>CM060443.1:33590928-34190928 GCA_030545235.1 Helianthus tuberosus | reverse complement strand
TTATTTCAAATATTGCACAAGTCGAATTCTTTTATAAAATAAATATAGTCATATTTATTTTCAAACACGACAACTCGACGATTCTTTTATAAAATAAATATAACTTTTCATATTTATTTTATACGCCTAAACGGCATATACGAATATTTTGACAAAGATCATACGAGATGCGATACATAGTACGAGTTTGTTCTATGTTAATTCACATAAATATTCTTTTTATACACGTACGACTTCTCAAGACGACTAACGAGATTCTACCGAAATATTTATATATTTTTATAAATATTTATACATTTTAAATCTCACGAGAACTAATTGTTTTTCAAAGACTTAGTAAACTATTACCGACAATAAACGAGACCTAACGCGTATAACTTAGTCATTTTCATTAAGTTAAAAAGTTACCATCGAATAATTCAATTAACGGTTTGGTAGAGCTCGATGACACGTAGTTTAGTTACTGCGTTTATTTAGACTCTTATAAGATATTCCGTGATAGGAATATTGTAGAATGCACGCTAGCGAGTCTCATCTTGGAAACGACATCACGAAGTCGTATTTAGCTAACTTTGCACATGGAAATCCAGGTGAGTTCATAACCCCACCTTTTTACGGTTTTACATTTTTGTAAATGTTTTCAGGGTTGAAAGACATGCACGTTTTGCAGAAACATACAAAATTTTCGGTGAACAAAGATTCCATATTTTAGACAAGGCACGTTTTGCAGGAACATACGAGGTTTTTGAATGAACGAAAACTCATATTTTTAAGACATGTTACGAATGGATTTCAAGGAACTCAAATGGTTTACGAATGAATCATATTAAATATACCGGTTTTTCAAACAAATGCGTATTATCGAAAAGTGAATGATTTTCATGACTAGGGATGGGATCCTCTAGTTATAATAAGGGGGTTGGGTGGGTCCGCGTTTGAGAAACGAGACACCCAGTGAGTAAATGTTACAAAAGGATTACATACAGATACAATTGGTATGGTTAGCCTAGGAAAGAACCATAGATCATGTGAATGGGTAGGCGGATACTTGGGACCATTAATCCTCGTATAAGGACCGAGGGGCATGAGTGATAGATCTATTTGGGTGTAGCGAGCCCACACCCATGAGGACCAGGGTGGCCCATAGGGTGACTATGTCTTCCAGCCGGAAGCCTGGTACAACTTTGCTAGGTTTGAGTCTTCCTACACCGTCACACATATCAGTGGCCTTGCAAACCATTGGTGATCTTTTCCTTGTTTGCTTTCATACCGGGATTTACAAACATACATACACACATTGTTTACAAAGGTTTTATACAAATTCAAGGCATAGGGATTATGCGGGCATGAAGTCAAAGTCAGGGTGGGCATTGACGGTTATACGAACATTACAAATACGAGAGTTTACAAATACATGGTTTTACGAACATAATGCGTTACAAATACAAAGTTTCCATATAACTTGGCAAGAAAAAGATTTCTAAATTCATTTTCTCATTAATATTTCACAAACCGGTTATTCAAAAGATTTATTTCAAATCTTTTACAAACAAACTATGAACTCGCTCAACTTTATGTTGATTTTTTGCATGTTTCTTTCTCAGGTTGCATTTCAGAAATTATGGCACGGTTGGAATAGGAGAACCATTGGGGATTCGAGTACTTAGCGGGCGTTCACTTTCTAGAAAGTCTTTGCTTATTTGCTTCCGCTGTGCAATGAAGATACCAGTCCAGTCACACCAGCTCTGATAATTTCGGGGTGTGACAGATTGGTATCAGAGCTATAGGTTACAGCGAATAAGGTTTTCTTTAGGAATACCTAGGCTCTAACCTCACTTTTATCTGGGACTTAGACAATTAAGACCTTGAATACGTACAGAACGCCTAGTACTCGAATATGGTCTCCAACCGTTGCCGAAAAACAAACAGTCAAAATTTCGTTTTCAAACATACGCTATTGTGGTGTTTCATACACGGTGCATAAAACAATTACATACAGTACACAAAACTCTGAGAGTTTAGGAAACATGCATTTAAGACCTTCGGAAACTTATGTTGAAGTTCATTAAAGGTCATCACGTAGGAACCGCGAATATTAAACTCGGGCACACACTATTATCCATATTGTCTATGATATTTTAACTTCCTGAGCAGGCAGCCTACGCATAACGAAACGCTAGTGCATGAGGGTGCATGGAACTTAAATTTTACGTCAACGGATGTCGGGGTACATCACATTCTACGCGGAACGTAATGCTAGTGCACAGGTATACGTGAAACTTAAGTTGTACATCAACGGAGGTTGAAGTACGACACATACGACTATCGAGGCGAGGCCTTTGAAAAGACACGATGGCGCAATTCAACGACGACGCTAGATTCCTGTCAGCAGGAGAAATATCGATCAGGAAGCGGCGGCTTGGCACGCGATCCTGCAACGACACGAGTCATGCTAAGGAGAAGACGTATGCCTTCGTATTCCCCCTATCTTATTAACGACGAGTACGCTATATTCGATATTCTATGGTAATGTCACCTAACAACCGGTCATCACATGAAACCCCAGGTAAAGTCCTTAAATTTCTTTTATTGAAATTTTGACTTTCGCGTTTACTGAGTAGATTTTCGTATCTCTACTCCTCTTAATGGTCATTGCATCACAATAACTTCTTTCATTATAGCGAACACTCATTGCTTCATTTCTTGAAAATTTATATGTTACGCATGCATCGTTGGTTACGTATGTGGTTTCGTTTCGAATAAGCGTTTCATTAAAGTTCAAATATTGTTCACTAAACCTAATTATTGATTTGTGATTCGAATTACTCGCATTATTGTAATTGTTGGCTCCTTTGTTATCAAGTCAACACATTTAATTACATGTATCCGTACAATTTATGTAATGATAATTAAAGTGCTTAGTGACTGTGTTGAATTACTTAACTGTTTTCTGATTACTGTGTCATACTTACATATGCTTGATAACATACTAGTCATGTGCAGAAAAATTTACTAAATGGTCCTGAATATTTTTCTATGTGTTAGGAATTAATTGTGTTACAAAAATATATATCTATAAGACGCTTTACGGAACAATTAAACAATTTAACGGAACAGTATCCATCCGAACAACCGGACATTACCCGGGACACTAAATTTTTGCCAAGTACACTGTCTTATTATTTTTGCCTAGTCGTGGTCCCCGTGTACGATAACACCCACTAAAAACCTTATAACTAACCCTTATGATCAAGTTACTTGCTTTCTAACTAGCCATTACATTTTAGTCACAAAGTTACACCCAACCCCCCCCCCCCCCCCATATAACCGAAAATCGGTCCCCATGGACCCACCATATCACCACCTCCATGCCTTCAATCTTGCACTTGATTTGTTTTATTATTTTATTAGATCTTGGCTTGTGTAAGTGTCCAAGATATAGAAGTAATCTTTATAAGTATGGAACTCATGGATCCTCATCATCACTTCAAAGAACACACTCCATCCTCACTCTCTCTCTCATTTTTGGTCACCCCAAAACCGAACCCACCACCACCATTTTCACATCTTCATCTTCTTCAATAACAAGTTCCATTCAAGCTTCAAAGTTGATCCATGGAGGTTGCAAGTTGAAGAACATTCAAAGGAGCTTTGTTCTTGCCTTCTTCACCATCTTTTCTTCATCTTTGCACTAGAGAATCATCCCTAGCTATAAGCTAGTAGTAAGCTCTTGTTTAACCTTTGATCATCTCATTTTATGGCTAAAATTTGTAGTATGGTGCTTATGTTAAACACTAAAGTAACAAGAACCGAAAGATGAACATAAAGCTTAATATAAAGATGAAACATGATGTATTTAGATTAGTATGAAGTTGTCTTGAGATGTTGCTGATTTCTTGCTGATTACTTGTTAATATTGATTACTAGAAATGTTGTTATTCGCTGAACATGTTAACGGAACCAATATAACTCGCATTAGAATGTAAAAGCTGAAAAACAGAAAGCTGTTTGGTGATTACAGCCAACTTCAGTTGGCTGTAACCGGACCCTAATAAAGAGAAAAATGTATTTTCTAAATTTTAGATTTATGTATTATGAAATACGGTTCTAATGGCACTGGAATCATAATTTTTGGACTTCGTTTACTATTTTTAAAGTGTCGTTCTATAACAGCAGCTAGAGCTGCATTTTTACTGCTGAAAATAAGCGTTATATTTTCTGTCATAACTTGTATTCTGTGTAGAGTCAGATCATGAAATTTGTACTGTAAATGACCACCGATGTATTTGTAATTCTCCCACTGGAATTTCGTAAATCGGACTCTCGATGAATTTTAAATAAATTATTCCGTGGACTGCAGTCAGAAAAATATAAATCTGAGTTCAGTTCGGAAAATGAATTTTTATAAAATATTGGTGATGAATTGGATCCCGATATTTTTACACAGTAATATTTGGGTCGTTTAAGACCTTCTGTAAAAAGTTGGGAATTTTTTAAACAAGTTAACTATTTTATTAAAATCCCCGAAAACAGCCCAGTTTTGAATATAAAAGCTGAAACGACATAAGTAGTGATTTGCGTGTCAAAATGTTGGGTAGGTTATCCGAGAATGATATTACATGTTATATGTCTATAAAAGTGTTATGTGCAATGTCGTATGTTTGTCTATGAGTGGGGAATAGATGGGAAGTGTATATGGGCATGAACCGTTAAAGTAATGCAAGTTATATGATAGATACGTGTAGGAACTTTGTGTTCTATTTGAAGTCACTAATAAACTAAGTGGTAATCATACTAGGACGTGATTGACCGACCTTGACTGTTAGCTATATTTGAGAGTCAAACCGAGCAACCGAGGTGAGTTCACACTTTCTACAAGGCATGGGATTCCCGGTGGTTTGGGGACGGGTTAAGAAACTAAAATGAAATCTACATATCTCCTTGGGTAGGATATGTACGGCCATCCTCCATAGGTAGGATGCCATTATTAATCCTACGAATTCTCCTTGTGCAGAATACGTACGTTCGTCCTCCTTGGGTAGGACAACAACCTTAAAACTTACTAGACAAAACTCTATCACCTAAGCCCTCAAATTTATATCGACTTAATCGCCGAGGCCGATGGCGAGCGGGTCATTAGTTAATAGCGCTATTAGGTTTAACAAACCTCACACCGTGTCGTCCGAACGGGCGTGTACTAATGGACTATGGCAAACTGTCAATGATGATAGAACATTGATGTAGGGCACGTTATTCGTCAGTTGTCGATATCAGGACAGTCTAGTGGTTTACATGGGAAAACCCCCACTAATTATGGGTATGATTTGGGTAATAAAAAGAATCTGGTTAAACATACTTTCAACTAAGGGGTAACCCCCATGGCATATAAGCCAACGAAAGTCAAACCACGTTTTTCAGAAACAACTTAAAACTAATCAACCAACCGTGAACTCACTCAACTTTGTTGTTGACTCGTTGTTACATGCCTTACAGGTCGCTAGATGCTTATGGAGCTTGCACGAGGAGGAGGTTGTTGTGGGATGCGGACTGTTATGTCCCATGCTTATTAATTAAACTTATGAACTATAAACTTATGTTTTGAACTTACGTTTTATGCTTCCGCTGTTAACTTAAAACTGGTTACTGTCTTATGGTCACCAATTGTATTGTGATTAGTTTTTAAGATTACGTTGTTCAATATGATTGGTGGCTCGATCCTGGTCATGTCACGCCTCCAAGCGGTGATATTCCGCATGGTGGATTTTGGGGTTGTGACAGATTGGTATCAGAGCCATTGGTTATAGTGAACTTGGTTTTAAAAAGGGAAAAGCTTTTTGATAAACCAGACTATAACCTGTACAGTGCTCGACGATCCACAACGACGATTCGCTCCACGTGCAAGACTCAACATTATAGATAATATGGTTTATGTTTGTATTGCCTACCTGCTAGTAGCACATTTGATCATAGTATGCGTTAGTTAATGTAATAACTGCTATTTGAACCTTGTGTGCTTACTCTCTTCTGTCACCCCACACTTACGCACCTTGCGACACCTTTCTTACGTGTGTTCCTTCGATGTGAAGATCATGAGTGGACGTCTCGACATGACCCAGGGTCAGCTGATGACCTTGATTAACGAACGGATTGCTGAAGCCTTAGCAACCCAAACAGGGAGTCAACCCATGCACCCTCAAACACGCATGGGAACCTTCAAGGCGTTCCTGGAATACAAACCTCCCACTTTCGACGGCACTGGAGGAGCAATCGACCTTCTGCACTGGATCCGAAGAATCGAATATACATTCGAAGAAAGTGAAAGCCCTGCCGGCAAACGAGTAGAGTACGCTACTGTCATGTTGCAAGGGAAAGCGTATTCTTGGTGGAACGCACAAGTTCAGATGCTCGGGTTGGCAGACGCAAATGCCACCCTCTGGAGCGACTTCAAGGATTTGATTAAGGAAAAATTCTGCCACCTGGACGACATTCTGGAACTTGAAACAGAGTATTATGGTTTGAAGATGGAAGGATCAGAAATTGAGGCGTACACAAAGAGGTCCAACAACTTGGCTGACTTATGTCCTAACTTGTCACGACCCATATCTAGACGGATCAAGCTATACCTCAGAGGCTTAGTCCCGGAGATCCAAGGGTCTGTAATTGAGGCCAACCTTTCCACAATCCAGCAAGTCATTCGTTTGGTGCACCAACTCACCGATCAGGCGGTGGAAGAGGGCAAGCTACCCAAGCGCGTTAGCACTACTGCTACTGGTGCTCCCAGCAATGACAAGCGCAAGTGGGATGGAAATTCGGGCAGGAGTTCCACTCCAATTCAGTCCTAGTCCTAGCGGCGAAAGACAGATGAACACAGGAGCCCCAGTCAGCAGTTTTCTGGAAATCAAGGTCAGGGTGGATACAGGGGAAATCACCCTAAGTGCAATCGATGTAGTTTGCACCACAGCGGGCTGTGAAACAAGGGTCGTTGTCAGAGATGTAACAAGCCTGGACATAAAGCCAGAGATTGCAGGAGCTCACGTCCTGCGAATCAGAATCGACAACAGCAGCCACAAGCTCCCCAGAACCAACAGCAACACCAGCAGGGTAATAAGGGATGCTTCCAGTGCGGTGCTGAAGGTCATTTCAAGAGACATTGTCCATAGCTGAATCAGAATCAAAATCCGAGCAGCAACCAGGGCAACGGGAACAATAGCGGAGACAATAAGGACAACCGCAGGACTGGTGAGCATGAGTTCCTGAATGGACAAGAGGAAGAAAGAAACAGCCCCAATGTTGTGGCGGGTAAGTTCCTACCAGACAATTTCTTTGTTTCTATCTTAGATGATTCGGGTGCCGATGTTAGATATGTGTTCCTAAGGGTTAGTCAGGTGCTTAAGCGTACCCCATTACCCTTAAAAACACCAAACATGTTGTAGAACTAGCTAATGATGAAAGTCTTAAGGGCACACACAGTTAAGGGTTGTAACCTCGTCTTAGCTGGTCAGACCTTCCCTATCAACCTCATTCCTATCATTCTGGGTAGTTTCGACGTTGTTATTGGGACGGATTGGTTATCTCAACACCAAGCGGAAATTCTTTGCAACAAGAAGATTTTCCGTATCCCGCGTTCTGATGAAGAACCTCTCGTGATTCATGGCGATAAGAGTGGTGCTGTCGTAGGCATTATCTCTTTCCTTAAGGCCCAGAAGTGTTTGCGAAAGGGCCGCACTGCCATTCTAGCACTCGTTACTGACACATCAACGGAAGAGAAGAGAATTGAAGACATTCCTATTGTACGCGATTTTCCTGAGGTATTTCCTGAGGAATTACCTGGTCTCCCGCCTCATCGACAAGTCGAGTTTCAAATCGAGCTAGCTCCTGGAGCAGCGCCCATAGCTCGTGCACCTTATCGACTTGCTCCGTTAGAACTTGAAGAACTGTCCACGCAATTACAAGAACTCTTGGAAAAGGGTTTTATACGTCCTAGCTCTTCGCCCGGGGGAGCTCCAGTCTTGTTTGTGAAGAAGAAAGACGGTACTTTCAGGATGTGTATTGACTACCGCGAACTTAACAAGGTGACCGTGAAGAATCGTTATCCTCTTCCACGCATTGATGACCTATTCGACCAGTTGCAAGGGTCGAGTTTCTATTCCAAGATTGACCTGAGGTTAGGTTACCATCAGCTAAGAGTCCGAGATGAGGACGTCTCCAAAACAGCATTTAGAACTCGTTACGGCCATTACGAGTTTCTAGTCATGCCTTTCGGATTGACGAATGCACCAGCTGTCTTCATGGATCTCATGAACCGAGTATGCAAACCTTACCTGGATAAGTTCGTTATTGCTTTCATCGACGACATCCTGATCTATTCTAAGAGTCAGGAGGAACACGAGCAGCATCTACGCCTTATGCTGGAACTTCTTCGAGCAGAGCAACTGTATGCCAAGTTTTCGAAATGTGACTTCTGGCTTCGCGAAGTCCACTTTCTAGGCCACGTAGTAAACAAGGATGGGATTCATGTTGATCCATCCAAGGTTGACTCGATCAAGAACTGGCCTGCACCCCGTACACCAATAGAAATCCGCCAATTCTTGGGTTTGGCAGGATATTATAGAAGGTTTATCAAGGATTTCTCAAGGATTGCGCAACCTCTCACTTCACTAACACAAAAGGGTGTCACCTATCGTTGGGGTGATGCACAGGAATCAGCATTTCAGCACTTAAAAGACAGACTTTGTAGCGCGCCTATCCTCTCATTGCCTGAAGGCACAGATGATTTTGTGGTTTATTGCGACGCTTCCATCCAAGGACTTGGTTGCGTGTTGATGCAACGTGACAAGGTCATTGCCTACGCATCGCGCCAACTTAAAGTTCACGAAAGGAACTACACTACGCACAACTTGGAACTAGGAGCAGTTATTTTCGCACTTAAGATATGGAGACATTACCTGTACGGTACCAAGTGCACCATTTACACCGATCACAGGAGTCTCGAGCATATCTTCAAGCAAAAGGAGTTAAACATGCGACAACGTCGATGGGTCGAGCTCTTGAATGATTACGAATGCGCGATCAAGTACCATCCGGGCAAGGCCAATGTTGTGGCCGACGCCCTCAGTCGAAAGGATACTATACCTAAGCGTGTACGTGCGTTACAGCTTACCATCCAATCTAGTCTTCCTGCTCAAATTCGTAATGCTCAGGTTGAAGCATTGAAAGCAGAGAACATCAGAGCTGAGTCCTTGCGAGGATCGAGGCAGCAGCTAGAACAAAAGGAAGACGGTGCTTACTATGTAACAGGGCGCATCTGGGTTCCGCTTTACGGAAACTTACGCGAGCTTGTGATGGACGAAGCGCACAAGTCTCATTATTCGGTACATCCTGGATCGGATAAGATGTACCACGATCTCAAGACTACGTACTGGTGGCCTGGTATGAAAGCCCACGTAGCAACCTACGTCAGCAAATGCTTGACTTGTGCCAGGGTCAAGACTGAGTATCAGAAACCATCAGGCCTACTTCAACAACCAGAGATACCTAAATGGAAATGGGAGCAAATTTCCATGGATTTCGTTACTGGCCTGCCTAGATCTCAACGCGGAAATGATACCATTTGGGTGATCGTGGATCGACTGACTAAGTCTGCACACTTCTTGGCTATCAAGGAAACCGACAAGTTTTCTACTCTAGCAGACATCTACCTAAAGGAAGTAGTATCAAGGCACGGAGTGCCAACCTCCATCATTTCTGATCGTGACGCGAGTTTTACTTCTGAACTGTGGCAAGCCATGCACAAGTCTTTTGGCTCACGTTTAGATATGAGCACCGCTTATCACCCACAAACGGATGGGCAATCTGAACGCACCATCCAAACCCTTGAAGACATGCTTAGGGCATGTGTAATCGATTTTGGTGATGGCTGGGAAAAGCACCTCCCGCTAGTGGAGTTTTCATATAACAACAACTACCACACCAGCATCCAAGCCGCTCCGTTTGAGGCATTATACGGACGGAAGTGCCGATCACCTCTCTGTTGGGCAGAAGTTGGTGACAGCCAAATCACTAGCCCAGAACTTGTAGTAGATACAACCGAAAGAATTGCCCAGATACGACAGTGAATGGCGGCAGCTCGTGACCGTCAGAAAAGCTATGCAGATCAGCGAAGGAAACCACTTGAGTTCCAGGTTGGGCATCGAGTGCTACTCAAAGTCTCACCTTGGAAAGGTGTAGTTCGTTTTGGAAAACGAGGCAAGCTCAATCCGCGTTATGTCAGACCGTTTGAAATCATTGAGAAAATTGACAAAGTCGCCTACAGGTTGAATCTACCTGAAGAACTCAGCGGAGTTCACAATGTTTTCCACGTATCGAATCTGAAGAAGTGTCTGTCAGATGAGACTCTCATAGTTCCTCTTAAGGAGCTCACTATCGACGACCAGCTGCGATTCGTCGAGGAACCAGTAGAGATTACTGATCGAGATGTTAAGATTCTCAAACGTACCAGGATACCTCTCGTCCGAGTTCGTTGGAATTCCCGTCGTGACCCAGAGAATACCTGGGAACGAGAAGACCAAATGAAGCTCAAGTATCCCCAGTTGTTTAAGAAAAGTGCAACCACTACTGAGGCTGAAGCTACTGCAGAATTTCGGGACGAAATTCCAAATCAACGGGGGGGGGGGGTGATGTGACACCCCAGGAAAAGCCAGTAAACACCGCAACTTAACTAGCTTCCTCAGTAACCACGCACTAAATTTCGGGACGAAATTTTCTTAACAGGGGGAGAATGTGACAACCCTCGTAATTACATGTATCCGTACAATTTATGTAATGATAATTAAAGTGCTTAGTGACTGTGTTGAATTACTTAACTGTTTTCTGATTACTGTGTCATACTTACATATGCTTGATAACATACTAGTCATGTGCAGAAAAAATTACTAAATCGTCCTGAATATTTTCCTATGTGTTAGGAATTAATTGTGTTACAAAAATATATATATATATATATATATATATATATAAGACGCCTTACGGAACAATTAAACAATTTAACGGAACAGTATCCGACCGAACAACCGGACATTACCCGGGACACTAAATTTTTGCCAAGTACACTGTCTTATTATTTTTGACTAATCGTGGTCCCCGTGTACCATAACACTCACTAAAAACCTTATAACTAACCCTTATGATCAAGTTACTTGCTTTCTAACTAGCCATTACATTTTAGTCACAAAGTTACACCCAACCCCCCCCCCCTATATAACCGAAAATCGGTCCCCATGGACCCACCATATCACCACCTCCATGCCTTCAATCTTGCACTTGATTTGTTTTATTATTTTATTAGATCTTGGCTTGTGTAAGTGTCCAAGATATAGAAGTAATCTTTATAAGTATGGAACTCATGGATCCTCATCATCACTTCAAAGATCACACTCCATCCTCACTCTCTCTCTCATTTTCGGTCACCCCAAAACCGAACCCACCACCACCATTTTCACATCTTCATCTTCTTCAATAACAAGTTCCATTCAAGCTTCAAAGTTGATCCATGGAGGTTGCAAGTTGAAGAACATTCAAAGGAGCTTTGTTCTTGCCTTCTTCACCATCTTTTCTTCATCTTTGCACTAGAGAATCATCCCTAGCTATAAGCTAGTAGTAAGCTCTTGTTTAACCTTTGATCATCTCATTTTATGGCTAAAATTTGTACTATGATGCTTATGTTAAACACTAAAGTAACAAGAACCAAAAGATGAACATAAAGCTTAAAATAAAGATGAAACATGATGTATTTAGATTAGTATGAAGTTGTCTTGAGATGTTGCTGATTTCTTGCTGATTACTTGTTAATATTGATTACTAGAAATCTTGTTATTCGCTGAACATGTTAACGGAACCAATATAACTCGCATTAGAATGTAAAAGCTGAAAAACAGAAAGCTGTTTGGTGATTACAGCCAACTTCAGTTGGCTGTAACCGGACCCTAATAAAGCGAAAAATGTATTTTCTGAAGTCTAGATTTATGTATTATGAAATACGGTTCTAATGGCACTGGAATCATAATTTTTGGACTTCGTTTACTATTTTTAAAGTGTCGTTCTGTAACAGAAGCTAGAGCTGCATTTTTACTGCTGAAAATAAGCGTTATATTTTCTGTCATAACTTGTATTCTGTGTAGAGTCAGATCATGAAATTTGTACTGTAAATGACCACCGATGTATTTGTAATTCTCCCACTGGAATTTCGTAAATCGGACTCTCGATGAATTTTAAATAAATTATTCCGTGGACTGCAGTCAGAAAAAGATAAATCTAAGTTCAGTTCGGAAAATGAATTTTTATAAAATATTGGTGATGAATTGGATCCCGATATTTTTACACAATAATATTTGGGTCGTTTAAGACCTTCTGTAAAAAGTTGGGTATTTTTGAAACAAGTTAACTATTTTATTAAAATCCCCGAAAACAGCCCAGTTTTGAATATAAAAGCTGAAACGACATAAGTAGTGATTTGCGTGTCAAAATGTCGGGTAGGTTATCCGAGAATGATATTACATGTTATATGTCTATAAAAGTGTTATGTGCAATGTCGTATGTTTGTCTATGACTGGGGAATAGATGGGAAGTGTATATGGGCATGAACCGTTAAAGTAATGCATGTTATTTGATAGATACGTGTAGGAACTTTGTGTTCTATTTGAAGTCACTAATAAACTAAGTGGTAATCATACTAGGACGTGATTGACCGACCTTGACTGTTAGCTATATTTGAGAGTCAAACCGAGCAACCGAGGTGAGTTCACACTTTCTACAAGGCATGGGATTCCCGGTGGTTTGGGGATGGGTTTAGAAACTAAAATGAAATCTACATATCTCCTTGGGTAGGATATGTACGGCCATCCTCCATAGGTAGGATGCCATTATTAATCCTACGAATTCTCCTTGTGCAGAATACGTACGTTCGTCCTCCTTGGGTAGGACAACAACCTTAAAACTTACTAGACAAAACTCTATCACCTAAGCCCTCAAATTTATATCGACTTAATCGCCGAGGCCGATGGCGAGCGGGTCATTAGTTAATAGCGCTATTAGGTTTAACAAACCTCACACCGTGTCGTCCGAACGGGCGTGTACTAATGGACTATGGCAAACTGTCAATGATGATAGAACATTGATGTAGGGCACGTTATTCGTCAGTTGTCGATATCAGGACAGTCTAGTGGTTTACATGGGGAAAACCCCCACTAATTATGGGTATGATTTGGGTAATAAAAAGAATCCGGTTAAACATACTTTCAACTAAGGGGTAACCCCCATGGTATATAAGCCAACAAAAGTCAAACCACGTTTTTCAGAAACAACTTAAAACTAATTAACCAACCGTGAACTCACTAAACTTGTTGTTGACTCGTTGTTACATGCCTTACAGGTCGCTAGATGCTTATGGAGCTTGCACGAGGAGGAGGTTGTTGTGGGATGCGGACTGTTATGTCCCATGCTTATTAATTAAACTTATGAACTATAAACTTATGTTTTGAACTTACGTTTTATGCTTCCACTGTTAACCTAAAACTGGTTACTGTCTTATGGTCACCAATTGTATTGTGATTGGTTTTTAAGATTACGTTGTTCAATATGATTGGTGGCTCGATCCTGGTCACGCCTCCAAGCGGTGATATTCCGCATGGTGGATTTTGGGGGTGTGACATTGTGTTGATCATGATCAAGCGTTTCATGCAAACTATTACTTTTGAGCTTGTTGATTCTAAGTTTCATTTAGTGGATACTATTGCTTCTAGAACTCATTTACATATTGTGAACGTTCATACGGAATTCAATTGGTCGAAGTTCCTGTTCTTTGTTGGACTCCTGTTAACTTAGTCACACTAGTGACTGTATCTATTCGTCTTGATTCCTTTGACATCAACTACTGAAACATATTCCTGTTAACCGTTGAGTTCTTATTGTTGAGGTATGTCCTTAAATTCACATAACTCGAATGAGTTTTGATCCGATTTCGTGGTCATCCACTTTGATACTATTCGTATTTACCTACACATAACGTAACTCTAAGGAGTTAACGTAGTCTAAATTTCGAGGACGAAATTTCATTAACAGGGGGAGAATGTGACAACCGGTGATTTACGGCTCTTAATTACGTGATTAACAGGTGATTAACGCGATAATAAATAGTGTTTACAGCGCAAATTAACTCATTTAGGCACTTGGAATGCCCAGGAACGTTTATTCGACTGTGCAGTGTGCGTATGACGATCTGCGGAGAGATTGCGGAATATTAAACGATAACGAAACTGAAGCCGTATGAAATACTGACCACGCCGACAAATACGGATTTTCTATGAATATTTTATATTTATGAATTTAATGTTGTGAATTTATTGCACTTCCATACGTCGCAAAACGCAAACAGGAACGAGAAACTCGACTGCAGGGAACGCACCGGTAACGAAACGGAAACACCGGAGGTGCGTATTATTTTTAAAACTTAAATTTTACGATATATTTTGTTTCGTAATTAAATTTTAACAACCGTAGTTGAAACCGGATCAAAAAACGGATTGAAACGGCCAACGACACAAATTACGTGATTTTTACGCAACCGACGATCAAATGTGGACGACTGACCCTAATTTACGTGTTTTAATACTAAAATTATGTTATATGACACTACACGACGTTCGGATGCAAAAACGGGCCTCAAAAACGAGATCGGGCCGCTCAAAATGCTAGAAACGGGCTTGTGGGCCTTAGGCCCAAGCCCACAAAGCCCTCACTATTTAAAGGGTTTTAACCTCAGAAACCACTCATTTTCACCTACACTTTCCACTTTTCCTCTCAACTCTCTCTCTCTCTCTAGATTATCCTGTGACCGGAGCCGGCGAAAATTACGGCGACTGTCGGCGAGCGTCCGGCAAGTCCGGCGAACGGCCGGCGACTCCGGCAAAGGCGGTGGACGGCGGCACCGCCGCATGCGGCGGCAGCGGTGACGTTTTCCGGCGAGATTTCTTCGAGCCTATATCCTACCCCCACTAAACCGAACGTTCCAGACACGATGGCGGTGTCTGTTTTCAAAGAATCTCAGTCGTTTGAGCTGTGGAGCAACTCCGGTGAAGTTCCGACGAGTTTTCCGGCAAGCCAATTTTGAAATTTTGACTCCGTGCATGCGTAGATCGGCTCACAAGGGATGTTTCTGCACATTTTCAAGGAATTTTATATTCCGGTGACTTTCCGGTAAGTTGAACCCGACACGTGTTACTATCTTCTTTTGATTTCCGAACGAAAACAAGTTCCAACTCTATTTTTCTTAATTTCCGGTGACGGCCAAGAGTCGCCGGCAGCGGCGGTGGGGCCGGTCGGCGGTAGCGGTTGCAGTGGTGGTTGTGAATCAGGTCAGTTTCAGTCGCAGTTTTGTTTATTTCGGGTTTGGCTCAGCTGAGGCTAACTCGGGTTCGGGTGTTCAGAACCAGTTGGTTTGATTTAGTCTCGGCTCTCGGGTTATTCACGATCAAAATGTTCGGGTCAGAATTCGGGTTTCGGGTCAGCCGCAGATCGGGACTCGGTTCAGGTTAGTGGTCAGTCCGTCTCATTTTTGGTGCTCAACTATGAATTGGTTCGGGTTCCTTTTGTTTCATTTCAGTTTTTTTTGGCTCAGATTGTTTCGGGTTCGGTTTTGTCAGCTTCGGAAGCGGTACGGGTTGACTCGGTCAACTCAGCTTACGGGTCAACTCGGTCCGGGTCAACAGTGGTAAACAGATCAGTTCGGGTGACGTTTCGGGTTCGGGACTCGGTTCGGTTCAGGTCAACGGTACGGTTCGGGTCGACACAGTCAACTCAGCGAGTCAACTCAACCGGTTGACTCGGTCAACTCAGTCAGTTTACTCGACTAATCGATACGAGAGTGGTAAAGTTTTAACGACGAAATTAGTTATATAGTTTTATTTACACGTGACAAACGAGCTCTCGAACCGAATGATAAAATCGTATATATAGTTTGCGGTTTCATATATTATCTTGTTTTATAACTTGAGTTTATAAATATTTTGTTTGAAAACTTGTTGAATTTTTAAAAAATAATGACAACACAAGTTTTTCGAGAGGAAACTCTGCCCCTTTTTCGAGAAATTCCGTAAAACGAAATACGTTTTTAATATAAAAACATACCGATCAACTACAAACGACTTTTGTAGAAATAAATACAAGCTTATAATATCTTCGATAACACTTTACGACATACGAAAACTACGATTCGGACATTATTTACAATGATAAATATAGTTACTTTAAACTTCAAAATTCGACAATTCTTTTACTAAAATAAATATAGTTTATATATTTATTTCAAATATTGCACAAGTCGAATTCTTTTATAAAATAAATATAGTCATATTTATTTTCAAACACGATAACTCGACGATTCTTTTATAAAATAAATATAACTTTTCATATTTATTTTATACGCCTAAACGGCATATACGAATATTTTGACAAAGATCATACGAGATGAGATACATAGTACGAGTTTGTTCTATGTTAATTCACATAAATATTCTTTTTATACACGTACGACTTCTCAAGACGACTAACGAGATTCTACCGAAATATTTATATATTTTTAAATAAATATTTATACATTTTAAATCTCACGAGAACTAAGTGTTTTTCAAAGACTTAGTAAACTATTACCGACAATAAACGAGACCTAACGCGTATAACTTAGTCATTTTCATTAAGTTAACAAGTTACCATCGAATCGTTCAATTAACGGTTCGGTAGAGCTCGATGACACGTAGTTTAGTTACTGCGTTTATTTAGAAACTTATAAGATATTCCGTGATAGGAATATTGTAGAATGCACGCTAGCGAGTCTCGTCTTGGAAATGACATCACGAAGTCGTATTTAGCTAACTTTGCACATGGAAATCCAGGTGAGTTCATAACCCCACCTTTTTACGGTTTTACATTTTTGTAAATGTTTTCGGGGTGGAAAGACATGCACGTTTTGCGGAAACATACAAAATTTTCGGTGAACAAAGATTCCATATTTTAGACAAGGCACGTTTTGCAGGAACATACGAGGTTTTTGAATGAACGAAAACTCATATTTTTAAGACATGTTACGAACGGATTTCAAGGAACTCAAATGGTTTACGAAAGAATCATATTAAATATACCGGTTTTTCAAACAAATGCGTATTATCGAAAAGTGAATGATTTTCATGACTAGGGATGGGATCGTCTAGTTATAATTAGGGGGTTGGGTGGGTCCGCGTTTAAGAAACGGGACACCCAGTGAGTAAATGTTACAAAAGGATAACCATAGATCATGTGAATGGGTAGGCGGATACTTGGGACCATTAATCCTTGTATAAGGACCGAGGGGCATGAGTGATAGATCTATTTGGGTGTAGCGAGCCCACACCCATGAGGACCAGGGTGGCCCATAGGGTGACTACGTCTTCCAGCCGGAAGCCCGGTACAACTTTGCTAGGTTTGAGTCTTCCTACACCTTCACACATATCAGTGGCCTTGCAAACCGTTGGTGATCTTTTCCTTGTTTGCTTTCATACCGGGATTTACAAACATACATACATACATTGTTTACAAAGGTTTTATACAAATTCAAGGCATAGGGATTATGCAGGCATGAAGTCAAAGTCAGGGTGGGCATTGACGGTTATACGAACATTACAAATACGAGAGTTTACAAATGCATGGTTTTACGAACATAATGCGTTACAAATACAAAGTTTCCATATAACTTGGCAAGAAAATGATTTCTAAATTCGTTTTCTCAATAATATTTCACAAACCGGTTATTCAAGAGATTTATTTCAAATCTTTTACAAACAAACTATGAACTCGCTCAACTTTATGTTGATTTTCCGCATGTTTCTTTCTCAGGTTGCATTTCAGAAATTATGGCACGGTTGGAATAGGAGAACCATTGGGGATTCGAGTACTTAGCGGGCGTTCACTTTCTAGAAAGTCTTTGCTTATTTGCTTCCGCTGTGCAATGAAGATACCAGTCCAGTCACGCCAGCTCTGATAATTTCGGGGTGTGACATGGATGGCATGTGTTTGGCTAAGAGTCCCTACCCCATTTACTTACGAGTTAGTTAGGAAAGTCTTAAATCACTGTTGAACATTTGGTTTGGAGAACAACAAGAAACATGTCATTTACGCCAACTTTCCGTTGACTATGTGGTCCCTCTTGAGTGTGCGGAATGATATGCTATTTAATATAAAGTATACGTCAGCTATTACAATTTTGGAGCAAGTCAAGTAGTGTTTGTACCAGTGAATTCTGAAAACATTCAGCTAAAATTCAGGTATTCAATCTGTTAGTACATTTATGTCTATCGCCTCCGTCAATCCAGATCGTAACAGAAACAGATTAATATTAGACTTTATATTGTAATATGTAGGGAACGGCAATGTGGTATTTCTGTAATTAATGAGATCTCTCATTAAGCCCCTTGGCCTATAAATAGCACCCTTAGGGTTCTCATTTAGAACTTTTGCACATTTGGAGACTTGGAGAGCTTGGATCCTAGAGAGAGAATCTAGAGAGAGAAAGTGCAAAAGGTGATTCACGTGATTGTATGATTACATATCTTTGAATAGAATCACAGATTTAGTACGTTCTCGTGTTCGGTCCACGCACGTGTACGGATTCCGCACGTCACACGTGTCGATACGCAATCGTTTCAGAGTCGAAAACCGATCCTACAAGCGGTATCAGAGCAGGAGCTCGATTGCACGGATCAAACACACAATTTCGCTCAAGAATTCATCAGATTCAGATCAAAAATCGCATCAGATTTGCTCAATTTCTTCATCTTTTCATATCTTTCACGTTTTTGACTGAAAATCGCAAAATTAAACGAGTTTTTACGGATAAAATTTTGTGATATTTGGATATGTTGTGGGAAAACACTTGATATACAAACCTACAAATTTTCAGATCTTAATTCGAAGTAGTTTGGGAGAAATCTAGAATTTTTGGTTCGAAAAAAAGTTGAAATATGTTCACTGTTATTGTTATTCTATCTGATGTTCACCGATCGGATGGCCACCCGATCGGGTGACCATCCGATCCAAACCTCACTCGTTTCATTTCATTAAAGTCAACTGTTTAGTCAATCATCGAGTGGTCACCCAATCGGGTGACCATCCGATCCAACCACCCACTCGATCGAGTCATATATCACGTGAGTCATATATCAGCGGCCATTGCATGTGTAGTATTGTGTTGTATGTCAGATTCATTAATGTCTTTGGCTCATGTGATTCAAATTGGAGGTCCAATCAGAGTGTATTGTTTGTCGACCCATGTGATTAAAGTTGAACGGCCCAATCTAGTTTAATTGGTGTCAGGCACTTTATACAAAAGATAACGTGAATTACTTTGATTTGATTCAGTTTTGCATGTGAAGTTTTAGTTGATATATTTCATTTTGACACAATCATCGGATGGTGACTCGATCGGATCACCATCCGATCGGCCAACATAAAGTTTTGTCTTGTAGTGGCAACTATTAAATGGTGCAATCATCGAACGGCTACTCGATCAAGTAGCCATCCGATCCAAAGTACAAAGGTTCACTTGTTTTACATTTCAATTAGTGTCACTCGATCGAGCCGCCACTCGATCGAGTTGCCACTCGATCCAAAAGTCCCACTCGATCCATTGCAAGATTAGTAAAAGTTGACTTTGTTGACTGTCACCCAATCGAGCGGTGATCCGATCAACGAACATTTTAAGTTTTTGTCTGGGGTCAATACATCACATGATCTCCTTCATATATTACACTTTGTATCGGCCCAATCAGTGCTTTATGTGATCAGATCCATTTAAATTTGCATGTGATTTTAAATTGATTCATATTAGTCGGCCACTTTTTCATTAATTTGTCAGAGTTGCATGTGATATATAAAGTTGTCGGTCATTAAATCATATTGCATGAGAAATCTGTTGAGGTCCAATGAAAATCAAATACAATTAAGTCAAAAGCTGATTGTTTGAATTGTGTTGTGGTTTGTGTCAGTTGTTATCACTTGAAAGTGTATGTACATGTGAAGTATATTGATTACACCTATATTTTGAGATCAAATTTTGAGGCCAATTATCGAGTGGTGACTCGATCGGATCACCACCCTATCCGTTATAATTCATAAAAGTTTGACTTTGATTGACCCACCCGATCGGTTCACAATCCGATTCAAGGGACTTTGTTTGTTTAACAGTTTAAAGTGCAAAGAATCAAGTGGCAATCCGAACAAATTGCCACCCGATCCTAATCATTTCATTTTTTTTGTGATACAGGTGATTGTCAAAGTATCGGATCCCCACCCGATCGGACAGCATCACACCCGATCGGACAGCATTCTCACCCGATCAAGTAGCCACCCGATCCAAGACACATTGTCACCCGATCGAGTAGCAACCCGATCCAACGCACTTTGTCACTCGATCGGATCACAACCCGATCCGTTGTCACCCGATTGTTGTTACTGTTGATTTTTGTTGACCCACTCGATCAGATACCCGTCCGATCCAGCTGTTTGATAATTTTTTTATATAAAAAAACTGATCATTGTTGTTTGATTGATCTAGGTGATTCGAAGTGATAAACGAGGCGAAAGGTTCAAGGAACGATAAATTCAAGAAACATTTTCGAAGATGTCGGAAATTGGCGAAGAGTTTTATAACACGTTTTATAACGCGTTTACATAAGAAGAAACTCCAGTAACACCAAAGAATGCTACAACTGTGATATCTGAGAGTTTGAATCATGATAACGTGTACGGAAATCATCTGAGACCACCAAAGCTCATGAATATCGAAGATTATCACTGGTGGTATGAAAGATTTGAGAACTGGGTGCAAGCCTATGCGTATGATAGTTGGATCATGTTGACAATAGGATATGAAAAAACAAGAAATGAAAAACATGAATTAATCACACTTAAACAATTCACAGCTGATGATAAAAAGGAACATTCAAGTGAATTAAGAATGATAAATTTACTTCAACAATCTGTCAGAGAGGATATCTTTTCACTACTTCAGCATGGTGAAACGTCAAAGTCAATTTGGGAAGCGTTAAAGTTAAAAGCTGAAGGTGGGAAGGATATCAAGAAAAACAAGATATCGCTGTTGAAGAAAGAGTTTGACTTGTTTGGTTGCATGAAGAATGAAACAGTTCGTCAAATGATAGAACGATTTTGTCATCTGAAGATTGAAATGGAAAGGTTTGGAATCCACAAAGAGAGAGAAGAGATGGTGGATAAACTCGTCGAGGCATTGCCACATGAGGAAGATTGGAAAACCTATGTGATCGTTTTGAAAAATGATGATAAGTTCGAGGAGATGACGTTAGAGAGTTTGATTGAGAAAATAGAGGGACATGATTTGTTGCTACAAAAACAAAACAAGATGTCTAGCTCTAGTTATCAACAGAATGTTGGTCTGTACTATCGCAGAGGATTGTTACAAAACAACGAATCTCCAAAGATAAGAACTGGTTATAGTGCAGAAAAGACTGGTGACTCATCACACAACAAATCTTCGAGCTATGATCCAGGATATCATTCTTCATCTGCATCTGCATCGTCAAAATCTAATCCAAATCAGGATTGGAAAAATTCTCCACTTTTGAACAATGAGTTTGCTCAACAGCACATGAGCTTCTTAGCTTCTATTCTGGTATCTTACGAAGGTTTAATTGCAGGTAAGATCGGAAATCCAAACATGACGAAAGAGGATTACGATCAAGTCGATCCAGAAGAGATGGAACTCATGGACATTCGCTGGTGCATGGCAAGCGTCATCCGAAGAGCTCAAAGATTCATGGAGATACCTGGCAAAAAGTGCTTGGAAGGCCCAGACATGAAGATAGGTTTTGATAAGAACAAAGTCACTTGTTTCAAGTGTAAACAAAAGGGGCACTTCAAGAGGGAATGCACGAACAACAAAGCTGATGATAGTGTGAATCCTTTTTATGAGGATTACAACAAAAAGGCCATTTATCATCAGAATAACGAGCAACCAAACAGAAAGCAGATTGAAGAAGGACCTTCTAAAGAAAAGAGACAGGCTGTGATGACACTTCGTGATCGTAGTGAATCCAGTATACAAAATGAAAAATCTATGTGGGATGATTTTGATTGGGATAAGTACTTCGATGAGAATGAAGGACCCATAATTGTAATACAGGATGATGAAGGGTATGATTGGAGTAAACATGAAAAAGAAAAAGGAAAAGCCAAGGCAATGGTTGCTGAGATCAAACAAAGTCGAGAAGAAAGGCATGCTCGCATAAGGCTGGATGAAGTGTATGATGCCTACAAGGAAGCAACACAAGCAGGCAGATGGAGCAAAGAAAAGGAATGCTTTGTTGATCCTCAAGGAAATCCGACGGTTAATCCTGAAATGGTTGATTATGAAGCACTAGTTACTGCAATACCTACTGTGAGTGTCTGGTGCAAAGGCCTTCAGGAGATTCCAAGGTACAAAGAAAAAGTTGAAGAAGGCATAAAGAAGGTGATATATGCCAGTCTGGAGAAGAAGAAGAAGAAGAAGACGGTTGAGGAGATTGTGAATGAGAGTGTAAAGCTGGTGAAGGAAGTGAGGAAAGAAGATGAAAAATTTGAGGAAGCTGTTGCAGAGAAACAGCAGGTGTTTGAAGAAGATCAGACTCAACAAGCAAAAGAAGCCACAGTGCCAATCACTGAGGTAACAACTAAAAATGATTCTTCTGATCAATCGATTGATAATAAAGCTGAATAACAGTGCAAGAAATGCATGGAAATGTGCAGTGTTTGTACTGAAAAGGATGAAAAGCTTAAAATCAGAGACATTGAATTCACTAAAATAGAAAAGATTTTCAAAATAAAAGTCATGAAATGATTGAAAATTAAAAGTTTTTGAAACAAGAAAATGAAAAGCTGAAACAAAGATGTTATGATCTTGAAAAAGAAAACAAAATATTGAAAGAAAAGTGTTCAGCTGTTTGCAACGAATGTGTTCCAAAAGATAAAACAATTCAAGAGTTGCAAAAAGAATATGATGGAATGAAATTGTCATATCATACCGTAAAAGAAGCTTATGAAACTTTGAAAAGTAAAGTCAAAAGCTTAGATGATAGATTGTCTGCATGTCAGAAAACAACTAAATTTCTTGAAGCTGTCTGCATGTCAGAAAACAACTAAATTTCTTGAAGCTAGATATGAAGGTAAACAAATGGTTTTAAATCAATATATAGATGATGTCGCTAAACTCAAACAAGAACTGGCAGATAAAGAAAAGTTGGTCAATAAACTTCAAAGTTATCATGCGTCTTCATACATTCTGGAACGTATTTTCAACATCACACCCGATGGGAAAGAGTCAGAAAAGAACAAAAAGGGAATTGGGTCTGAATACCATCAGGTTCCACCACCGTTGGAGAATAATTATACATCCTATGATGGCGAGAAGGTGGAAAAAGCAATAAACATGGTTGACCAGTTACCCGACAACATCGATGTGACTTACACCAAATCTGATGACATCAGTGATTCAGAGGTGGTTGGTAAGGTTGTTGAGAGTGTTCTAGCAGAGGAGTCTACCAAAACAGATAAGTTTGAATCACAAGATGAAAATGAGGGAAGTTTTCATGATAGTTATCTTAAACACTCAAAATCTGAAAAAGTTGCGAATTATGATTCAAAAGGATTGGTTTGTACCATGATTGGATCGGACAAACTATTTTCGGATAATGAATTCCCAATTCAAAATGTGATTTCAGATAAAATTAACAAAGTTTTCAAACTGGTAGAGATTCAAAAGTCTGAAATTTCAAAGTTTGCTAGAAAAGGCAAGAAAACTTTTTATAACAAACCTGGTTACAAAAAGAAAAACATGAAGGCTGGGTTGGGTTATAAAAAGAAACAAAATTGGAAAAGAAATGAAACGCCAAATTATAAAGAAAAATGAACTTTGTTCACGGAACAAGCTCTGAAGAAGAGAAAGAACTCCAATTTAGATGACAGTCTAATGAAGAGTTCTATGCTCAAAGGAGAAAGCAATAACAACAGGTTAAAGATGTGTCCAAGAGAACATGCTTTAAGTGTGATCAAATTGGACATCTCAATCGAAATTGTCCAAATCTTAAACCTGTTGGTATTGAAACGAACAAGAGAAAGTCTGATGTTGTGAACCAGAAGTCAACCAAGTTTGACTCAAAGCAAACTTGGAAGCCGAAAATGTCAAAGACTGACTCACAACAAACATGGAAACCAGTGACACCCAGATTTAGAACAACACAAAGTTGGAAAACAACTATTGATGCAACAAAACCAACCAGTTTTGGAAACCAAAAGTTGTTGTTCAAAATCATAATGTTCAAAAAGATTCACATTTTTACAAAAGAGGTGCTCCAGAAGGACAAACTTGGGTTGAAAAGAAACAAACGGTTTCTGTGATTGATAATCAGAATGAAAATTCATTTGTGAAAGATGATAAAGATTTTCTAAAGTTGAATGAAAATTATTGTGTTGAAATGCCTAAGGTCAAACAGACCTGGGCTAAATTCTTCAAGTAATTGAATAGCTTGAATGTGCAGGTGCTCAAGAACTTTGAAAAATACCAAGATGAAGATGAGAGCAGCCTGGCACGAGGAGAGGAGGCTGCTGAACCCTGCAACTGAATCAGGGAGTTTGTTTTTGTACATAAATAAACCTTATTTCAAAACCCTAAAAATTGAAAAAATTTAAAAATCAAAAATATGTTTTTAAATTTTGTCAAAAATTCAAAAATTTTCAAAAATGTTGCTTGAATATGCCGAAACCCTCACGGCTGAACAAACATGATTACTTTCACAAGATTGAAAAACGGTTTTCAAACTATCGAAAATCAATGGGTTGTAAATCATGGGGGTACGTTATATTTTCTGCAAAACAGAGCATGAGAAGCAGAAAATGGATGGCGAGATAAAGCTATCTACATCGGTTATCAAATTTTCTTTAAATGTTTTGAATTTTAGGGGGAGTAAGAAAATTTCAGAAAATCCAAAAACATTAGGAAATTTGAAAAAGTCAAAAACATGATAAAATTCAAATATGAGTTTTGTGTAAAAAGAGGAAATGATAGTACATCTGTAGACAGTCACAGTACGCTAAAGAAATGGAATGTTAAAATGTGATAAACGGTCTCACTGATGATATGCTAGTAGGTTTTTACACGCTTAGTAGATTGTTTTCGAGATATAAACCTAAATATCAAATACTTGCTTATCTCGTGGGGAACATCTCTCGGATATATGGGTAACCCCCGAAATCTTGTTTGAGAGATTGCCTGATTCTGAGATACTAGGTCTTTATACTGTTTGATATCTGGGGTATTATACCTGGTCTTCTGATATTGCGGAAGCAATGGCCTAGACCTCGTATAATACTTTACGCGCTTTAAAAGCTTACCCTCTGCTTAAAAATTGATAAATATCGAAAGATACAAATCAAGAGCAGTTGTAAAGAAGATTCCCAAGGGGAACACACCTAAAGTCGAGCCTTCATCTCTTTGACTGAACGGAAGTTCATACCTGAGCTCTCAAGGCCTCGCACTAACCCAGAGAACAAATATCAGATTAGTATATTCACCTGTAAGACTGAATCTAGGGAATTTTGATAAGGGAGTATATTCTGAGGTGGGACACGCGAATAAGTTTAAGTCATTAAAACACTAATCTCGTATCTCGAATCACTTGAAATTTGTGTGAAAATTTAAGTGGATCAGTATACTGACAATCTAAGTGAATCGTTTAGAACTTAAAGTGTTTAAAGCTCAACGGTGCTAGTGATTTGTCATAAACTGATATGATCCTCTGACGCGAACTCAAACAAAAATATTGTCTGTAAATATGTTTGTAAATATTTCTTTACTACTTTATGTTTCAGAAAATTACAAAAAGATTTTGATTCCATTTTAGTTTCGAAAACTGATGTCTGAGTGCTGAGTTTCAAAATCTGAGTATGCTAATCGTGTTTCTGAAAATATACAAGTTTATTAATTTGAAACTTGAAGTTTTTATTCAAAAATCAAAAATAGTTTGTGAAAATCTCCAAGGTCATTAATTTGGACTTGGATGATTAACTGTGAGGGATTTGGATGCTTAAATTGTTAAAATCTGTTATAAAGAGCTAGGTTTCGATGTTGGATTCTTAATACTGCCAAATCTATGAAGATTGTTGATAGGGGGAGTGGAGTCAAGTAATCCTGGATATATTCCTACTATTATATTTTAGAGCCAGGTTCTTGACTTAAAAGCTTTAAGTGCCAGGTCACAATTTCTGGACAACCGAAAACGCTTTCACTGTCAAAATAATTTAGCTTATGCTGAGAGAACCAGGTTTTAAATCCTGGATGTTCAAAATGTTTTTACTTTTAAATGTTTGAGATTTGCAGATACTATGCTAGACTACGATCCCGACAGCCGAGTCTAAGGGGGAGTCTGAATACGAGCTCAACCCAAGGGGGAGATTGCATTCAAGGAGCCAGGTAACTATCCTGGAGGAGCTTGTATCCGGAAAGCCAGGTGTCGATCCCAAAAGCACGGAAGCTTGACGAAAGGGGGAGCCTGAAGAATAGAGTTTACCAAAAGGGGGAGCTGAAGCTAAAGACAGATCCACGGGGATTCTGCTCGAGCAAGAGAGAGTCTGAGTTTGTTGAAGACGTCAAACTTTCAAAGAAGACTCAAGAGAGAGAGAAAGATAAGACGCTACGAGATTGACTGCAGCAATATCCAAGGGGGAGTCTGTTAGTACATTTATGTCTATCGCCTCCGTCAATCCAGATCGTAGCAGAAACAGATTAATATTAGACTTTATATTGTAATATGTAGGGAAAAGCAAGGTGGCATTTCTGTAATTAATGAGATCTCTCATTAAGCCCCTTGGCCTATAAATAGAACCCTTAGGGTTCTCATTTAGAACTTTTGCACATTTGGAGACTTGGAGAGCTTGGATCCTAGAGAGAGAGTCTAGAGAGAGAAAGTGCAAAAGGTGATTCACGTGATTGTACGATTTCATATCTTTGAATAGAATCACAGATTTAGTACGTTCTCGTGTTCGTTCCACGCACGTGTATGGATTCTGCACGTCACACGTGTCGATACGCAATCGTTTCGGAGTCGAAAACCGATCCTACACAATCTCTTTTGCATAGACCACTTATGAACAAGGTTGTTCAACACTAACAATAATGCTTATGTAACACGTTGAGGCATCTCATAAAGATGCAGAGGTTTGACTGCTATAGGTCTTTGGCCACATGATTTACAAGGTAATTGATGCATTTGGATATCTCAAGCTTTTTTTCTTTGTTTTGTTGATTACTGGGGAGGTTTATGCTAAATGTTACTCAAACCATGTGTACAATAGTATTTGAGATATTGATGGGAAAACTGATGTAACACCCCAATCACGTAATATAACAACATGCGGCGGAAATATCGGGGAGTCACGTTACAAATTTCTCACAACTACTGGTACTAACCTAAGTGCTTTTGACCCGTTATGACCCGTTAAGGTAGTTTACGCTACTTTAACGCGTCATTTGCGCAAATATAAGGTCGGATGGTTATTTATGTCATATGTTAAGTCTTATATGCCCAAATATCTTTAAAAATGTTATTAAATCAGTTTAGATGTCAAAAGTTCGATTACATATGTTAAAAATGAAGTTATGCGCAAAAAGGGCATTTTGGTCATTTTTAACGGGCACATAACGACTTAGCAAATAACTAACCAACCTAAGTGACCATAAGGTATAACCTCAGAAGATTATTCCCTATAAAACTATGGTCACAAAATATGTTTGGTCGGATCCTAATGATCGACCAAACGGGTCGGGTTCGAAAGTCTAAGCGGTTGTCAAGACCGCTTGACTTAGGACCCTACATAAGCAGTAAACTAGAAGTGACAAGTTAAACATGTTAAAACATGTTTAACTAAGTTAGAAAACTGATTTGGTATCAAAACAAAGTGTTTTGATACCCGAAAATAGTTCTGTCGTAAAATGCACATAATTGCGCATTTTGACCGAAACTTTGACTCATCACTATGACTAGTCAACGTGGTAATCAGTAGGTATAATCGCTGGGGATTATATCCATCATGATTACGATCACGTTGCAAAGTTCAATTGAACTTTGATTTGACCAATTCATGGTCAAAACCGAAAGTCAAACGGTAGTCAAACTGTTTGACTTTCAGCTTTTAATTGCTGAAAATAAATAACTAGCCATGAAAGAACACTTACAAAATGTTCTAATGCTGAAAAGATGAACTAGAATCTCAGTTGGGAGGCATCCAAAAATGGTAGCAACTCCACTTTGAGTTAGAGAGAAGAGAAATGAGGAATGAGCAATGAATGAAGGTTTGAGGCTTGCTATTTATAGTTGTTGGAAGGTTGTAGGATCATGACAAGTGTATTGTGTAGCCTCCAAGGAATGATCTTGTCCATACAAGTGTGTGGTTGTAGTTAGAAGCCTTGGAGAAGAGTTAACTTGGTCCCCAAACAAAGGAAACCATAAAAAAAACACTTGGAAATATCAGAAATGTCATAAATGGTCCCTGCTATCTGCTGGTAACCAGCTATCTGCTGACTCTGATGGTCTCTCGTGCCCCGTGAGAGACTAGACCATTTCTCTCGGGCCCGCCAGAGGCCAAAATATCAGAAATGTCAGAAATGGTCCCTGCAGCCTCTAAACTTGTTTTTCGACGCGTTTAACTCCCGTTGACCCAATTTTGAGGCTTTATAAGGATGTTAAAGCATAGGGAACTTGAAATATGCTTGGAAATATAACGGATGTCTGTTCGTTTGGTCGTACGGTAACGTTGTTCAGTTAATTACGACGAAACTCGAACGGATGCAAAAACAATCCAAATTGCACGACGAATGGTATTTTTGTATTCCCATCATTAAAATTCAATATTTTAATGATTTCAAAAATATTTGGATGTCCGGATATGGTCAGAACGCGAGATATGCACGTATATGCAAACTTTCGTAGTGTTGGATCTGAGTTTGGTTTTGATTGTATTTTCTGTTTGAATTAAAATGGAAATGGATGAGTTGTGCAGCGGAATTAATATGGAAACAAACTTTGCATACAATCAAACGAGAGTATTGCTTTGATCAAGACATTTTCAACAAAGAACCGAATGATTGAATTTAATTTCAACAACGATTACAAAGTAATGCTTGAATACAAACTCCCCCTCAGCTAGAGCTCAGTGTTTGTCCGTGCAAAGAAGACGGTGTTGCAAAGAGCTAATAGAACAGTACAGAGCACTGTTCTATTTATAGACACTAGCAAACCACTGAGCATCTTAGCTGACGTCACCAAGAAAGTAACATCTAACCTCCTAACAAACTCTAACCTCTGATCTATACAAACACTACTATACTAACTACTGCTATTACATTTCATTACATAAAAGACACTTAAACAGCTGCTGCATCCTTCCACTGCTGTGAACCCAGCAGTGCTTGTCCGGATCAGCAGTACTTGACTCAAGACAGTAGATTGAGCAGCAGAGCTTTTAGTCTTCTATCAGTCTTCAAAAGAGCAGCAGATTAACGGTCAGTGGCTTGTACAATCAGTAGATAGGAGGTCAGCAGATGTTGAAACCACTTTCAAGGGGAGAGACTTGTATGTAACATCTGCTTATTCTGGATCCACTGCTCTGACCCAGTTTTGGCTTTAATTATCTGTTCCTCTGGTAGGGTTCAATCCCAACAATCTCCCCCTGGAACAGATAATGCCAAAACTCTTCATTATTGTGGAAATCCTTATTGCCTCATCAGCAGTTCCCTTATCTGACCTTTAAACTGTAGTTCAAAATCTAGGGCATCTGTGTCATCATCATCCCTGCTAAGTGGAAGATCAAGGAGATCCTGCAAATCTTCAAGACTCAGGCCAAGAGCTTGTTCCCTTGATATTTTCTTCACTTCTCCACCAGACCTGAGCAAAGTCAATACGTAGGTCTGTTTGTCAGTTTCCCACTTTTGTATTTTTGAGTCTGGTGGGTTTCTTAGGAGATGTTTATTTGCAGAGGTATTTGGTGAGGCTGGCCTATTCATGACTGGCTGAGCAGTACTTGCAGATTATTCCAATTCAAGATCTTCTTTTATCATCAATTTAATGCCTTCTTTTACAATAGCATTTCCAGCTTTTAGATCTTGAATTGTTTCAGCACTTGACTGGTTTTGGCTCCTTCTTTTGTAGATGGCAGCACCAGCTGGAGCAGTGGTTCTTTTGACTTGCAGCTTTGGTGGTCTTTTTGAGACCTCTACTTTAGAATAGTCAGGCCTTTTAGGAACTGTAGGATCTTTCTTCCTCAGTTCCTCCAATCTTCTATAAGTGGCCCTGACTACATCTTCTTTCCATCTTGCCACTTGATGTTTAGACCCATAGTCAGCAGCAACTAACTCCTCTTTCATTCTCTTCAGCTCAAGTGATTTGTCGGGCACATTCTTTTTGTACTTTGACCAATCTGGAGGAGTGTGTTTGACCTTATTCTTTGTCATTTCTTGAATCCTGGCTGCTTCTTGTTCAAGCTCAGGAATGGTCCACTCTTTGTACATCTGCTTATCTCCCTTGTATTTCTTTGTTGCCATGATGCTTTCAATGTAGTCTTCTCTTAGAGTTTCATCTGCTCTTTCTGAGATTTGTTGACATACATTCTTTGTAAATTGCTCCAAGGATCTGACTTGTGTGAGTAAGAATTCGTAGTTCTGCTGAATTTCTCTGTCAGATTTTCCTTGTGCATTTCTTTTAGAGATATCTTCTGCCTGTTTAGCTTTGACCTTTAAGTATTCTTCAATGTTGTTTGGCCTTGAATATCCTTTAACTGATGGCAACTTCCTTTTTGCAGGGTCTTCCTCATAGTAGAAGGATTTTATCTCTTCTCTAACTGCTTCAAGTTCTAGAGGAAATTGGACACCTACAGGAGTAATGACAGAGATTGCTTGTTGTACTGGTGCTGATGAGAGAGGAATAGGTTTGGGTATAGTAACAAGTGACATGGATGTTGAAGATGTTGGTGGTGGTGATGGTGAATCATCATCTGGTATGTAAATCCTTCTCCTTTTTGTTTTAGAAGAGGCAGATGATGTTTTGGGTGGATCAGTGGTGGTAGATTGTATGGCAGTGGTTTGTGTTTGACTAACAGCTGTTGAAACAACTGGTGTCTCAACCACTGTTGTCATTACAACAGATGTTGTAACATCTGTTGTCTTCTGCTTTTTGGCAGGATAATGTGGTGAGTTTGTTTTTGGTGGAGATGACAGTGGTGGTAAGGCAGTGGTTGTGGTGTGTGTTGAAGTGGTGTGTGTTGAAGTGATGACAGATGTTGAAACAACTGAAGTACCAGCAGTAGTTGATACAACAGGAGTTACAACAGCTGTTTGGGTGGAGGTTTGATGCTGATGGCTTTTGGATGGTGGTTTTGGAGGCTTTGGAAATCTGGATGGGATGGACTTAGGTTTCCTTTTTGTCTTAGGATTTTTAGTATCCTTTGAACTAGAACAACCCTGCGCATATAGTTCCATGAAAGCTCTTTTCTCCTTATTCCATCTTGAAAAAATCCTTTGCCATTCTATCCCTCTTTACACTTGCTACTCCTTCATCAAGTGCTTCTTGGGTAGCATCAACCTTTTTACTACCATCTGGCAATGGAATTTTTCTGGTCATAGCATCCTTTTCAGGTTCAATGTACAGACCATCATCTATTCCTTTCTTCTTCCACTCCTGAATTTTCTCCCCTTTTTTGGCATTATCTTCTGGGAGTTGATCAATGAAAAGTACTGTTGGAGGAGCAGTGCCAGTGGTTTCCAATAAATGGGCCTTGATTGCCTTAATGTCTGCTTGAGTGTTCTTGTACCTAGACTCCATAATGTTTCTCAGCTTTTGGATATGAAGTTCATGTTGCTGATCAGCCAGTTCTTTTTGATGTTGGAGAAAAGGTTGGAAAAGGTTCCAGAGCTCATTTGTAGCAAAAGCTTGTGGTGGAGCAGGTGCTTGAGATGGAACAACAGTGGATTGCATCTTTTGTGTTTTCAACACCTGCTGTAGCATATTTTTTAAGATCTGCAACAGATGTATCCAACTTTTCAATTCGTTCCGTCAAATCCTGATATTTTAAATCATCACCCAATTTAATGGGATCATCTGATTTCCCACTATCAGTGGTTTTATCAGTGGTTGAGGTAGGGAGTGTACTCCAAACACTAACCACTGATGCCCCTTTTTCTTGGTACTGGGGTCTTCTTCCTTCAACACTTGACAACCTTTTGATGTTGCCAGTAGGATAAATAAATCCACTGGTGGTTGGCAGAGGTGCTATGTAAGGAATTGCCTCCAAGGAAGTCTTATTAATGTAACCACTGTCCAACTGTAAACCAGTGGGTTCAACAGTTGTAGTGACTGCTTCACTTGGACTACCGCCAATAGTTACGTGTAACTCAAGGGGTGTAACATCCTCAGGTTGTGTTGGTGGGTTAGCAAAGATTGATACAGCAGACCTAGTCATTTGTTGAGGTATGTTCTCATTGATAGGTGATTGAGAAGGACTGGTTAGTGTCTGGTTCAAATCAATTGCATCCAACAGCAGTTTAGTTGGTGAGGGAATTGTGGATGGGAGATTTGGTGTAGAAACAGGATTTGCTCCGGGCAGTGAGCTGTGGATGATGAAACCAAGTGATTTCAGAGCATCATGATGTGGTGGCCCTATGTGTACAACCTATTCTTTTTGTGAAGAAGCAGGAGGAGTATTGGTTATGGGTTGAGATATTTGTACCAACTGCTGTGAGGAAGAAGCAGCAGTGGTTTCTTGTGAATTTTGTGTTGTCACAGGCATTTGCTCTGGTATCTCATCCTCCAGAGTTGCCTTTTTGATTGGTTTGGGGGGTTTTGAATTTTTCTTTTTCTGTGGCTTTTTAGTGATTTTAGGTGTGGGTTTCAAAGCAGTTGTTCTGCTGCTTTGAACACCTTGAGCAGTGGGCTCAGCAGCAGATACCTGAGGAGCAGTGGTAGCTGCTAAAATCTGCTCAGGCACCTCTGCTTGTGTTTTGCAAGGTGTTAACATTCTTGAAAAAGTTTCAGTAGTTAAACTGTTTATTTGAATATAATCACCTTGGTTTATTACAGCAATATCATCCTTACTGAATTTCTTTTCAAAATAATAACTTAGAAACCTTGGAAACAGTAGAAATGATTTTGTTTCAACATTATTAACCAAATCATTAAAGATTTCCCGAGAATAATTAAAATTTTCTTCTTGAAGAATAGCATATCCCAGATTTTGAATCTTTAATGGTATTTCATTAAAAGAAGTGGTTTTGTTTGAAACACACATGAGGAGGGTATGGAATAAAAACCTTGTTGCAGAAGGAAAGAAACCTTTTTGTAAGGTAGCTTTCTTCATCATTGTGTCTGCATACCCTCTCTCAATGAAGTCAATTTTTAACTCGTTTTTAGGGAAAGAAGTTTTACCTTGTTGATCCTCGAGTTGAAAGACCTCTGAAATTGACTGTGGTGTAATCTTGACAGGTTTTCCCTTTAGAGTAGAGTTAATGGCTATTACAGTGTCTCCTTGTTTTTCAAGGGTTGCATTCTTCCAAAACTCCCTTTGGGTTGTCAAGTAAATTGGTGCATCGGCTATTAACAAAGTTTTGTACTTTGATTTGGCCATTTTGGTAATGATGGAATCGAAAGCATCTGTGGTGCCGGGTTTTGTGAGAAGACCCAGAAGATTGTGAGATGGTTTGTGTGGAATTTCAGTGGGAATGACCTTTTGAGAGGCCGTTTTCGACGATGATTTGGAAGTGGGTTTTGCAGATGGCTTCGATTTTGTCATTTTGGAGATGAAGATCGAAGAAGTTTGTGAAGGAATGTGAAGAAAAACTGCTTTGAGAAAAGAATTTTTGAGAATTCAATTCAACAGTAAAACCCTGTTTTTGGTGTGAAGTGGGGGTTTTATAGAAGAAAAAGTGAAGGCTGACGTGGCAGCGGTTACAAAAGTACTGCCCACATGCCAAACTCTGAAGAAATGAAGGACAGTACTTTTATGAAAGTTACTGATGAAGATAGTGGTTTAAACGGTAAAATGGAAGCAGTGGATGATTTTCACTATCAGTGGATAGCATATCAGTGGATAAGACACTACTTTTGAACAACAGAGTTTATCAAGAAAATGAGAGAGCAGAGGATGGCTTTCAGCAGTGGACAGACTTTGAAGTAGAGCAGACTTTTGAACAAACAGTGGTTATGGCAGACTTTTAAGGATTTTAATGAAAACTTCATTTTTAGCTATTTTTAAGGATGGATTTTTGATTTTCTGAAAACATTTTAATGCTTTTATTCATAGAAAAACAAGATTTTGCTTGTTATTCCATGTTTAGCATGCCAATCCTAGAGACCAAGCTTTCAAAAGTGGTTGTATCTAGTGCTTTTGTGAGCACATCTGCCAGCTGGTCTTTAGTTGGAACATGATGCAGAGAAATCAAACCTTTTTCATAGCAATCCCTCACAAAGTGATGTCTGATGTCGGTGTGTTTGGTGGTTGAATGGGAAACTGGATTTTGATGATATTTTCTGCTGCCTGGCTATCCAACATGAGTGGTGTCTTTAAGGCAGTGATACCAAAATCCAGCAACTGATTTTGAAGCCACAGGAGTTGGGCTGTACAGCTTGCAGCAGCAATATATTCAGCTTCAGCAGTGGATGTTGAAACAGCTGCTTGCTTTTTGCTTTGCCATGAAACTAAGTAATCTCCTAGAAACTGGCACCCTCCTGATGTGGACTTCCTTGTGGTGTTACATCCAGCAAAGTCATTGTCTGAAAAGCCTGAAAGCTTGATATTCCCATTAGCTGGATACCAGATACCAAGTGTGGGAGCACCTTTTATGTATCTGAAGATCCTTTTTACAGCAATGAGATTTGATTTTCTGGGAGCTGATTGACTTCTTGCACAGACACATGTTGCAATCATGATGTCTGGTCTAGATGCAGTTAGGTACAATAAAGACCCAATCATGCTTCTATATAAAGTTTGGTCAATCAGCTCATCCTTTTCATCAGACATGACAAGCTTATTTGTTGCCATGGGTGTGCTGCATGGTTTACAATCATTCATATCAAATTTAGTCAAAAGTTCTTTAGCATATTTGCTTTGATGAATGAAAGTTCCATTTTGCATTTGCTGAACTTGGAGACCAAGAAAGCATTGCAGCTCACCCATTGCACTCATTTCAAACTCAGCTGTCATGAGTTCTCTAAACTCTTCACACATTGTGTTACATGTGCTTCCAAAAATGATGTCATCCACATAAATCTGGACAGTCATTAAATCCTTCCCTCTCCATTTTAGAAACAGTGTTTTATCAATGGTACCTCTTTTGAAACCATTTGAGAGTAGGAAGTTGGAAAGAGTTTCATACCAGGCCCTTGGTGCTTGTTTCAGGCCATACAAGGCTTTGTTTAGCCTGTAGACATGATCTGGATAAAATGGATCCTCAAAACCTGGAGGTTGACAAACATACACCTCTTCTTGAATTGTTCCATAGAGGAAAGCACTTTTGATATCCATTTGAAACACCTTCATGTTGTGGTTGACAGCAAAGGCCAGGAACAGTCTAATGGCTTCCAATCTTGCAACAGGGGCGAATGTTTCATCATAATCAATCCCCTCTTCCTGTCTGTAACCTTGAACCACAAGCCTGGCTTTATTCTTGACAACAATGGCCCTTTCATCAGTTTTGTTCTTGAAGACCCACTTTGTGCCAATGGGACTAACCTCTTCTGGCAGTGGTACAAGCTCCCATACTTGTTGTCTTTTAAACTGTTGGAGCTCCTCTTGCATGGCTTCTACCCAGCTGTTGTCTTTCAGTGCCTCTTGGTACTTGACTGGCTGATGGAGTGATAGAAAACCAGCAAAAAGACAAATGTTTTGGGTTTGGCTTCTTGTGAGCACCCCTTCATTGATGTTGCCAATGATTTGATCAGGTGGATGAGATCTCAAGAAGATTAAATCTCCTTGGTATGGAATGATGGCATTTGTTGGTGAAGGCTGCAAATGTGTATCATCTGAGCTAACCACTGCTGGGGACTTTGATGATCCAGCAGTGGCTTCAAAAGGTGGTGGAATGGGAGGTAATGAAGTGGACACATGCTGAATTTTATCCACTATTTGGGGACTTTTGTCAGCAGTGATTGAGGATGTGGAAGCAGTGGTTGATGGGCTACTTTGGTCAACAACTGTTGAGGTAGCATTGGTAGAGCTTTGACAGCTGTTTTGAACATCTGATGCTCTTCCCATTTTGACAGACCTTTGAGGGATGATGATTTCATACCCATAGTCTGGTGTTGAATCCTCTGATGGACCTGCACTGTTAGTCTTGACAGCAGTATTTTCAAAAGTAAATTTTTCAAGATCAAACAGATCTGCAGGATTTGCTGGGATTCTCATTGATGAAAGTTCATTGAACTTTACATTCAAAGTCTCCTCCACTGCCTTGGTCCGTGTATTAAACACTTTGTAGGCCTTGGCAGTGGTTGAGTATCCCAGATGAAAACCACAATCAATTTTGGCTGCAAATTTTGAAATGGAATCTTTTAAGTTCAAAATAAAACATGGGCAGCCAAACACCTTGAAATATGAGATCAGTGGTTTAATTTTATACAGAATTTCATAAGCAGTCTTTTTGTGCCTGGGGTTTATTAAAACTCTGTTCTGGACATAGCAAGCAGTGTTTACTGCCTCTGCCCAGAAAGTTAATGGCAAACCTGAATCAGCAAGCATGGTTCTGGCAGCCTCAATCAAAGTTCTGTTCTTTCTTTCAACAACCCCATTTTGCTCTGGTGTTCTAGGGATGCTGTACTGCCTTACAATCCCTTTCTTCACACAGAAGGCATCCAACTCCTTATTATTAAATTCTGTGCCATTGTCACTCCTGAAGCTTTTCACCGGAAGGTCAAATTGCTTTTCAACCTGTGTCACAAAGTCTTGCAAAATGCCTGCAGTCTCATCTTTTGAGTGTAAAAAGAAAGTCCATGTGAACCTAGAAAAGTCATCAACAATAACCAGACAATATCTTTTCTTTTTGAGGCTCATGACTTGAACTGGGCCAAACAAATCCATGTGTAGCATTTGCAAACACTGGGTTGTTTTGGACTCTTCAATGGACTTATAAGAACTTTTATGCTGTTTTCCTTTTAAACAGGAAATGCAATGTTCAGGACATGAAAACAATTTTTGTGGTAGGCCTCTCACTAAACCATTTTTTGAAATTTCAGTGATTGTCTTAAGATTTGTGTGCCCCAGCCTTCTGTGCCAAAGTTCTGTCTCTTTGTTAGAGGCAGCTGAGAACAGACAGGCATCAGCTCTGGGACATTCTTTAGACATATCAACAACATAAACATTGCCACTTCTTTGAGCAACAAGTTTAGTTTGACCAGTTTTGATTATTGCTTCAATCTTTTTGACCATTTCTGGTCCAACAATCCTACAACAATCTTTTGTGAAGAATGACCCAAACCCTTTGTCACTCATTTGAGACACACTCAGAAGGTTGAATTTTAGATTGTCTATCAGATTGACATTTTCAAATTTTACATTTCTAGACTGCACTGTACCAGACCCCAGAACTTTCCCTTTACTATTATTCCCAAAGGATATATCACCCCCTCCATGGATTTTAAAGTCTTTGAGGAGGGCTTTACATCCTGTCATGTGCCTGGAACCTCCACTATCTACATACCAAAGACTATCAAAGCATGCAGAAGCTCCCTGCACATGAAGTAAAAGGATTAGTTCATTAGGGTCTCCAAAGCCAACAGGGCTTTGGATGGGGTCTCAACAGTGTCTGGGATGGATGCAGATTGATGGACAGTGGTTAGGTCAGGGGTTTGGACAGTTTTAGTACTGTTTCTTGCTAACCACTGTTGGGGGTCTTGACCAATCACCTGTTGGTACCCAAAAGGATGCATGTTCACTTTAGGTTTAGAGGGCCTTTTGTAGGCCTCATAAACTTGTGGAATCCTTTGGTAAGACTGTTTTTCCTTGCCTTTTCTGAACTGATTGGCAGGGGGTGCATCAGTAACCTGAACATCTCTTTTGACAGATGTTTGGTTCAGCTGTTTTGTGACAGTTGTTTGAACTGGCACAAACAGTGGTTGGTTCTTGGTGAATTTGACTTATGATGTTGATGGACTCAAGGATGTTTTAGCAATGTACTCATTCTTTTTCACATCAAAGTTTTTGAGATACACACATGCTTGAGTTTTGTGGTTTGTTTTACCACACACAATGCAGCTTTCAGCTGGAACAATGACACTTGTTTTGTTCAAATCATAAGCTTTTAAATGGAAACAGTCTTTTATTAGATGATTCCTTTTCTCACAGAATTCACAAAACAGGTTATTGATCTTTTCTTTCTTCTTTCTCTTTTCGGACTCCTTTGCAGCAGAGGTTTTAACCTCTGTTGGGATGTCCTTGAGAGGAATGACTTTAGCTTTTGGAGCTTTAACACCATCAGTTGATGTAAAGTCCATGGGCTTGAAGTTTTCAAGAATATCACACTCATCAGACCATTTTGGTTTAAATTGATAATTTTCAAGCTCCTCAAAAGTAGAGGATCCCATTGGTCTGTCAAGTGTGATTTTGTTACCAAGTTTATCAGTGATTTTCACTTCTTGGCCTTTCTTGTTTGTGGGGATGAACTCAGTGGTTACATCAGTGGTTTGAACAGATTTTTCAAAAGCAGTGTTTTCATCATCATGTTTTCTATAACCAACACCAAATTTTACATTGCTTTTAATCTGTTTTTCAAGCATAACCTCATACCCTTTGCAAGATTCTACCCATTTTTCACAGGTAATCTGTGTGGACTCTAACTCCTTTTTACAAACTTGGTATTTTTCTACCATAGTTTGGAGTTGAGTTTTGGTTATGCTCTGCTCTTCTTTCAGACTGCTGATCTCTTTATCTTTTTCAGCCAATATGTTTCTAAGTTCTTTTAACAACTTTTCAAATTTGACTTCATCAGACAGGACTTTGTTCCTAAGGTTTTCATTTACCTCTTTGATGTTAGCAAAAGCAATAATGCAATTGTCTGAACACAGTTTTTCAAGAACTTGAGGTGATACCTTGGCAGCAGCCATCATTGCACAATCACATTGATGATCCTCTTCATCATCATCATCAGCTCTAGCTTCTTTCTCACCTGCTCTTTTTCCTTCCTCTTCTTCTTTGTCCTCCTTGGACCATGGATCTGTCAGTGGTTCAATCAGGGTTTCTGAATTTTCTCTCAGCAGCAGTTCACCAGCAACTGCATTAACAACTGCTTCAGTCACCTCATCCACTGTTTCATCACTTAGCTGTTCACCTTAAACTTCAACCCCTCTGGTATTGACTCTAATGCCATTAAACAAAATTCATCATTAGAAGGTTCATTAGAAGCATAGAGTGCAAAATTTTCATCACTAAGCTCATCAGGCATGCTGCTCCAGTCAACAAAGCCTTGAGTGAAAAAGCTTTGCTGATCTGGTTGTACCACTGCTGGGGCAGCTGTTTGAGGTGCAGGTTGCACTTGTGTCTGGGGGACAGGGGTTTAAACATATTGAATCTGTGGAACAGTGGTTTGGACATAATGCACAGGCACAGGGGCAGCAGCATAATGAGCAGTGTTAACATGAGCTGCAGGGGTATATTGGGTATAGTGCACAGTGCTTTGATTTTGAGGTCTAGGGTTTGAGCTAGGATGAGTAATTATAGGACCAGTAGTTTGACTCCTGCATTCCCTAGCGAAATGTCCCAATCTATTACACTTGTAACACTTGATTTTCGATTTATCCAACCCAACCCTCAGATTCCCATGTAAACCTGGGAATTTTCGCCCTGTTCTTTTGTAGAATTAGCTAGTTCTAACACTGAGCAAAGCCAATTGGTGCAGGATGTCCATTTCCTCTAAGTCAGTGGGATCAAAATGTTGTAAATCATTAAGTTCAAAGCACAAATTATCTGACATCTGGTTTTCTGTGTTTGCAGTGAAAGCATAGTTTGCAGAGTGAGAATCAGGGTTGGTAAAGTTACCACCAGTTGTTATATCAATGAAGTGATCATAACCCTGTTCCTTACTACTGCCACCAGATTCTTCCTGACCCAGAAGAGCTGTGCTACCGAATGAGTAATCATCAGTGGCTTTTCCAGACTCTTGCAACTTCTTTTTCTGGTTCAACTCCCTTTCATAAGTCAAGAGTCTACCATGAAGTTAGGTCAGGGTCAGATCTTTGAACTCAACAGAGTTTCTAGTCACAAATGCAATTGTGTCCCATTTATCAGGTAGCGACCTAAGAAACCCGCTATTTTGGGTTGATTTTGGAAATTCAACCTTAACAAGCCTTAGCTCACTGATGAGACAACTGAAACGTTCAAATTGTTGGGTCAATGATTCACCCTTAATGTGACAGAAGGTTTCATACTGCTGATTCAGAATTTCCCTATTGTTTTCAATAACTTCTTCGGTTCCCCCAAACTGTTCCTTCAAAGCATCCCATAGCTCTTTGGCGCTGTTACAATGTAACAGTCCAGCATAGATCTCATTTGGTAATGCAGATGCTATGATGCTAAATGCTTTGGCATCCAGTTCGAATTTTTGAAAATCAGTTTCAGTATAGTTTTCATAAGGTTTTGGTACGAACTTCTTTGGATCCTTAGCACTTGGCACCGTAGGAACATGGGGACCAAAAACAACAGACCTCCAACATCCAGTGTTCTGTTGAGCAAGGATGTGACCCATCATTCTCTCCCAGATGTTGTATTCATTTCTTTTAAGCATGGGTGGTTTAAAAAGTGAGCCAATGTTATTCTTATCATCTTGAGATTGTGACGTCATCTTGGTTGTTTTACAGACACTTGATTAATCAACTTTAATGGTGATTAAACCTTGTTCTGTTTTTCAACACAAACGAACAAACTATCGATATCAACGATTTTGAGCTGAACTATTTATGTCAAAATGATTGTTAAATCAAATTTGACTGTCCTAGCTCTTATACTAATTGTCGGATCTGAGTTTGGTTTTGATTGTATTTTCTGTTTGAATTAAAATGGAAATGGATGAGTTGTGCAGCGGAATTAATATGGAAACAAACTTTGCATACAATCAAACGAGAGTATTGCTTTGATCAAGACATTTTCAACAAAGAACCGAATGATTGAATTTAATTTCAACAACGATTACAAAGTAATGCTTGAATACAAACTCCCCCTCAGCCAGAGCTCAGTGTTTGTTCGTGCAAAGAAGACGGTGTTGCAAAGAGCTAATAGAACAGTACAGAGCACTGTTCTATTTATAGGCACTAGCAAACCACTGAGCATCTTAGCTGACGTCACCAAGAAAGTGACATCTAACCTCCTAACAAACTCTAACCTCTAATCTATACAAACACTACTATACTAACTACTGCTATTACATTTCATTAAATAAAAGACACTTAAACAGCTGCTGCATCCTTCCACTGCTGTGAACCCAGCAGTGCTTGTCCGGATCAGCAGTACTTGACTCAAGACAGTAGATTGAGCAGCAGAGCTTTTAGTCTTCTATCAGTCTTCACAAGAGCAGCAGATTAACGGTCAGTGGCTTGTACAATCAGTAGATAGGAGGTCAGCAGATGTTGAAACCACTTTCAAGGGGAGAGACTTGTATGTAACATCTGCTTATTCTGGATCCACTGTTCTGACCCAGTTTTGGCTTTAATTATCTGTTCCTCTGGTAGGGTTCAATCCCAACACGTAGTTTTGACGCTTTTAGTCCCTGTGATCAAATAAGCGCGTTTTCGCATACCGAACCTCTCAAAACTTATTTCTAAGCTATGTTAAGGGTATTTAAGGTATGTTTGGCTTATGAACTTGTTCTGGAGTGTTCGTCGCTATGCGAATCGGCAGATTTTCGTAGTTTGTCGTAAATGGTCCTTGTACTTATATAAACATGTTTTCGTCGTCCCTAACCCTTCGAAACCTATTTCTAAGTTATGTAAAGGGTATTTACGGTATGTGTAGCTTGTGTCCTCGTCCTGGTGTGTACGTTGCATTAAACGGATTATGTTTAAGAATCGGTTTTCGAATTGCTTTCAAATAAAAAGTTTTTGAAAGCCCGAAATTTTGCACAAGGGTTACAACTGAAGATTCTTGGACCTGGAATCAAATCTTGACTCTTGATTTGTAGATTTATGATCAGTCAACATTGTGTTACTAAGGTTGGAAATGGCTTGAATAAGAGATGTTGCATGTGACTCATAACATGTCAAATATAAAAACACTTTGCTAGAAATGAATCGGGTCAATTGGGTCTAACAGGTTGGAAGCGTTAAACATTGTATTCAAATCCTTACAATATTCCAAGTCGTTTATTAAAGAAAAAATTTTATTATTATCTTAATCATTTAGTATTAGAATAATATTTGGTCTAACTACTAGCAAATATTATTTTTCCATTTGACCCGTTGTCTATTTCCAATTCCAAACACCTTCATATTGCCTAATAGTGTATTCTTATTTAAGTTATTATCTGGTTACCAGTATCTCATTATTTAAGGATCACATGGTTGAGTTAAGTACATGTATAACGGGCAAGTACATCCAAACATTATTTCATATACTTGATTTTAATACACGTTGTCAAGTTTATAGCTAATTATTTGATTGTGTATTTAATACCATAAAATCACTTTTAATGCACATATCCAAACGCCCTTTAAGATGTTTCCTATTTTTAGGTGGAAACAGCGCAACTAGAGCCTTAGCAGGAGGGGTGGCAGGCGAGGTTGCTCTACTATTTGCGGCCCCTGCCATCTAGAAGGAACTAACTGGGTATGTAATATGTTACTCTTCATTATTTATTTAGATTCCTCATCTCAATTTCCATACATTATAGAGGATAGGTATTTTGAATGTTAGGAAGTTGGTTAGGATTACTGTTTGATTATGTTAAGAGTTCTTTTTATTATCGTCTGCATATTGTATTATGCTAGAATATATTAGTTGGGATGTGCAAGGTTTGGTCTAGCCTGTTCAGGATTGAAATGATCTTTCAAACCAGAAACCTTGGTTTGACATTTTTCTAAGCCAAACTGGTGAGTTAGTTTTCCTAACCGACCAGGCCAAACAAGCAAAAGTTAGTTCCTTTGGGCTGGCTTCACAATTTCCAAGGCCAAAATGTATATTTTTTTTATTTTGTCTTGCTTTTCAACATAAAAATGTATGTAATCAATTATGTTCCTTAATAAAGGGTATTAAAATGAGGTCAAAAGCTAAATATTAAATACCATACACAAATTTAAATAGAAAAAATGATCCGTCACATAGAAGTTAGGAATGGAAACATTTTTTTAAAATTTCGAAATGAAAAAACCGTAGAAAACTAAAAGAAGGTAAAAACATATACATGGGTTTTAAACTGGTTTCTACTCTAAAAACCTACCATGCTTAATCATTTGAACTAGATACATAGTATATACGGTGCTGATTGACCTAACCCGTTGGTTTAGACCTCCATATGGTTAACGTAACTCAATATGATGGTTTGGAAAAATCCCAAATCGACCGATTTATGGGGGAACCAGGTCATATCACTTCTTGTTCTCCAGTTTGTTCACTTTTTCCATGCCATTCATAATTTCACATACTATTTGTAACTGAATTTGAAGAACATGGAACTTCCAGTTGAAATTAAGTGGTGGAGAGGGGCAAAGCATGTATGCAAACGTAGGTGAAACTGATTGCTAATGAGCTGCTACTGGACCGTACGTGACTTCATAGATCAAGCCAAGATGGGCTCCTACAGGCCTGCTGGGTTATGTCATTATGGATCGTATAAATTCCTATTACTCTATCTTACAGATAGTGTTTGAATGATCAGTGTTTGTTGTTCTTAAAGGCATGTCAATGCAATGATTATATGATTATGTGTAGTGTTTAAAATAGGAGCTCATCCTCTTAACTATCTTTTTGCCTTCATATATGAACTTCATTTGGGTGATTTGAGCTAATATGAAAGTGTTTTAATTGTATTTTATTATGATTCCATATATGACAACAGCCATAGCCATTGGAGATGTTACACAGGAGGTTAAGATATTGCTCTAGTTAACTAGCAGGCTATGACAACTTAGTCAAATTAATGATGCGTTTGAAGATCATGAGAAAGTCTATGTTGTGATGGAGTAAGTGCTCCAGCTTTAACTATGTTCCTTTCTTTTGTTTCATGTTTCTTGCAAACTATCGAGCTACTTATATTGATCAAGTGGTTTTGAATTATGCGAAGGAGAAAGGTCTTCGATAGTATACTTGCAAGGTACCATCTTTAATTTGGCCTTTATTTTTTTCAGCATTTGATAACAACTAATATTGTTTATATTGTCCATTAAGGGGTTTCGTTTATACATAAACTAAAACCACAAATAAGATACTGGATTTATATTGCAGGTTTGATGGACATGAATACAACTTTTGTTAAAGTTACGAGCGGTGAACTTTGGATTAATATTGTGTGAGAGAGTTTAAAATACTGGCCCCGAAATTATGGACATATTATCATCATTTAATCGTCAGTGCTACTTTATCTAATGCCAGGATTAGTGGTCAAGCTTTCTGACATGCAGGGGCGGACCCACCACCATACCAAGGTGGGCGAGCGCACCCCCGAGAAAAAAAAAATTATGTAAATTTCCGAAGAAAATCCCGTCTGCACCCCTTGGAATTTTTCGTCCGCACCCCTTGGAATTTTTCGGGCGCACCCCTTGGAATTTTTCGTCCGCACACCATAGGTAAAAAAATATTATGGATTTATATTATACATTTTTTTAGTAAAGTTTGATTTTTTTATAAAAATACTACCTATTTTTATACATTATATACACTTAGTCCATTACCCAAACCAAATTCTGCCCTCCTGCCCATTAGCCGAGTAGCCCACTAACATAATTTGTAGCCCATGTCCATTACCCAAATAACTTAAATGAAAATACTAAACTTAAGCCCATATATCAGTCGCACCCCTTCAATTCCCGTCATCCCGCCCAGCGATCATCTGCGTTCTTTCCCTCCTGCCCAGCGACATCATCAGCAGCAACAACACACGTCGATCACAACCGGAAAGTGACCAGAATCCGCCCCAAAACTGACCGGCGATCTTCAAAGGTAAGTTTTATTGTTTTTTTTTTTTTTTTTTTTTTGATGATTTTACTTGATATTAAGGTAGAAAAGGGGTAATAAAATTCTTAAATAGGTTTGAAAAATCTTGTGTTTAGTCGTTGCTTTACTGCTTTAGATGATTTTTATGATGATTATGTTATTTAGATGATTTTTAGGGGTGATTAAACAATTCTAGGGCTTGATTGCTTGAATGGTTGAAAGTTAAAATTAAACAAAAAGGCTATGGAACGATGAACTTATGGTCATGGATCAATTTGATTGTGATAGGATTATAGGAACCATGAGTAGAGACGTTATGGCGCGATTTCTCAAGAGGAAAGTGGATACATCTTCGGAACTAATTGATTTGGATACTCTTCCTTCGGATCCGTATGATCGCAAGACGATAGAATCATATAACGTGAATCAACGGGATGCGATTAGAAGGGCATATATACTAAGAGGACCGTATCAACCAAGAGGTATCGAATTCCCACAAACAAAGTTTCAAGGTGACGAGTTAAGAAAATTTAAGGAAGAATGGTATGACAAACATGAGTATAAGGGATGGTTAGAGTATAGCTCAAAATCGGATCGCGTGTTTTGCTTATGTTGCTATTTGTTTAGGAGCCACTTCGGAGATGGTAGGGACATATTTATGTGCGGTGGGTATAACAATTGGAAAAAGGTACATGCGTCACTTAAAAAACATGTTGGTTTAGTTAATAGTCCACACAACAAATGTTTCCAAATGAGTGCCGATTTAGTTAACGAAAATCAAGCGGCACACACACAATGGGACAATAGGACCCCTAAGGAGAAACGTGAATACCGACTTAGACTTAGTGCTTCTACTTTGCTTGGGAAAAGGTTGTTGAATGGCGGATTGGCGTTTCGTGGACATGATGAATCAAAAGATTCATTAAATAAAGGGAATCTCTTAGAGCTTTTAGAACTCATGGGTGAAATGAATGAAGATCTTGCTAACGTTATCTTAGAGAATGCACCCGCGAATAACCAAATGACAAGTCCTAAAATTCAAGCGGACATCAAACTTGAAAAGTTTAGGTTGGAAGGTTTTAATGAGTTCTTGGAGAAGGTTAACTCCTTTTGTGACATGTATGAACTTGAGGTGAAAAAATTGGATGATGAATACGTTAACCCAAGGTGGCCAAGAAGAAAGACGAACATCACAAATCGGCATTATTACGAGTATGATTGCTTCAATGCGGTTCTTGATTTGCAAATACAAGAATTTGGGAACCGTTTTAATGAGGTAACATCGGAACTACTTGTTTGTATCAGTTGTTTGAGTCCTTGTGATAATTTTAGTGCATTTGACATTCCAAATATACTAAAGCTAGCCGAGAAGTATCCATATGATTTCAATGAAGAGGAAAAACGAAGGCTTCCGGTTCAACTCGGAAACTACTTTAATTTTGTGAAAAAAGATAAACAATTCACCAACTTGGATGGTTTGTCAAGTATTGTAAGGTTAATGGTTTCAACAAATATTCACGTTACTTTTACATTGGTATATCGGTTATTGAAGCTTGTTCTCGTATTACCCGTCGCAACCGCAACCGTTGAAAGATGTTTTTCGGCAACGAAGAATGTGAAGACCGACTTGCGTAATCGGATTGGGGATGAGAATTTAAGTGATAGTTGTGTATGTTATATAGAGAAAGACTTTCTTAAGAAAGTAGCTTTAGATGATGTTTTGGATAGATTTCAAAAAATGAAAACCCGTAGGGCGACGTTTTAATTATGTTTGTACAAAGTTTGACGTGTTTGCCAAATATATAAATTTAGTTTGATGTTCTTTTGTCTTACATGAATCGACCCGACCCGACCCGACCCGATACAACTGATTTTTTTACTTATGTACCTAGGGGTCTAAAATTTTGAAAAATGTTCCGCACCCCCAAGGAAAAATTCCTGGGTCCGCCACTGCTGACATGGACCTTAGATCAATAATGTCTACCAGTTACAAGTTGATGCAGGTACTTCCATAAAAAGTTATACTTATGTCAATTGCTTTTTCTTATTGTTTTTTAAGATTTTGCTAGACAGTATGGAAAGATGTGGCAATTGGCAATGCCATGATGACAAAATAACAACATTGTCATATTTATACATTATATAATTTATTCCAGGACTAGCTAAAGAGAAATTACAAGTATAGTTTTTGGAACAAATGAGTATTATTTGATAAAGACAACTGGTATGGTAAATGGGATAAAAAATTATTAATAATTGAACTTGATATTTTTAGGAACAGGACAAGTAGTAACACGTATAGAGGAAATGAGTTCTTGGAGGACTTGGGCAGTTTGGAACCAAGAAAACGGTGATAATCTTGTGTAATTCAGTATGAAGGGCGTATGTTCGCATTTATATAGTTTTTGTTATATGTTAACATCTTTGCCATTCTCATCGCTAACTATGGTTAACTTTTAACATTATTTTTGTTTATTTAGTTTCTTTAAGTTTATTGTACTCATAATGCACCTGAGCATTCTCTCCCTTGGCAAAGGCAAAGACAAAGAAAAATATACAAGTACAGTAAAGTAGGTACATCTCTTTCTTTCCATGCATGCATTTAGTGGACGGTTGAAGTTGCCACCACTATGAGCAAATGTTCATAACCCGACATGGTATAGGTACATATAGGTGGCCAGATGGCTAGGTTTGGCGGGATGGGTAACGGGTCAACATATATATGGGTCCAAAAGGTAATCTTTGGTACGAATTGAGTAGGTTAACTCAAAACGTTGTCCTTCAAGAATCTTTAATAGATAGACAGTTTTGGTTAAGTGATTAAGTTTGTATTCTATAAAATTACACTTTAGTATGTTATGACCCGTTTCGTTTTCAATTAAACTCTTTTGACTTTTACCATTGACTTGATAAGAATAAAGAGTCGAATGTCAATATCCCAAATTTCCGATTTCTTATATCATTTGATTATACTTATTATTCTGAAATTTATGTCAATCAACCATATGCAGATTTTGAGAGATTTAGGGGTTAGGACAATGAAGTTGATTACAAACAACCCTGCTAAGTATAGTGGGCCCAAGAGCTATGGCTTAGAAGTTGAAAGCAGAGTTCCCCTTCTAACTCCAGTTACGAAGCATAATAAACGATATCTTAAGACCAAACGGGCTAAGATGGGTAACGTTTATGGCTCTAGTGTCCTGAACTGTCACACCCCAAAAACGTCGTAGCGGAATATAAAACGTAGTGGTGACGGAAGTTGGTGTCCATAAATATCTTGCTGAACGATGCATTGTTAATGTTGGATATTCAACTTAATTAAAACATAGTTTAAAACTTAAAGTTTTAAAAGTATGTCACAACCACATCAAAGTTAAGTTGTTTTGATCCTTATGGATCTTATTACATAGGTCCAAATTAGTTTTAAAAGTTGTCCAAAACATTATCAAACCAAACATGCATCAACAACCACAAGATACGCCATAATTCCCGAAGCCGAACTCAAGTACCTGAAGAACACGTTAAAATCAAGTGTCAACACAAAGGATGGTGAGTTCACATATCCAAATTATGAACAATTTGATACAAGGAAAACTTTCTAATTATGTGTTTATTATCAAAACATCCATATAATTTATGAAAGTTAATTTATTTCCTTTATAAAATCCGAGGGTTAGCCGTCGCAAGCGTTTCCCAAAAACCTTCGACCAAAAGCATCTTCCCATGTTTACATATTAAATTGATAGCATCATATGTTCGGACTCGTAAGTTTGCAAGACATTACGAACTATATATTAACAATGAAGGTATAATCAAAGCTAGACTATATCAATTCGTCGTTTGACTTGACACGGAGCGACCGGTCACGACGGGGTGGTCAACCCGATAGATCTACCAACAATTCCACGTGTGCAATACTTAAATGATTAAACAGCAATATTTCCTCATGAGCCCATAACAGACCATCTATATTGCTTGCCTCATGAACAATATATATATCCTACTAATACTGATAAATTTAATATATCATGTTGTACGAATTTCCCGAAGTCCCCACCGAGACATAAGCCAATATCTAATACTTATTCTCTTGAGATCAAGCAAATTCGTCCCACTTTAGATTTAAGCAATTTTAAATCTACACGGTCGTTTTCTCCAAAACACCGTAATAATCCTCGTTTCTCCCTGAAACATATTTATTCAACAAAACCGTTTATACCCGAAACATATTTATAAACAAAACCATATATTTTCCACGAAAATATACATTTAATATAACAAAAGGTATGTTTTATTCAAAAACATCTTTAATCCTTTTAAGGCGTGTTCTTCCCCCAAAACATATACAAAACAGTAAAAAGAGGGGGTTTAACACTCACCTTTGGGTGCGTATTATAAACAGCGCAATCCCACAATTGATTCTACACGTCCTTATATACGTAGAAACAATTTATCAATCAATATATCACAAAAATTCCTAAGTTTCTCCAAATCTTAGAATTTTCACATAACTTTGAAATTTTCTTGAAAAGTAATTATTTTTTATTATATTGGCATATTAATATATATATATATATATATATGAGTTCATATATATATATTAAGATTTTGCGACTTGAACGATTTTATTGGTGACCCTTATTATGTTATATCCATTAACACTCCCGTTTATAAGTAATATATCTACGATTTGCGTGTCGTAATATATATACATAAACGTTCACATATACTTAATATCATAACATCCGAAATCTCGTTAACTTATACACTTTATCATTTTTAAATCATGTATACATGAAATAACTTATCAAGTTAACCTATGTATCAATTTTCATGCTTGACAAATAAGTTACACATTTAATGCGATTTTACCGATTCTACCGCTTTAAACACACAAGTGTACATGCATAGTCTAAATTCTCGTTATCATGTAAATACTTAACATATTATCATATACACATATCTAAATCACATAACACATTTTAACACATAAGGCTCACCCATGAACAACCCATTCTAGTGTACATTGAAAAATGCGTATTTTAGTGATTCGGTAACGTTTTCGTGCGTCGAAAGTCACGTATGACTAACCAAACACCAAGTAAACTTAACATAAGTTAAAATAATTATATTTATATCAAAAATATCAGTTTACTTACTGATCTAAAACAGTTTTGTAAAAATCCTTCGAAAAGCCGATTTTTAACCGTTTTACCTCATAGTTTTGCATTAAACGTTACCTTAACCATCTCAAATCTTAACCACTTGATATTTTAATATAATATATGTTATTTACTGATTAAAATGATGGTTATAATCAGGTTAATGTAGTTTTTATGTAAGTCACATAAATCATGCAATTTCACATATTTTACAATTCTTTAAGCACCATGTACAACATGTAAAGCTAGTAAACCTTATGACAAAGTTTCATGATATTATAACACTTAAAATATGATTATTCTTAGTGTTTATAACCTGATTAAAATCATCTTTATCATACCATATCATTTTAACAACATGCATGCTTATGTAAAGCATCTAACGCATCCATATTACATCATCATCATCTTGTATGAACTTAAATATATCCAACATATATTTGACTCATGTTCAAATAATCAAGAACATTATAATCTTCATATGATCATCACCTTATCATTTGTCATAAATGCAAGTATCATGTTCCTACACATTTAAGAACTAAGAACAAAAATCCATATGCATGCATACATACATATACATACACGGCACACACATATATATATATATTTATATGCTTCCAAAAATCAACTTTTCATATATTCATCTCAAATCACAAAACTTTCATATGACACCTTTTTGATCATGCATGCATTCACCTTTTTAGATTCTTATCAATCAAGAACATTCAAAAGTCAAAACTCAACTCTCATACATATATATACATACATACTCATCCATTTTTATTTTCTTTAAAAACTCATTTGTTTTAGTTTCAAGTTTGTGTTTAAATCCAAGAACAAGAGAAACCTTCCACTATCATCTTCATCACCAGGAATCAAGAACATGTTTAAAAGAAATGATTTTATACCTTCAAGATTCAAGTGGGTTTTTGTTAAAAATGATGATATGAAGCTTGGTTCTTGCTTGAAACTCCTTGGAATCACCTTTGAATCTTCAAATGGACTTGAAATCAACCTGAAATGGATTTGAATCTCCAAGAACAAAGTTGGAAATTTGAAAATTGGATGAATATAGGGGTGTTCGGCCGAGCTTAGTATGAGAGAGGTAGAGAGTTGATTTGTTTGTGATTGAGTTTCTTGGTTATTGCAAGATTTGAGAAGATTTGATAAAACTTTAATCATCAAATACAATCTCCTAGGCCAACAAGTGGAAGAGAGAGGAGAGAGAATGCCCTATGGCCGCCACCTTCATGCCCTCACACATACATATATAGGTTAAGCACTGGTATTTTACTGGATACCGGGTATTTTATCTAGCGTTTTAATCCTGTTTTATGGTGTTTTAAATTATTTTTATCACTCTATAAAAATAAACTCGCCAAATTATTACTGAAATAATTATCAGTTGCCTTGACTGGTTGCGTTGACAATATTTTGTCAGATACGCGCAGTACGCGCTTTAACTCGAAAAATAGAGTTTCTTAGCGTTTTAATTTATTTTTCCTTCTGAACATGATTAAAAATACCATTTTAATCATAATGAATTATTTTTAGGATTTTAACATTAATTGGGCGGTCACCGACGTTCGTTTCGTATTTTGTTCGTTACACGATAAGCGTTTATCTTATTATTGTCAACATAATTTTTAATCAAGTTTGGATTTACCAACACACCAATTATTACACATAAACACCAATATCAATAAAATATAGCATTTTATTTATTCATGACACGTGTTACATTTGTACGGTACAGTCCTAAATAGTCGGGGTGTCACATAAACCTTATCAACTGAAACGACAAACCAACACCCCAAACCCAAACGATTAAGTTTAGGATTATTGACTTGATTGACTCCCATTCCAAACGATTAAGTTTAGGATTATTGACTCGATTGACTCGCATTCTTTACTTACCCTTATTAGCTTTTTTTAACTGATTTGTATATAATACTTTTTATTGGATGGCATATGATGTTTATGACCATTTTGGTGATAATTTTGATACAATTAAGGATGTTATAACATAAATATTCAACGAAAAAAATAGTTGATGTAAGTTTACAAAACTCATTTAGGCCATTGCTTCATTAATTCAACACATGTCTTTTATTTGACTATTTATATTTTGCATTGTCTTTTTCCTTGTGAAAGTTGAATTTTAATTTTATATATATATATATATATTTAACTGACATGTTAGTTTGTACAATATGATAAGAAATGTTATATGTTAATTATATAGCATTAAGAGATTCCCTGACGGGAATTTGTTTCGTATTAACTTTGTTCGTTAGTGTACCGACACTTGCGAAATCAAATCAAAAGAGGAAACAAAAAAATAAGTAGCGATATGTCCAAAAGTAGGAATGAGCATTTGGTACCGGTACTAAACCAGTATATTCGGTAGCGGTATCAATTTTCCCCATTTTTTGGTACCGATACTTTTGGTACCGGTTCGGTACTAAATGGGTATCACGCTTATCGCTATCCAAAAGATGTTGATATATGATGACATTGTTAAATAATATAATTTACTTTGAGACCACCCGTGTAGCACACGGGTACTTGAAACAACCTGTATTCTCTCATGGTCAATTGTATGTTGCTTAATCAAGGGTAAAAACACGAGATGCAGTCAAACTACTAATATTTGACAATAGTGAACCTACAGATAAAACAACTAATGTGGTTTATCAGGAGATTTTCAACAAATTAAGATCGTTGCATATTCATGTATTTCAATTTGTCGTTGTACTCTAATATATTCGTTTGTGTTTTAACGTGTATAAATCATAATATTTATGTTAACTTGCATGCATATTCCTTTTTCTTTTCAAATGAGGCAAATTCCACTGGCCGTATGTTTTGCAATGACAATTAATAAAAGTCAAGGCCAATCACTTTCAAGAGTTGGTTTGTACTTGAAACAACATGTATTCTCTCATGGTCAATTGTATGTTGCTTTATCAAGGGTGAAAATACGAGATGGGGTCAAACTACTAATACTTGACAACGACGGGAAACCTATAGAAAAAACAACTAATGCGGTTTATAAAGAGATTTTCAACGAATCGTGATCGTTGCATATTCATGTATTTCAATTTGTCGTCGTAATCTAATATATTCAGTTGTTTGTTACCGTGTATAAAATCATAATATTTAATGTCAGCGGTATTAATGAAGAAATTTTCTTTTACCAACCCGCGAGTAACTTAGATGAATATGAAGGGTAATTTGGGCTTTATTGATGCAGACTGAGAATGAATACATATGAATTATATATGTTACTCCTTTAAAGACATCCTAGACACGATGCAGTTAACCACCCATGTTCATAGGTAATGGGAATGTAAAAAATATAAATGAAATTGCTTTCAACATCCTAATAAATACTAATGTCAGTCAAATTTGTATACTGAAAACAATCAACTAGCTCCTTTTTATATTGAAATGATTTCAAAGGTATGGCTTATCATAACTTAAAAATGTAATTTAGTTTAACAACTAGAAATTCTACAAGTTCTTTTACATGTGATGCTCATTTAACACCTTAGTTTTATAATTTTGTGATTATGAAAAAGTTTGAGCTCATATAAAGTAATTTTACTTTAGATGATGGATGAGGGGAAATATGTTGTTGAATTAAACAACTGATGTGATCCAAAAATTTTATGGGCAATAGGCCCCTTTGGCTATTCATCCACCATGGCGGGCCTTCTTAGGCGTATGGGTTTCGAAAGCATTCTTATACAGAGATCTCATTATGAATTAAAAGAGAATTAGCTTTACATGGAAACTTTGAATACATATGGAGGCAAAGTTGGGATACTTATGAAACGGAACTAAAAATTTGTGGTGGAGAAGGGAAAGAGGGTACTTTAGAGGTTGAAAGTGTTTTTTATGTACTTTTGTTTATTGTAAATTAAATTTTTCTAGCCTGAGAAATTCCTGAGTGATAGCCTAGTTACTATATATGTATGTAAGTATATTTGTGTAGGTCTACTTTAAAGTAAGAAAATTGGAATAATATTTATGTAAAAAGGATAGCAGTTATACATTACCAAAGTGAAAAAGCTGAAAAGCATATTGAATTGAACTAGTTTTTTTTTACTATCGCCGCGTTACGGCAAACATCTTTCGTTGTTTAGTCTGTGTTTACATGTGTTTTGAAATCACTACAAGCGTGTTGCGCACGAAAACCGTTGACAAGAATAAAAAGAAAATATAGGAAAAAACACTAAAAGATAACCAAAAGAAAATCAACCAAAAAAGTTGTATGGTAATAATGTTATTCATATGAAACCTGTAGTCAGAGATGAGCAAATGATACCGGGTACCGGTACCAAATTTCCTGAATCGAAAGATCTTAAGTACCAATTCGGTACGACTTTGGGCGTTCCTGGTACTGGTTCGCTACCGTTTTTTACCTTCATATACCGGTACCGTAACTGGTATTTTCGGTACCAATACCGATTCAGTATTGGTTGGCACCGAGCTCATCCCTACCCCTGAAACCAAAAAAAGAAATCATTAAAAGTTGAAGAAAATCAACAAAAGGCTGGTGTCGGTTTTTACCTTCAGGTACCGATAACCGTATTGGTATTTTCGATACCAGTACTAGTTGACATAAATTTATCTAACTTAGAAGTAAAGAAGATAATAAAAATAATTAAAAAAACTATATTTATTATTATAACATTTTCTATTTATTGTTGAAAACATTGCTTTAGACCGTGGGGTATGGTGGGGCGGGGGCTTGGGGCGTGGCCCGACACGTGGCTTGTGTGGGCTTCGCTGGGTTGACCCACATTGAAGACGGTATGGTGGGGCGGGGGTTTGGAGCGTGGCCAGCCCAAACCTCATTTTTTATAAACAAATTTATATTTTTTAATAAAGTTTTTTAAATAAAAACCGTTTACATTTTAAAATAAAGGAAATTACATAAAAAAATTCCTAGTGATTGGAATATTTTTTCTTTATCTCTTCTCTCGTCTCCAACATTACTTCCAACTCTTCACCTGATAGGTGATCGATGGACTGGGCTAGAAATTTCATATCATCTCGTCTTTGTTTCAGGGCATCCCTAGCTTCTTTGCTCTTCCGAATTTCGGCCCTTTGTTGTTGGAATACGTTAAATGTATCTAACTTGCATGCAATGTCTTCCAACTGATCGCTGTATACTCCCCCTACGCAAGCCCGAACTCCCAACTGAAGGCGTACTCGATCTTGATTTTTGAGCGCGCCTTTTTGCGGCATCTCTTCCGTATTCTGGCCGGTTTGGCGAATCATCTACATCATCCTCCAACTCTAGATCTCGTGTATCCGATTGGGCTTAGGAGGAGGGTGTCCTTGACCATTTGGAAGACGTGTTAGTTTCGCTACCACTGGGTATATTCGCCCACTTGGGATGGAACTTACAAATGTCCCAACAATGCATGAAACGGAAGTCGCTCCCCACATTCGATTTGTATGCAACCAATGCATTTGTAACACAGTCGGCTTCAGTTTCACCAGTTTTTGGGGTTTGCTTTGCCTTATGTAAATAACCTCTAAATTTGGTGAGTTGCCCGCTTATCTCGGTCCACTTCGAGGATAAGCTATCATTTTCACGATAAACATCTCTTTCCATTTCTTCGTGGAATGCTTTACTGATTGCGTCCCACAAATGGTTTCTATGTTGAGAATTTCCTATTTTAATAAAAACAACATTTAATATATTACAAAGTTATATAATAAAAAAACATAAATATTAAAATAAGGGCTACAAAATTTTTAAAAATACCTAAAGTTGGATGTAGAGATTTCTGAACCCAAGCACTCGCCAATGCAACTTCTTCTTTAAGGACCCATCTTTGTTGTTTTCGTTTGGCGCTTTCAAGTGCTTTCTCGGCCTCGGTTTTTTTCTTGTGACTTCTCTTCTTGATGGGTTTGGATGCAGAAGAACCATCGTTGGGGGGTTGAGTTTCGGGGACGGTTTCGGTTTGGGAAAGGTTGATGGGCGTTTGTGGAATCGGGCTAGGTATAGAATCGTCGGTGTGAGGGAAGTTAGTATACAAACGATTCAAGAGAAACGATGCGTAACCCGCCATATCGGGCATAGTGGAGTGTATTAAAAAGGGAGCAATTGGACGATTGGGTGGTGGGCTAGGTGTTTCTTGTAATGCCCACGGATTGTTCGGGTCAAAACCATGATTATGAGGATTCATTTTTCGTATTGTGGTTGGATGAGAAATTTTTTTAAGATAGAGATGATTATAGAAGAGGTGGAGTAGTAGTGGTAAAAAAATGAAAGGAAGTGTGAGTATTTATAGTGAAAAAAACTAGAAGTTTGAGAAAATAGAAGTTTGAGTTTTTTTTAACATAGTCGTTGGCCAACAGCTAGCCCAAACGGCTAAAAATCTTGGCCAATGTGATCCCGCCATGTCATGCTCGTAGCCCCGCCCAACGCCCGGGCTGAAACCCTCGCCCAAGGGGTCACGACGAAACCTAAGCCCACCCGGGGTGATGACTTGGGTGTTTGTACCCCCAACCTACGCCCCAACCCTCGCCCCATACCCCATAGTCTTAATTTACTTATGAGTAAATTACAAGTTTTGTCCTTTATGTTTGTCCCAAATTGCAGGCGCTGTCCTTTGTCTTTAAAATTGATGAGTTTTGTCCTTAATGTTTGCAAATCTTGCACGTTATGTCCTTTAGGCCAAACCCAGTTAATTTTTTTTGTTAAATCTGGTCACTCAAGGGCATTTTAGTCTTTTTACCTCATTTATTTAATAGTATTTAAAAAATAAAACAAAATAATTAAAAATATTATTATTATTTTAACTATATATATATAACATCCATCACCACCACCCTTCACCACCACCAGCACCCTCCACCGCCACCGCCACCGCCACCACCCTCCACCGCCACTACCACCCTCCACCTCCACCTCCTCTGCTCACTGCTACTTGCATCAAAAACCCCCAAAAATCAAAAACTTAAATACCAAATCAAAAACCCCCAAAAATCCCCAAAACCAAAAATATCAAAAACCCCCAACAACAATTGATGATCAAGAGAAAAAAATCAATAGCAGCGGTTTCACTCGAATGGATTGCCAACAAGAATTGGTCGGTTGCCGACCAGAGGTCATCATCCAGAATCACCTGCTCATTCACCTAAACAATCGGTCAACACCACCTCCGTTCACCTAAACAAGAATTCAGCACCAGCACCACCACCACCTGCTCATTCACCTAAACAATCGGTCAACAAGAATTCAGCACCACCACCACCCCTGTTCACCACAACCACCACCTCCGTTCACTTAAACAATCGGTCAACACTTTACACCCTAAACCCGCACCTCTACTACCACCTATCGGACTGTCGTCCTTCACCACCGTCACACCCATCACAACCTTCGATCCACCATCACCAAAAACAAAATAACCAGATCTCATTCTACCAAATTCTTACCCAAATAGCTATTAATCTTCAACAGAGACCTTAGAAAAACAAAGAAATCCAAATCCCTGTATATAATCCAAACGCCCTTTTTGCTAAGATGTGTTATCGTCACATCCCCTAAATCGATGATGTTCTTGTTGATCGAGTCCCAAATCAATTGCATCAGGTGGCCGGAAATTGCAGGAGGGGGTGAAGTTTGGTTGGTTTTGTTCAGGTGGCCGGAAATTGCAGGAGGTGATGGTGGTGGTGGTTGTGGTGGCTGGGAACGAGGAGAGAGATCAACAGAAGGAAAGAGATGAACCAAAGCCAGCTTGAATCTGTTACCACCGCCGCCCCTAACCACCGCCACACACCAGCTTTATCAGATGTTAGAGAGAGAGAGAGAAGAGAGAGAGAGTTTATCAGAGAGAGAGAGAGGAGAGAGAGTTTGTATATATAGTGTTTTACTTTTAAGTTTGTACAAAATGGCCCCTGAATAGAAGTTCTTTACAAAATAACCCCTGTATAGTTGAAATGACAAGAATACCCTCATGTGCATTGCACATGACCAGATTTAACTAAAAAATCTAACTGGGTTTGGCCTAAAGGACATAACGTGCAAGATTTGCAAACATTAAGGACAAAACTCATCAATTTTAAAGACAAAGGACAGCACCTGCAATTTGGGACATACATAAAGGACAAAACTTGTAATTTACTCTTTACTTATTATATTATTATTATTATTACTGTTCGAAAGCTTGCTTTTTTAATATATACAAACGATTGGGTGGTGGGCTAGGTGTTATTTGGAATGCCCACGTATTGTTCGGGTCAAAACCATGATTATTATGATTCATTTTTCGTATTGTGGTTGGATGATAATTTTTTTAAGATAAAGATGATTATAGAAGAGGTGGAGTAGTAGTGGTAAAAAATGAAAAGAAATGTGAGTATTTATAGTGAAAAAAAATAGAAGTTTGAGTTTTTTTTTTTTTTTAACATAGCCGTTGGCCAACGGCTAGCCCAAACGGCTAGAAATCTTGGCCAATGCGATCCCGCCATGTCATGCTTGTAGCCCCGCCCAACGCCCGGGCTGAAACCCCCGCCCAAGGGGTCACGACGAAACCAAAACCCACCCGGGATGACGACTTAGGTGTTTGTACCCAACCTACGCCCCAACCATCGCCACATACCCAATAGTCTTAATATACTTATTATATTATTATTATTACTATTCAAAAGCTTTCCTTTTTAATATATAGAAGAATATATTTAAATTTAAACTATCTTAAAGAAAAAAGTTGGTAGCTTTCACCACTAACACCCCAATTTTCAATCTTTGTCACAACCAACCCTTTACTTTGAATTTCCACACCAACACCCTAATCGTACAAACTTTACCACCACCACCACCCCTATGCTTTGGTTTTCCACCATCACCTTCTTAATTTTTACACATTTTCCTTCTACTTTTACACTTTGCCTTTTTTAGACTTTGCATTTTTACCTTTGCACCATTGCTCCATTTTTATACCCGCTCAACTTTAAAAAAATTTGCAATTTTAACCCCTGGACTACAACTCCTACTTTCGCAAATGCCATTGCATTATGTTTTACGAAATGTGTTACGCATTGTGTTTTACACTTGGTATGTACCTTTATGTTTTACACTTTTTTGTAATTGTCTTTTACGCATTGGTCTTTACATTTTTTTAATTGTCTTTTACACATTGCATTTTACGAATCGTGTGTTATCTTATTACACGTTTCCACCCGTCGTGCGCCGCCGCAACTCGCGGCACGTAAAATACTAGTTGTATTGATAAAAAGAAATTAAAAGAGAAGCAAATTATATGGTTATCACTCACCCACGTATATATCCTATCTTCATCACCCACAGTGTTTTTCCATTACTACTCTTCAACCCTCTCTCTACTCTCACACATAGAAATTACACATAGAAATTGTGAAGAACCAAAAACTAAACTAAGGTATTAAGTTTTGTTGGTGATTCATTCAAAGAAATGTGAAAATTGATTTTGTGACTTTTATGCCTGTCTCTCCAGAATTAGAGGCAATAAACGAAGGTGGTGGTGGTGGTGGACGACGGCGGCGGACGACGGTCAAGGCGGTAGATGAAGGAGGCTTACCGTACATGGGTTATAGTATGTTTTACTCTTCACTCTTTCGTCTTCAATATGAACAACAAGAACTTGTTCATTACCTGTCTTGACCCGTTCTGACCCGTTGGTCACCTGCCTCAACCCATTGTTACCCGATCTTCCAGATCAAGAATTCGTTAGAAGTCCACTTTGACCCGTCCTCTACTTTTGCTATACCCAAAGAAACCCGATGATGGAAAAAAATTACCCAAACCAACCCGTAAATGTCTGTTCGGTTGCCAGCTCTTTTATATATATTTATAACAATAATTTTAAGGGTGGAGATACAATAGGAAGTTAATTTGGCTAGGAAGGCTAGGAAGTGATCTTGACCATCCATTTAGTTAATCAAGGGCTAAGATTAAATCAGGGAAATTGAAAAGAGGAAAAGAGGCGCGTGAGTTTGTTCAATGGCATTCTAGTCAATCCAAGCCAATAGTTTCTCTCTCCTCCAATTCTCCCCCATTTTTTAAACGTTAATAACTCTTTCATACGACATTATTTTTTTATAAAAATTGCACCAAAAAAACGAGCGTTTTTTTATCTTTAAAACGAGTATACTATTGCTATATTTAAAAAAAAAAATTAAACCCAGTTGTGTAAAACGCAACAGAAAAACAACCAGTTACGTAAAACGCAATGAAAAAAAAAACCTAAAAATGACATTTTTCTAAAACGCAATGCACCAAAAGCACAAAGAAATGACTTATTTGTAAAATGCAATGGCCAGAAAACACAAAGAAATGTCTTATTTCTAAAACGCAATAGACTGAAAACACATAAAAAGTGTTTTACCTAAAACGCAATGCACAAAAAACACAAAGAAATGTCTTATTTGTAAAACGCAATGGCCAGAAAACACAAAGAAATGTTTTATTTGTAAAACGCAATGGCCAGAAAACACTTAAAAATATCTCATTTCTAAAACGCAATGACCTAAAAAAACAAAAGAAAGTGTTCTCTGTAAAACGCAATTGACTGAAAACACCTAAAAATGTGTTTTACCTAAAACGCAATGACTAAAAACACTTCAAAAATGTGTTTTACCTAAAACGCAATGACTAAAGATACTTAAAAATGTGTTTTTTCTAAAACGCAATAGCCAGAAAACACATAAAACTCTCTTATTTCTAAAACGCAATGGACACATAAAACTGTTTCTGAACTGTTTGTGAATCGTCTGTGAACTGTCTGAATTGTCTACGAATTACTGTCTTCGAAATGAGCCAATTTCTGGAAAATTAATTTTTCTGATGCGTTTTTTAGTGCAGCTCAACCCCAGCCAGGGGCTCTGCCCCTTGGACCCCGCCAGGGGCTGCCGCCCCCGGACCCCCGCCAAGATCGTAAAACGCAATGACTAAATAAAAACCCAGATCGTGAAAATGAAATTAAATAATTTCTTACATGGATCGAAGCCGGTTTCTTCATCAATTGACGAAAATTGAAATGATAGAAACACTTATATAGCAAATGTTACTACTATTTTACTACACCAATTAATTTAAATTATTTTTTTTACCAAAATTTAAATTTAAGATCTCGTTTTTAAGAGACAAGTGCCTCTACTAAGGGTATGTTTGGCAAAAGCAGCTGGTGGCTGATGGCTGGAAGCTGGTAGCTGTAGCTGGTAGCTTTTTAGATATATTTAGGTTCTGTTTGTTTTTTCTCCAGAAGCTCTTCTGAGCACTTATGTCTGCGTCGCGCAGAGGCGCGCAGACATAAGGTTCCTGCAGCTTGTTTGTTTTCTTGAAGATCTGCAGACCAAAAACGTCTGCAGAAGCTCTTCCCCAAGCAGACTTGTCCACAAGTCTTCTAACCTCTGCAGACCTCTTCTCCCTCTTCAAACCCACCTCTCAGCCACCACCTCCAACTCCACCTCCACCATCACATCTCAGCCACCACCTCCGACACCACCTCCACGGCTCCACCTCCGCCACCACCTCCACCACCACATCTCAGCCACCACCTCCACCACCGACACCCATCACCTCCACCTTCAAACCCACCTCTCAGCCACCACCTGCTCCGCCGCCCACCCTTGCTCCGCCACCACCTCCAAATCGAAAACAAAACCCCCAAATTGAAAACCCTCATCATCATCAACATCGATCGCAAACAAAACAGACCTGCAACTTCGATCTGAACTTCGATTCACAGCCGTCGAGCATCACCACCGCCGTCGAACTCCTCTCTCTAGCTGTTGTTTCTCTCTCTCTCTCTCTCTCTCGCTGTTTCTCTCTCTAGCCGCCTTCTATTCACAGATCTGAAGGAGAAAGGGGTGGGGGTGGGTTTTGATGGCGGTGGTGATGGCCGACGTGGTGGTGGCGGATGGTTGGGGCGGCGGTGGTGGTGGTGGGTTTTGATGGCGGTGGTGGAACGAAGAGAGAGAGACCGTAGAGAGAGAGAGAGGGGGCGGCAGGAGAGAGAGAGGGAAAGAAGAGAGAGAGATCGGGGGTGGTGGTGGGTTTTGATGGCGGTGGTGGTGGCCGACGTGGTGGTGGCGGATGGTTGTGGTGGTGGTGGTAGATGGCAGAGAGAGAGAAGAGAGAGGAGACTGCAGACATTGTTGTGAAGAGGTTTTGGTTGTGAAGAGGTTTGGTTGTGAAGAGGTTTTATTTAAAAAAAACAAACCCTCTTTTCCTTGCAGACTGCAGACATTTGGTCCACCTCTTCTCTGCAGATGTGGTCCGCAGACTGCAGACCTTTTCCTGCAGAAAAAACAAACACCACCTTAGTGTTTGGTAGAGTAACTGGAGCTTTTAATAAAATGTATAAAATGACCAAAATGGACATAACTAAAAATTTAAAAAGTTTGTGCATTAAAAAGTTCATTAATTTTAGAGGTTAAAATAGTTATTTTTTCCCTAAAAGTTTGTAGCTCCTTTTAAACGCTACAAGTAGGAACGTTCAACCAAAAGCTTCAAGCTTCTTCAACCAAACAAGGTTTTTTATTGAGTAGGAGCTTTTTCTTAAAAGCTTAAAGCTAGAATCTCCTAAAAGCTCCATGCCAAACATACTCTAAGTAGGCTACCCCATATTCGTTACCGATCAAGATATCTTCATGAAGATTATAGGATGTGATGTACAAAGACACATGCTTAAACGAATTCTATGCTGACTAAACACTCACTATACATACCCATTAATGGTGGTGTTCGGCTACCACAATTACCTACGTATACATTTACAAGCTCAGGGAATAGTGTCAGGCAAGCTACATATACATTTACAAGCTCTGGGAATAGTGCCAGACAGCTTGCCTGGCACTTCACTATTGGACCAATCCATTTTTTATTTAATTTTATTCCTAGTTTAAAATTACGTTTTCGTCATTCGTTTAAAATTACGTTTTCGTCATTCGTTTAAAATTACGTTTTTGTCCCCAGCTCAAAATAAAATTATAATTTGCCCCTAGATCAAAGTTACGCTTTTGCCCTAGGTTCAAAAACTCATTTTTAATTTTGTTCCCAATTTAAAATTACGGTTTCGCCTTCCGTTTAAAATTACGTTTTTGCCCCCAGTTCAAAATAAAATGTTGTTTTTTCCTCTAGCTCAAAATTACGTTTCTGCCCCCAGCTCAAAATTACGTTTTTGTCCACAGTTGAAAATAAAATTATGTTTTCCCCCTAGCTCAAAATTATTAGCTGCATGTCACTTCTCTATTGGACCAACTCATTTTTAATTTAATTTTATTCCCAGTTTAAAATTACGCTTTCGTCCTTCGTTTAAAATTACGTTTTTGCCCCCAGCTCAAAATAAAATTATAATTTTGCCTTAGCTCAAAATTACGTTTTTGCACTCGGTTCAAAAACTCATTTTTAGTGTTGTTCCCAGTTTAAAATTTTGGTTTCGCCCTTCGTTTAAAATTACGTTTTTGCCCCCATTTAAAAACAAAATGTTGTTTTTTCCTCTAGCTTAAAATTACGATTATGCCCTTAGCCTAAAATTACGTTTTTGCCCACAGTTCAAAATAAAATTATGTTTTCCCCCTAGCTCAAAATTATGATTTTTCCTCTCAGTTTAAAATTATGATTTCGTCTCTATTTCAAAATATAATTACGATTTTGCTCTCTGTACAGACATACATGTTGTGAGAGAGAAATATCTAGCTTATTGCCCTGCAACGCGGGCGGGGCAAAAACTAGTTTATATATAAAATGTGTGTGATCCGGATATTAAACCAAAAATAGCATGTGTTTGGCTACCAAATTTTATATATATAATCTGTTTGGATATAAAATTTATTTAGAACCGACTCGCCCAACGCCCAATTTTATTCTTATAAAGAAGCAACTTCAATATGCATACATGTGTTGTAACATGTGCTTAGGAAGTTTTTCAAAAAAAAAAAAACTTGAATTTTCCTTTTTAACCTTCAACTTTTAATCTTTAACAATTTAAGTTTTAAGTTTAATCTTTGTTTCCTTTTTAACCCTAAACTTTTAATCTTTGATAATTTAAGTTTAAAGTATTAATCTTTGGTAATTTAACCCTTTTGATTAATTTGATTTTTCCCTTCTAGTTCAGAAGTTTCTATCTTATACGATTTAACCCCTTTGATTAATTTGATTTTCACTTCTTATTCAAAAGTTTCCATCTTTTGCAATTTAACCACTTTGATTTTTTTTTTACTTATGTGTGGTAATCTTGGCTTTGGGGTTTTTCAAACAAAAAATGGTTATGCATATGGTTGTTAAAACGTTGGCTTTTGGGGGTTTTTAAAAAAATATATTTTTTTTTACTTTTCACCCAAAAGTATTTCATAAATTACTTTTAACCTAAAACTATTTGTTTTTTTTTTTTTTTTTTTACTTTTAACACAAAACTTTTTATCTTTTGCAATCTATCCTCACTACTTTTTTTTTACTTTCAGCTTTGCTCATTTATAGCTTTTGTTTTCCGCAAATTTTTCGCTTTATGCTTGGTTCTAAATTTTGTGACTTAACACATCGCAACGTGCGTCTTTGGTTTAACGTTTTTACGTTTCGTCTATTTTTTCCCGTTTGACAGGTTCAACATAACGTGCGCGTCATAAATCAACTTAGTTATAACTAAAGAATCCCGCCGCAATGCGGCGGGTCGTAATTCTAGTTAACACTAGTTACCAATATAACATGAAAACGAGAACAAAAATCATTGAAAATTTCGACACGTACCATAGATATAAATCTACAATCAGAATTCAGAACCCACTCATAAAAACCAATCTCGACGGTCCACTAAAACCATGAAACTTTCTGGCATTGTACCATCGCAGTTTCAGTTTGCTACATATCCCCACCTACTCCGACACTCTCCACACCTTCACTGATTTATCCAAACTACCACTATAAACCACCCATTTGTCACTAGACTCCGCATCCTTCTCAACCGCCACACACTTCACCGGCCCCACATGTCCGGTCAGAACCGACAAGCACATGTGGATGGACCCCACCCTCCTCCACACACATATAGTTTTATCAGCGGACCCACTAAAAACCAAGTTCCCACCAACAGCAACGCACAAAACCGCCAACTTATGCCCCTTTATGACGCCGCCATGCGACAACTCCTCCCAAAAGTTCACAACCCCGTCCGAGGACCCACAATACACAATCGAACCACTTTTCGACACCACTAATGCCGTCACCGCACATTCTTGATCTAGTAGTGTTTGCATGTACCTATGCTTCATGTTCTTTCCTCGCCCTTCTCGCTTCCACACCTTCACGGACCCCTCCGCGGATCCGGTGATTACCAGACCGTCGGAAGAGGATACAATAGAGTTGACAGCGTCATTGTGCGCCTTTACTGACTCTAGGCATTTTGAGTTTGATATTTTCCATACCTTAAATGTCTTATCCCATGATCCTGTATATAGTAGACCTTCTTCTTCGTCGATTGCGAGGCAGGAAACGGCGTCACAATGCTTGATCCATAGCGTCGTATGGTGGCGCTTCACCTTGATGATTTATATCAAACAGGGGACGCGTTATTTTTAGAATTAATAGTATCTTAATAATTGTAATGCAATTGTGCATAGTGCATTATTGATGTACAAGTACAAAAGGTATTATGTGGCTTTCGCAGTTTACATTTACAGTGTATTTTTTTTATAAGTGCATTATGCAGCTATTGCAATTCTTAGCGTATTTTGTGTTCTAAAATAAACACCTTTTTATGAAATAGATTGATAACGTTAATAAATGATATCTAAAGTGACACGTTCTTTTTTTTTTTCGGAACCAATATTATGTCGAGAACTATGATAACTACACAATAGGCTTGTACATAAATAAATAAATAAATAAAAAGTTAGTGGGTGCGTAGTCGGTTACAAAATCGTATACATTACAAGCAATGCGTACAAACGTATACTTCTAACAGTTCTCGACATAACATTGGTTTGGAAAATGTTTTAATGGAAGTAAATGTTTGTAATCTGTACCTCAACGTAATTCTTCGACTTCATCGAGCTCTTGAGTATGTCAAACAACGTCGGAAAAGTCCCGATTCGTTTATAAACTCTTGAATCCTTGGAGTTCGATTTCCAAACTCGAACCTTCCCGTCTTGATGTCCGGTGAAAATCTTGTCACCGGATATTATAACCGCCTTCACTAGACCACTGTTTGACTTGAATGTGGTGAACAACTTCATGTTCTTCCACACATGTATGTTCTTTCTGTCGGATCCGGTGTAGAGGAGGCCTCGGGTGGCCGCAAGCGAGTAAATGTGGCCTTCCTCCCGAACCATGGAACCGATGAGACCATCCTCAGGACTAGTAGTAGACCCTGGAGATGATTGGTTCCATGGTGACATCAACATGGGTGAACCCTCATCGCTCATACGGTTAGATTCGTAACCGTTGTCATCGATGTTGTTGTGATCGGAATGCATTGTGATGTATATGTTATCTACGAATTGGTAATACGAAACTGGAATCAAGATTAAAAAGAAATATGAAGAATATTATAAGTATGTTGTTGGGAGAGTTTAGTGATTGTGATGAATAATCGTGGGTTACTTTTGTCTCGCCTATGTTGCATTATATAACAAGTCATAAAGTGTGTGTTGTTGTTATACATCTTGTGTTACATGAGGAAAATGGTATTTCATATGGGCCATAATGTGGTATGCAGCCGTATGACGTGATACACTGATACAAAAATGTGACTGATATAACCAGTGACAAGGTCATATTGTGGTATGACCATTTTCGCCTTGTCTTAGAACTCGTATGATAACGTCACTTAATTTTAGTATAGCATAGTATATTAGTATGTACAAAACCGCTACCTAAATTAAAAAATATTTTGATAGGATGTGGCACTACAGTTACGATAATCGAGTTTTATACTTGAGTCGTTTTATAACTAAGTTTTGTGGTTCGATTATAACGTATAAACTATGAGTATATGTTATAAATTACAAGAAATCCATGCTCACCTCGTGGTCAGTTTTGTCAATTCTAAGGTTGATAAAGATGTTTACAAATTTTAATATGTAATTATAAATGAAATAATACTTGCACCATCAAAGTTTTTCTTCAAATGAACTTACGTTAAACTTCTTTAAAATCAAAAAATAGATAAGCCATTTATTAGAGCTTAGGGTGTAAGGGGCACTCCCCTCTTAGGGGAGTCCCCTCTCTTACACACACCCAATCAGCACGTGCCACGTCAACTCCCCCCTTAACTCCCCTCACACCCTCAATTTGATGGCGACACTCCTCTCTTGAGGGACTTGTTTTTTTATTCAAAAAGAAAAAAAAGAAAAAAAAAAAGAAAATTATTTGATTGGTTGAAAAGAGGGTGGCCCACCATCTCCCTCTCTCCTTCATGCGGTAACTCCTCCCCGATCCCCCTCCCCGAATACCCTCCCCGCGGTGATGGCGGCGGTGTTCCCGCTCGGGGACTTGGGTCACCGCCCCACTCCCAGCACGGTGCCCCGTATACCCTTATCAAATACACTTTGATTTGACATGTTACCAAACCCATATGACCCACATATATTGTCACCTTTTAACGAAACCCATAAAATATTTTGTTAATCTTGAATTGAAATAGTTTCTTAAACAAAAACATACTCGTTTACATTTTTTTTAACTGCAAATTTCTTTTATTCTCTGTTTGTCTGTGGGACTTTAACCCAACATCTTCCCCTTTCAAAGTATTTAACGGCTTTACCTTTATTAATGGACCACCATCGACACATTAACTTGTGGCCACCTAAAGATTTTAGACAAACATGATCTTTAATGATACTTAGGAAACCTCTCGACAGTAAGAGGAATGTGATTCTTTTTGTTTGTGTGTTTACATCTATAAGTGCACACATTAATCACCCGTTCTTTGTTATTCGGTAGTAGACGCGAGCCACGCAACGTCGCGACACCATGCGTACAAGGACTATTCATCATGAGGCCGAATTAAAGAAAATTTTGAAACTGAGGCTTTTTATAAAAGTTTTCTAAATATATGAAAGGTTTTAAAATGTAATTTTATATAATTTCAAAAGGTATATTATTAGTTTTTACTAATTGATGGATAATAACGCCCTGCTTGCAGTGAGCACTTATAATGTATATATGTGTGGGCTCTCGGGAGCAAAAGTGAAATTGCACTAATTTTAATGTTATTTTACTAATTTCGTGAAAATAACATTAAAAGCGGAGAGCGGATAATCATGCATCATGTAGTGGCGTTGATAGCCGAAAGACAAGGGGGGATATGTACTAATCAGCCTTTGTCCCAATTGTTGAGTGTTATATGTCTTATGTCCAAGGCTTAATGCAAAACTACTATGGAGCCAGAGGTTTCACTGGAAAACGTTTCTCTATTTCTACGGGGTAGAGGTAAGGTTAAGTTTTTGGGGCGGTTTTTTGGTGAAGTATAGTTTTTTTTTTTTTTTTTTTCTTTTGCAAGGGGGGGGGGGGGGGGGGGGGGGGGTTGGTTTATGTTTTTGGGTGGGGGTGGGTGTTTAGGTTTTTGGTGGTGGTTTAGTGGGTTTAGGTTTTAGTTTCTTGGACATTTGTCAATTTATAATGCTTTCTTACACTTCTTATTTTTAGAAGCCTTAGTAAAATAACTTAACTCGTATAGTGTAACATCAATTGTGTTATTGAAGTCTTGATTTTCTTCAATCACATTTTACTATAGTAGAAACAAATTTCTATTTGTAGTTTTGGTTTTGATTTCTTAATTCTTATTGTTTAGAAGATAATAAAAAATCACATGATGGTGATCTATTTCAGCATTTTTGTGTGACAAGGTTGATGTATATAAGGTTAGGCTTTTCATGTCTCTACAAAACGGTGTTAGAGCATTCACAAACACATATATATGAGTGTAATCTCTATGTATATTTGTGTGAGCGGTTTTAAATTGTTGTGAATAAAGGAGAGAGAAAAGACACCTCTATATTTTTTTAAATATTTTTTTGAAAATGATTGTAAGCAGAGAAGAAATAAAATGTATTTGTAAAAGAATAAAAAATATTATTTAATTGAAAAGAAGAAAAGAAAAAGTAGTGTTTTTTTAGTATAATTAGTCCATGGTTGAGAAAAAGTAGTGTTTTTTAGTGTAACTACGGCTTGCGCTATGGGTGAGAAAAATTCAACTCCCCGTGAAAAATATCACGCCATGCATCTTCCTTCTCCACTCGTGCTCGCGCGCGCGCGCACACACACACACACATATATATATATATATGATTAGGTTCAAAAATGAACAACTTCTTGAGAGTGAACTAATCTTGGCCCTTGAACAGTTTTTAGATTAAAAGGGTAAGATTGACAATAGGCAATATGTTTAATTAAAGTCCCTTAATTTTCTCATCTCTTAACTCTCTCCCTCTCTCATTTTTAATTATTTATCCATTATTTTAATTATAAGAGATTGAATGTCTTTTAATTTTGATAGACCATCATGGATTACGAAATTGTCATTTTACATCTTTAGCTCATATGTTGAAGTTGATTAATAATATTGCAGGTATTCTTATCACTCAAGAAGACGATAAAGACAAAACTATTATTTTTTTCAATTTTTTTTTGGAAATATTATGTTTACAAATCATTTAATTTCCAAATATTCGTAGCACTCATTTCTTATCCATATATTTTGTTTTAATTTAACTTGAATATTGTTTTACCTTTATTATCCGTATATATAGTTGTCATAATATATTGTTTTTAACTTTTTATAATTTTCAATAAATACTGAAAAATTTCTCTAAGATTGAAAATGTAACTATTTTTGGGCATTAACTTTTTTTTGAATATGTGATGAAGTTATTTATTTTTGCATACATGTGACTTGTTTCATTTTCATTAATTTCATAATTTTTATATGAATCTACTCGTGTGCATGCATAATATACTATATGTTGTTAATATACATATATGTAACCATTTCTGAATATATACACAAATGTATAAAAGTAGGTACACATGTGTATAAACTAACAGATGGGTATCTTGTATAAACTGATAGTTAGCGAGACTGTACACATGTGTATAAACTAACAGTTGTGTATCTTGTATAAACTGATAGTTAGCGAGACTGTACACATGTGTATAAACTAACAGTTGTGTATCTTGTATAAACTGATAGTTAGCGAGACTGTATACATGTGTATAAACTAACATATGTGTACCTTGTATAAACTGATACTAGCGAGACTGTACACATGTGTATGCACTAACAGCTGTGTATCTTGTATATATGGAAACTAGCAAGATTTTAGGGATTTGTTTATATTGTTTAATAAATGCAATTTACAAAAGACGCAAATACTCTTCTATCAATTATTTTAAAGAGAAGTTACAATATTATAATTACAATCTTGCCATTGTTTAAAAATCTCTAGATGATGTAATCCAATGGCCCAGATTAGTTCACGCAGTTCACTCTCAACCTAGTGTTCACTCTAGAACCCTACCATGTATATATATATAGTGGGGATCCTGCGGAAAATGTGTTTTTTCTAGAAAGTCTAGGAAGCGATCTGGGCCATCCAATGGGTGTGTTTAATGGTTGAGATCATCTTGGTGGCATTTTGGTAATATGCGTTTCTTAAAAATAGAATTATTTAATTAATCAGTGGTAGATATGTCATTTAGCTTGTTTTAAATATGGAAATAATTGTCATTCCATAAACCACCCCACATTTCTTCCGATTTTCTCTCTCTCTCTCTTTCCCTTTCTCTCGTCTCTCTCTCTCTCTCTTCCTTCTATCCTTCATGAAGAAACACAACATCAAGAAAACACATACCAGCATAAATGCTAAAACACAACAGTATTAAACTGCTGGTTGTTAAAACACAATGTCAAGAAATCCTCCAGCATACCAGCATGGATGGTAAAACACGACGTCAAGAAATCCTCCAGCATTACCAGCATGAATGCTAAAACACAGCGGTTTTAATCTGCTTGCTGTTAAAACACAATGTCAAGAAATCCTCCAGCATTACCAGCATAGATGGTAAAACACAACGTCAAGAAATCCTCCAGCATTACCAACATGAATGACCCTAAACCCTAAAACACAACTATATTAATCTGCTTGCTGTTAAAACACAATGTCAAGAAATTCTCCAGCATTACCAGCATGGATGGTAAAACACAACACCAAGAAATCCTCCAGCATTACCAACATGAATGCTAAAACACAACTGTATTAATCTGCTTACTGTTAAAACACAATGTCAAGAAATCCTCCAGCATTACCAACATGAATGCTAAAACACAACTGTATTAATCTGCTTGTTGTTAAAACACAATGTTAAGAAATCCTCCAGCATTACCAACATGAATGCTAAAACACAACTGTATTAATCTGCTTGCTGTTAAAACACAATGTCAAGAAATCATCCAGCATTACCAGCATGAATGGTAAAACACATCGTCAAGAAATCCTCCAGTATTACTAGCATGAATGCTAAAACACAACGATATTAATCTGCTTGTTGTTAAACACAATGTCAAGAAATCATCCAGCGTTACCAAGCATCATTCATATTATGGGATCTATAAAAACATTGACTTTAACCCTCTAACTGTTAAAACACAGTACCAAGAAGTGAACATGCTGATAGATCCCAGATAAAGTTTAATGATTAGCGATGAATCTTGTGAGCAAGAAAACGAATGAATGATTGATATTTACGTGAGATCAGAATTCGAAAACAAAAAAATTCCGAAAATTATGGAGGAAATCGGTTCCATTCGTGTACATGGATAGTTAGTTATTGAAGATAATTTCCTAAAATAAAATAGATTGTGAAAGTACATAATTGCTCTTATTAAAATCTTTCAATACCACGTGTCGCATTCTGATTGCTTCCTAGACTTGCTAGGAAAAATCCACTTTCTACCCAACTCCTCTTCTCTCTCTCTCTCTCTCTCTCTCTCTATATATATATATATATATATATACACATACATACATATGTATGTATAATTGAAGGGGTTATATAACTCCCTTACTACTACACCCTTTTTGTGATATAAAGCCCCATAAAAACTCTCTCTTGCATTTTTCGTCATTTGTCACATAACGCCTCATAAAGGACTTTATGACTAAGAGATTTAATTATAAATGCTCTTAATTAAAATAGTTGCTATATATAATATACCCTGTCCCATCACTATAAAATTATGGAAATAAGTTATTAATAATCATTCTAATAACAAGAAATTGGCTTTACAAGCTCATCAACGACTCTTGATAGATAATAAACTTGTATTTTTTTAGTAGCACACTAACCCACTTGTATCTTGTAGCATTTGAACAATTCACTTCTTAGATAAAAGAATACGCTTCATCAGGGGCGGACCTTAAGTGCAATCGGGCGTAGCCCGGGCTACGGCTCAAGTTTTTACCCGCAGTGTAAAAAAAAATTTTTTTTTCCGATTTTTATACACAGGACACCCCTGAACAAGTACGAGGACACCCTAAAAAATTTTGGGATACCCCTGAGTTGAAGTTCTAGTTCCGCCACTGCGCTTCATCATATCAGGGACTATATCTTGTATCTAATATTATATAGAGTAGACACGTATTTAACGCCTATATTTTTTGTATTTTATATCATTATTGACGGAAGACTAAAAGCATGTATTATATATATCGGAGGAGTGCCAGTAGACGCCATGTAAGCACAATAAACACTCACTCAACATGTATTATAATTTATAACTAGTGAGTGGTGAGTGATTTTTTTAAACAATTAATATTAATTTTTTAAACAGTTATTCTCCTGTATATTAAAAAGAGAAGTCATTGAACAGTAATATAAATATAAATATTAAATTAAAAAAAGAAGTGAATGAACACTAATAAAAATAGAAATGAATAAATAGTATCGGGTACCGGTATCGGTATCAAATTTATCAAACTGAGTGTATTTTCGGTATTCGTTCGGCACCGGTATTCATCGGGTTTTACCCTCAAATACCGGTGCCGTGCTACTACCGACCGTATCAAGCCGTAGCGGTACCGTACCAGGTATATTCGGTACCGGTACCCACTTTTGGGGATTTCGGTAACGGTATTTTCAGTACCAGTTGGTACCGAGCTCATCAATTCCTGTAGCAATGTAGCAATGCAAGTAATTGCACAGTTTAGATTACTTTTCATACACACAGTAAGTAAACTGTATTTCGTTTGAATGAGGTTTTATATACACAACAACTTATTTTGCTTTATTTTTTTGTCTTTTTACGTAATGAATGAATTGTAGCATGTAAAATTAACTTGGATATTTAGATTATTGATGAGCAAATCGTATCAAATCCTGTAATCAAACCGGTATCGTATCGGTACCAAATTTACTATACCAAATCATTTTCGGTACCAATTTGGTACCACCTTTTGGCGTTTTCAGAATCGTTACTTTCGGTTCGACACAGGTCTAGCACCGTATCTATATTTATTGATTTTTACCTTCAAATACCATATCGTATTGTACCAAACATTTTCGGTGCCGGTACCAAATTTCGATGATTTTCTGGATCGGTAATTTCGGTGCCGTTACCGGTACCGAGCTCATCCATATTTTAACGTGTTAGCACCGTAATAACGAATTGAAAACAACCGAATTTCCAACGTGTAGGACGTGTGGGTCCTATTAATATATTAAGTTATTTAAAATCGCTTTTTTTAGGACGGATTGGCTATCCTTTTCACGACATTTTTATTTATGTTTTGATATTCGGTATATGCCTGCCGTTACTGACACGCGTTTTGCAGTCATTGGGTCCCCTCCGCAACTCGCGGGCGGAAATTTAACTAGTTTTTATAAAGATCAACGTTTAAAACTTAAAAAAGATAATTGATAGAGTTAATTATTGTTTTCGTCCCTGTGGTTTGTCAAAAATCACTATTTTAGTCCATTAGTTTAAAAATTACGATTTCAGTCCCTATGGTTTCACTTTCGTAACCATTTCAGTCCACCTCGTAACCATTTCAGTCCCTGTACTTACAGAATAAATGGATTGAAATGGTTACGAAAGTGAACCCACATGGACTGAAATGGTTACGAAACTAAAACCACAGGGACTGAAATCGTAATTTTTAAACTAATAGACTGAAATAGTAATTTTTGACAAATCACATGGATGAAAACAATAATTAACTCTAATTGATATATACACTCTATTAATTTGTAACATAACGAGCAACAGCACAATTAACGGTGACGGCGATTTCCACTTTGAATTTTTTGGTTTTCTAACACTATTCTCTTTCATTTTGGTTGTTCACAGTTTTGATACGGAAGACATATATTATGATTAAGTGGTGATAAAATTCCAACTAATATAGTTACTTAAATTCCAACCGTTAAGTGTTGAATCAGTAAGAGGTCTGAACCATTAAGTGCTGAACCAGTAAGAGGTCTGAAGTCTGAACCATTAAGAGCCTGTATAATGCTTAACCGTTCAAAGGCAAATGTCTACCCAATTCAGATTAGAGGTCTTAACCATTCAGACTCTGTATAAATCTTAACAATTCAGAGGCAAATGTCTGAACCATTTAGACATATGCTCGTGAATCAAACAGTCTGAACCATTAAGTGATGAACCAGTAAGGGGTCTGAACCATTAAAAGCCTCATTAAGAGGTAAACAAACAGCCCCTAAAGGTTATGGATTGTATCATCCCTAACCATTGGCTATAAGCCGCTGCCACCCCCAATTATCACTGACGTCCACCACCCCTAACTTAACACTTACTTTATTCTGTCACCATGTCGTTAACTGATCACTAACTTTTGAGCATGTTACTATACTTTTGGGGGTGCCCAAACATCCCTATGACACCCCCAAAAGTATAAAAACAACGTATCAAAAGTTAGTGATCAGTTAACGACGTGGTGACAGAACACACTAAGTGTTAAGTTGGGGGTGACGGGCGTCAAAGTGATAGTTGAGGGTGCCAGCAGCCAATAGCCAATAGTTGGGGTGATTAAATCCAATAAGCCTTTAAATAATATATACAAAAGCGAATTTATGCCAACTTTATGTAATTGTTTATGTATACTAAGTATCTATACATAAAAACGAAATCGAATAGTAAATTTTCTGAAAGGTAAATATAATACGTTGACATGCTTAGTTTTATGTGTGTTTTTAGTTAATCTATATTTTGGCGTAAATTTTGTCGGAAACGAGTCAGAAGAAGAAAGAAGAGAAAGTTAGTACACAGAGTCTTCCCCTGCCTAATTGATCTAATGATAAAGAAGTAGGCTAAGTAAAATAGAAAGTCAAATATTTGACGGTATAAATTCGATTTACTTTAAGTTTTGATGCCGCCGCAACACACGACGGGTCAAAATACTAGTTGACAAAAAAACATAAAGATAATATTAGTTGAAGTGTCAATCCAAGTACAGGTCAGAACTGCGGATACTGATTAAGAAACCAAAACTTATTTGTGCTCATGGAGTCACATTTCACGTAACACTCACATATGGACAGTTGTTATTCACGTGAATATGAGCCAACATGACATTATCTCCTCTTACGACCATGATGCATGAGCATGACACATGTCTTAAACCATTAAAAAAGTCATTTGTTTCTACAATAGATATATAGCATGTTCACGACTATAAAGCAACGATTTGTGTCATGTTTTTTAGGGTGATTCTATCCCCAAACCCTTTTTTTTTTTTTTTGTTAAACTAGTGCTTTTGTGCACCAAAAGGTTAATGTATTTTTATTTTTGATAGAGAAATGAAAATCACATGCATAGATTTTGTGAAGCAAACCCCCTAACCGCACATTCCACTTTGACCCGTTAAAATCCGACACGTAAAAAACCGTCCGATGATTACGACAACCTCATCTATCTCCACGTGGCCGGTGCACCTGCTTTGCTTTACCATTATCAGTGTCCCCCCACCACCAAGATACTTTTAGTACTCTCAACTACTCTTTTTTGGCCACGTATCTACCGTCTTTCGACTTATGATGTGATTTAAAAAGGGTGTACCTATCTACACACCATTTTGCCTATTTACACACCAAAAAATGTGTTTTTTTGTCTTTATATGCACACTCTGCAGTGTCGAACTGTGGCCAAAACGCGGCGTTTTGGTCCGGTTAACCAGACAAAGACTGACGGGTGTCTGACGGGTCTGTTGACCGGACCAAAACGCCGAGTTTTGGCCGCGTTTTGGTCCTATCAACCAGACAAAAGCACCCGGTCTGGTTGACAGGACAAAAACGCGGCCAAAGCTCGGCGTTTTGGTCCGGTCAACAGACCCGTCAGACACCCGTCAGTCTTTGTCTGGTTAACCGGACCAAAACACCGCGTTTTGGCCACAGTTCGACACTGCAAGGTATGTATATAAGGACAAAAAACACATTTTAAGAGTGACTATCTACACACTTGGTGTGTAGATAGTTTGGCCCTTTAAAAAACTCATCCCATAATACAAACAAAAAGGTCTAGACCGAAGGCCTGAGGACAGGTCTAATCATACAACTTACGGTACGATCTCGGTTATATGAGATTGAGTAAACTGCCATTTTGGTCCCTGTGGTTTGGGCACTTTTGTCATTTTAGTCCAATTCTCAAACTTTTTAAATCTAGGTCCCTGTGGTTTCACTTTTATTGTCATTTTAGTCCAAAAATCAAATCAGGTCAGATTTCTAAAAAAAATCTTAGTTTTTTTTCCTTTTCCTCAGGGGCAAAATTGTCATTTTAAATGCCCCTCTGACTCTCTCTATAAATACCCCTCTATCTCTTTCTTCTCTCTCTCAGATCTTCATCTTCCCCATAACAACATCCAGAACTTCATCTTCATCTTCCCAGAACTTCAAAAATCGCTAGAGACTTTCCACTCACCTTCAATCGCCAGAGACTATCCAGAACTTCATCTTCATCTTCCCAGAACTTCATCTTCATCTTCGATGAACAACAGGAGAATATTGAGATTGAAGATGTTGAATCGGATTCGGAAGGTTGTGAGGAGTTAGAACCGGATGAAGAAGAAGATGATGATGATGAAGTGGAAACGGATGAAGATGAGGAAGGGGTTAAGGTTTTGGTGCCAGAAGGATGTGATCAGCAGTAGCAGCAGATGACGTCATCATCGGCGGCAGTGTTGCTCCGGGGAGTGGCGAGTGGTGTGGTGGCGAATCGGCTGCAAGATTCAAAACCCGCTTTTCTGAAGCTTAGATGTAACACCCCGGCCCGAAAAGGCTGACGTGTCACCTAATACAGTAATCAGAGACATTTTAAAACTTAACTCAAATAAACATAACTCCAAAGGTTTAATCTAAACCAGTGTTGTAAAAGTCGCTAGGCGGTCTCTAGTCGGCCTACTAGGGAGTTGGGAGTAATCGGAGTACTCGGAGAGTACTCGGGGAGTACGCGGACATGGTAACAATAAAGAAAATCAATTGTTATATATTATACATATGTTAAAATAAGCATAATTCATGTCAACTGAGTATAATTTAAAATGAAATATGTTTAAAGTTCAAATATTCTGAATACAAGTCCGAGTAGTCCGAGTACAAGGCCGAGTAGGCCGATTTTGACCGATTTTGACTAATTAAAAGTCAACAAACCACGTTGACTGCCTAGACCGACTAGGCCGACTAGGCACCGAGTTTGACCGAGGCCGACTAATTGAGTCCGCCTAGGAGGAAGTCGCCTCGGAGGGGTTCCGAGGACCGAATACTCGGCCTTGGAATCCGACTTTACAACACTGTCAAAAACCACACAACGGTCTTAACGAAAATAAAAAAAATGTCTAAAATTCAAATAGCAATTTTATTTAAACTCCTTATTCCCAACTCTAGCCATTTAGTTTTCTCTCTTCGCACTTTTCCCCATGTTCCCCTGAGTACCTGTTTAAGAAACAAGCGAAAACAACAAGAGAAACACGGCTGAGCCAAAAATTGCCCAGTAACGGAAAAACAATAGCAATAACGGTAATTCGATGAGAACGATCAATACGGTATTTTATCAATGGTGAAACAATACTTTGACTACAACAATGTAACGATACAATCAACACTAATCAATGGTCAATCAATACGATAAGAATCTATGTGGAAATACCCATGTGAGCCAATGTCAATAAACAGTAAACAATAATATGTACATTAGCTGCAGACTAATGCACCAATATGTAAAGGGGATGTGGGCACACGTACCTATCCCAATACCAATACAATAACAATAGTATCCTAGGATCGATCCATACGCCTCTCAATAATCAATGAACAATAAGTTCTAATATAGAGACGCCGTAAACTAATCTCACCGTCACGGATGGTGCACGTCATCGGTGCCGATGATGACGCCCTATGTCCCCATAGGTGGATGTGCTCGGGTATTGAGGTCAATAAAACGGTACACTTAAGTCAAGACAACTAGTACAATAATGCATTTCTACGACAAAAACCAATGATCAATGGGAACATGCGATAATGAGCTAAAGGGAATTAATCTATCGCATGTGAATCAATGAAAACAATTCAATTACATACTAGATACTATACTAATAGGAAGCAATGATACGGTGGGATGAACTAGATACTATGAGTACAATAATGATATAAAACGCTACAAGAAAAGACCACAGAATCCGTACCTTAAGCAACGGCTACAAGAGTTAAGACGAAGTTAAATTGATTCCGATCAATGACAAAGACCTACATATATTTGGTGAACTTTAATTAGATTTGTCTTTCATTTCACTTGTTATTTAAATATGTAAATGCATAATAAGTCTCATTAATTGTTATTCTAAGTTCTTCTCGTAAGACTTAAATTGCATTTAAAACCTCCTAAATGTTATTAACTTTAAAAGAACCTATTTACAAAAAAGTTAACTATGTACGTCACCTTTTTACCTGCATTCTAATGTCTTATATATCATACTTTATTAGATCATTCACTTGTCTTTTGACTCCAAAAAAAAAAAACGTGATTTAATATAAGAATGGATTTTGGATTTTTGACTTATATACTAAAAGTTTGACAATGCACTATCATGCTAGTAAAATAATAAAAACCCACTACAATTAACCTATTCATCCTCTACCTCAAGTCATCGCAAAACCACTGTGAAAACTAAGGACAACAACAATTTATTTGATTTAATTATTAATAAATTGTTCGCCGCGAAACAACCGTCGGTCAAACCAACGTTCAAGTAGATCCTGACCGTAATAATTCAGGTGGTTACCTTCAAGATTTAATCTCATCCGTTCAAACCCAAAAAATTTGGCAGTTTGTTTTTTCAACGCAAGTTAAGTTTTGCTGTGTTTTCTGCATGTTTCTCGCTACGTGGGTACGCTCCCTCAACCTTGTCGGTTCATCTTGGATAACTTCTACGTGGTAGTTAGCATACAAGATGTATATATATGTCCGTGCATGCTTTGCATTACATCCTTTTCAATAAAGCATATCACTGTAAGGTGGTTACATATTTTATGTGTTTATGATGTTTGTTATGTTTCGATAATAGTTTCTTATTTAGTTTGTTTGTTTTGCTTCAGTTATGATCGATGGATAATGCTGTGTATGATGAGGATTCAATTACAGAGAAAAATGTAAGTTGTTAATTTATATGGTATTGTGTTTATTTAACCATGTTTGTTCATTTGAATAATGATGCTTTGTTTTTCAGTTTGCTGGATTGGACAGCGTTGTGGAAATGAAGCAGCCAGCAGATATGAAGTCTTCTAATATAGTTGTAAATGTAATATCATTTTGTTTTGTCAAGTATTGGGATTTACATAGCATTGTGTTTTTTACAATCGTTTTGTGTTTGTAGGAATCCTTTGTATTATTATAGTAAAAAATCATTGACATGCTTTTTTTGTCAGGTTGTAGCTGACGAGTGTGTGGATGGTCATTTGCATGAATTTTCTTATTGCTCTAATGAGAATGTACATTTAGAAGCAAGTTTATGATGAAGTTTCTGTTATTATTTATAATATTGTGTGTTACTTAGAATCATTATGTTATTTACAGCTATTGTGTTTTTGTGATGTTTTTTTTGTAATATACTATGACAACAGTAGTTGACAGTTGTTTTTTTTCTTTTCCAGGTGGTGGCTGACAACATTTTTGTGGATGATCATTTTCAAACGTTGAGCAGGACATGTGATGAAGTTGGAAACGTGCGTAATAATTCTTGTAAAATATTTTATCATGTTGTTTATTTTTAAAAATCATTGTGTTTTTTTTACAGATACTGTGTTTTTTAGTTTATTTTTGTAATATACTATGACAACAGTGATTAACAGTTGGGTTTTTTTTTTCCAGGTTGTGGCTGACAACATTTTTGTGGATGATCATTTTCAAAAGTTGAGTAAGATATCTGATGAAACTGGAGATGTATGTAATAATTCTTTTATAACTGTAAGATAACATTGTTTTAGTTCAACATGGTAGTTTATTTTATTAATGAGTATATTGTTTTTCAGTTTGAAGAATTGTTTGGAGTACTTCCTGACTTGACTATGTCTTCAATCGGAGCTGCAAAGGTAAATCGTTTATGTTAAAGTATGTAAATTATTTTGTTAGTGATGTCTATGCTGAATCTTATTATGTTTGCTTATATTTTGTTTTGTAAAATTCAGAACAAATCTAAAGGCTTTGACTTGGAGTTTGGTGCTTTGGTTGGATGTCCCGACAATTCTATAAAGCATGAGATGAACAAGGTTGTCTATATGTTTAGTTGTGTTTAGTTAATATTCTAGATGAGTGGCTGACATATTATTCTCTAGCCTCGTAATTTCAGAAGAATTAATCAAAGGGTAAAGGCGCTAAAGAATTGGAAGTGGGATGAGGTGATTGAAATCGACAGTTTTGGCGAAGATTAGTTATGTTGTTTTTTATGTATGATGATGGTTATTATATTTTGGTAATGATACTCTGTTGAGTTGGAGTTTTTTTATGTGTGTATTTTCCTTTCCCTTAAACATGCATGTTTTTCTTTGTTTGTAATATTTTCGTTATAATTTAAAGGGTAATTAATATTTTCGTTGATTCATGCATAGTTAGCCGTGTACCAGTTAAGTTTCCCGTGTTTAATTAATGGTTTGTGTGTTTATAGTTATAACTGTATGTAAACGTGTGTCTCTTCAGTTTTTTGTATGATTGTATCATTTCCCGGAGCAATTTTTACATCATGTAACCGTTGCTGCCATTAATAGTTCCGCGTTAGTGTCCATAAGCCTTTTATATATATATGCAGACATTTCATGTATATCGTATCTCAAGTTATTTAAGTTTTACCGATTTCTAATTAAAAAGTTAACTTTTTTCAATGGCTTCATCAAGTAATCAAGGAGAAGATTTGAAGGAACTGTTTTATAAAGCAGTGATGAAAGATTTGGAAGCTGAGTTAGAGTTTTCTAAAGATCTAAGGAAATGCTTTCATTCTTTGAAGACTGGAGTTGGCTCTCGTGATGATGTAACTGAGACGTTGCGTTTATTGCCTCCAACTGCTGTTCGTGACCTGACACTTTTGAATAATGGTGAGAGTGGGAACAAAGATGTTCAGTTAACGGCACAGATGTTAGAGATATTTAGACAAGTTAATGAGTCAATGGAGTTGAAACGTAGGTTTTTACTTTCCTTATAAGTAGTTTTGTTAAGTTTAGTGATAGTTGTTATAGTGAAGTGGTTTGTATTCAATTATTAAGAGTTATTGGTGGTATTTTTATTTTAATGGAATGTTTTGTTTTGTTTCTTGAAAGTTAGTCTGGATGAATTGTGTTTTTTATTATGATCGTTTTTTTATTGTGGTTATTTAATCATATATTATTTCAAACATTTAATATCTTCAGTTTAATTTCTTCGAGCGACCATCTGGAGAATTGTAATTGATTTGGTTTATTTTAATGTTAAATTGTGCCTGAATATAGAGTTGCACTTGCACACATGAAAAAAACACTATCTGTATCATAAACATCTAACTTTGATAGATCTCATCTATCTTTATTTAAAGGTGTTAGCAATTGCTATGTTAATCAATTTAAAAATAGTTGCTTAAAAGTTTTAAATTGTGTGAATTAAATGTAAGAATATAAGAGCAGTTGTAGTTACTAATCGCAATCGAATAAAAAGTCATTATTATCTTAAATATAGACATGGTTATTGATGTTCTTAATAGGGATGTAATGCAATGATTCATCTCAATTGAATAGGTGGACCACTGTTTTGTTCAAACATCTGCTCTGTGAAAAGCTGTCCACTGTCATAACCACTGTTTTGTTCAAACATCTGCTATGTGAAAAACTGTCCACTGCTGAAAGTCAACCCCTGTTCTCTCATTTGCTTGGATATCATTGTTGTTCAAAATCAGTGTTTTCATCCACATATATGCTATCCACTGATAGTTAAAATCTCCCACTGTTTTCATTATAACCGTTGCAACCACTGATATTGTTCAATCATGTTTGTTCATTTGAATAATTATGCTTTGTTTTTCAGTTTGCTGGGTTGGACAGCGTTGTGGAAATGAAGCAGCCAGCAGATATGAAGTCTTCTAATATAGTTGGAAATGTATTATTATTTTATTTTGTCAAGTATTGGGATTTACATAGCATTGTGTTTTTTACAATCATTTTGTGTTTGTAGGAATCCTTTGTGTTGTTATAGTAAAAAATCATTGACATGCTTTTTTTTGTGAGGTTGTAGCTGACGAGTGTGTGGATGGTCATTTGCATGAATTTTCTTATTACTCTAATGAGAATGTACATTTAGAAGCAAGCTTATGATGAAGTTTCTGTTATTATTTATGATATTGTGTGTTACTTAAAATCATTGTGTTATTTACAACTATTGTGTTTTTTGTGATGGTTTTTTTGTTTTTTTTTTTGTAATATACTATGACAACAGTGGTTGACAGTTGTTTTTTTTCTTTTCCAGGTGGTGGCTGACAACATTTTTGTGGATGATCATTTTCAAACGTTGAGCAGGACATGTGATGAAGTTGGAAACGTGCGTAATAATTCTTGTAAAATATTTTATCATGTTGTGTTTTTTTAAAAATCATTGTGTTTTTTTAACCATGTTTGTTCATTTGGATATCACTGTTGTTCAAAATCAGTGTTTTCATCCACTGATATGCTATCCACTGATAGTTAAAATCACCCACTGTTTTCATTATAACCTTTGCAACCACTGATATTGTTCAATCAGCGGTTTCATAAACAACTGTCTTCCACTACTCATCAAGGGTTGGCACGTGGACAGTACATAGCCGTCAGATCTTTTTTAACCGCTGCCACGTCAGCTTTCTCTTTTTCCTTTATAAAACCCTGAGGAAAACCCCAAACAGGGTTTTTACTGTCGAATCGAATTCAAAAATTCTTTTCTCAAAGCAGTTATCATCCATTTCTCTCAAATCATTCATCATTCTTCTTCCTCAAAATGGCAAAATCATCGTCTTCATTATCTGCAAAACCCACTGAAAAAGCCATAGAAATTCCATACAAAGCTCCTCATAACTACTTGGGTCTCTTGACAAAACCAAGTAATACTCAAACCTTCAATTACATCATAGACGCACTTTCGTCTTCAAAGTACAAAACTTTGTTGACCGCTGATGCTCCGATTTACCTAAAAACGCAGAGAGAATTTTGGAAGAATGTCACACTTGAGTCTCAAGGTGAAACAATCATAGCCATCAATTCCTCAATAAAGGGTAAAAAGGTTCAAATTACACCAAAATCCATTTCAGAGGTATTTGAACTCGATGATCTGCAAGGTAAAACTTCTTTTCCTAAAATCGAGTATAAAACTGATTTTATTGAGAGGGGGTATGCTGAGGAAATGAAAAGGGGCACCTTAGAAAAAGGTAGTTTTCCTCCTGCACCAAGATTCTTATTCCATACCCTCTTGATGTGTGTTTCAAATAAAACAACTGCTTTTAATGAAATACCATTGAAGATCCAATACCTGGGTTATGCTATTTTACATAAAGAAAATTTTAATTACTCCCAGGAGATCTTTGATGACTTGGTCAAAAATGTTACTAGCAAATCATTTTTATTATTTCCAAGGTTCCTAAGCTTTTATTTTGAAAAGAAATTTGGAAAGGATGATGCTCATGTGCTCATCCAAGGTTAACCTTTTAAAATAAATGGCTTAACACATGAAACATTTACAAGATTATCAAAGCCTTCTAAAATAAAAGCAGAGGCTCCTGAGCAGAATTTAGCAGCTACCACTGCTCCTCAGGCACCTGCTGCTGAGCCCACTGCTCTAAGTGATCACAGCAGCAAAAAAACTGCTGTGAAACCCACACCTAAAACCACCAGAAAACCAAGACAAAAGAAAACTCAAAAGCCCCCCAAACCTACAAGAAAGGCAACTTTGGAAGATGAGATCCCAGAGCAACTACCAGTGACAACACAAAAGTCATTAGAAACCACTGCTGCTACTTCCTCACAGCAGATGGTAGAAATATCTCAACCCATGCCTCAAACTCCTCCTGCTTCTTCTCAAAAAGAACAGGTTGTAAGAATAAGGACACCACAATATGATGCTCTGGAATCAGTTGTTTCCATCATCCACAGCCCACTGCCCGGGGTAAATTCTCTTTCCACACCCATCCTCACTTCCCAAATTCCACCACAAACAAAACTTTTGTTGGATGCTATTGATTTAAACCAGACACAAATCAGTTCATCTCAATCACCTGTTAATGAGATTATACCTCTGAAAGTGACTGAGTCTGTTGTTTTAATCATTGCTAACCCACCAACAACACATGAGGAGGTTACACCCCTTGAGTTACATGTAACTCTTGGTGGTAGTTCAAGTGAAGCAGCTACTACAAGTGCTGAACCCACTGGTTTGCACTTGGATAGTAGTTACATCAATCAGACTTCCTTGAAGGCAATTCCTTCTTTGGGAACCATGGTGCATCAAGTTTTTGCTGGTTCACTAAAAGTGGTCACCCCAGCTGAAGGAAGAAATCCCCAGTTCCAAGACAAAGAGGCATCAGTGGATGACTTTTGGAATACATTCCCTGAGTCAACCACTGTTACAACCACTGAATGTGGGATATCAGATGATCCCATTAAATTGGGTGATGGTTTAATGTACCGAGAATTGACGAATAGAGTTGACAAGCTTGATACATCTGTTGCAGAAATAAAAGACACGCTGCAACAGTTGTTGAAAGTTCAAAAGGTACCACCCACTGCTGCACCAATTCCAACAGCTGCTCAATCATCTGCTCCTACACCAAATGAGCTGTGGAGTTTGTTTCAACCTCTGCTCCATCATCAAAGAGAATTAGTTGATCAGCAACATGAGATACAAGTTCAAAAGATCAGAAATCTCAGGGAAGCAAGGTTTAAAATACCCAGGCTAATATCAAGGCAATCAAGGCCCATTTACTGAACACCGCTGGCACTGCTCCTCCCTCTATCATCTTTGTGGACAACCCACCACCAGCTGATGCCAAAAAGGGGGAGAAAATGACGCAGTTGAAAAAGAAAGGATATGAAGATGGTCTGTACATTGCATCAGACAATTCAAGTATGCTTGCAGACATCCCTTTGCCAGATGGCTCTAAAAAGATTGATGTAACCACAAATGCCATTGCTGATGCAAAAGCAAGGGTAAAAAGGGATATGGAGGCAAAGGATAAAGCAAGGTTTGATCAGGAGAAGAGAGTTTTTATGGAAATGAATGAGCAGGGTGTTTCTGAGCCAAAGGATGATAAAGTGAGGGAACCCAAACACACACCATCCAGATCCACAAAACATACTCCCAAACCTCCTAAAAACTCCACACATCAATCTCCCAAACCAATAGTTGTTGTATCACCTGTTGTATCAACAAATGTTGGTACTTCAGTGGTTTCAACAGTTGTTAACCCAACAACCACCACTTTAACTACAATCACTGCTCCCACTTCAACCACTGCCCCACCAAAAATACCATCACCACCAAAAACCACCTCACCACCAAAAACACCTTCATCACCACCATCACCTCCTGCTAAAAAGCAGAAGACGGCTGATGACACATCATCAGTTGTAGTGACAACAGTGGTTGAAACACCAGTTATTTCAACAACTTTTTGTCAACCACCTTCCACTACAATAACCACCACTCAAATCACCACCACCACCACTGAACCAACCAAAACACCACCAGCCTCTCCCAAACCAACAGCTGTTGTATCACCTGCTGTATCAACAACTGTTGGTACTTCAGTGGTTTCAACAGTTGTTAACCCAACAACCACCACTTCAACTACAATCACTGCTCCCACTTCAACCACTGCCCCACCAAAAATGCCATCACCACCAAAAACCACCTCACCACCAAAAACAACTTCATCACCACCATCACCTCCTGCTAAAAAGCAGAAGACAACTGATGGCACATCATCAGTTGTAGTGACAACAGTGGTTGAAACACCAGTTGTTTCAACAGCTGTTTGTCAACCACCTTCCACTACAATAACCACCACTCAAATCACCACCACCACTGAACCAACCAAAACACCACCAGCCTCTCCCAAACCAACAGCTGTTGTATCACCTGCTGTATCAACAACTGTTGGTACTTCAATGGTTTCAACAGTTGTTAACCCAACAACTACCACTTCAACTACAATCACTGCTCCCATTTCAACCACTGCCCCACCAAAAATACCATCACCACCAAAAACCACCTCACCGCCAAAAACAACTTCATCACCACCATCACCTCCTGCTAAAAAGCAGAAGACAGCTGATGACACATCATCAGTTGTAGTGACAACAGTGGTTGAAACACCAGTTGTTTCAACAGCTGTTTGTCAACCACCTTCCCCTACAATAACCACCACTCAAATCACCACCACCACTGAACCAACCAAAACACCACCAGCCTCTCCTAAACCAAAAAGGAGAAGGATGATTTTAAAAGATGATGATTCTCCACCACCACCAACATCTTCACAACCATCATCACTTGCTATAATTCCAAACCCTGTTCCACTTTCTTCTGCACAGGCTTTTAACCCAAACACTTCCATTGTTTCAGTAGCTGTCCAATATCCTCTGGAACTTATAGCAGTCAGAGAAGAAATCATATCTTTTTATCCTGAAGATGACCCTGCTAAAAGAAACCTACCATCTGTCCAAGGATATTCAAGGCCTAATAATATTGAAGAATACCTGAAAGTCAAAGCTCAACAAGCAGAGGATATCTCTAAAAGAGAGTCACAAGGAAAATCTAATAAAGAAATTCAAAGGTACTATCAATTCCTGCTCACACAAGTCAGGACATTGGAGCAGTTTACAAAAAATTTGTGTCAAAAGCTTTCAGAAAGAGATGATGAAACCTTGAAGAAACATTATATTGAGCATATCATGGCCTTCAAAAGGTACAAAGGTGACAAAGGTCAATATAAAGATTGGACAGTGGGTGAACTCAAAGAGGAGTTAGAAAGGATTGAAAAGATGAATAACGACAAGGTTAAACATACTCCACCTGTCTGGTCAAAATACATGAAAAATCTTCCAGACAAGGTGCTAGAGCTGAAAAGAATGAAAGAGGAACTTATTACTGCTGATTTTGGGTCAAAAAATCAAGTAACAAGATGGAAGGAAGACAAGGTCAGGGCAACTTACCAAAGGCTGGAAGAACTAAGGAAGAAAAATCCTGATATTCCACAAAAGCCTGATTATTCTAAAGAAGTGGTTCCAGAAAAGTCACAAAAGCAACAATTCAAAAGATCCACTGCTCCACTAGCTGCCTTCCTTTACCAAAGAAGGAGACAAAAGCAGATGGATAAAGTAACAGCAGCAGATCAAGAAGCAGAAGAGTATCTTGTGAAAGTAGGAGTTAAAAGAATGATTGAAGAAAGTCTTGAGTCTGAACAACCTTCAACCACTGATCACCTTTGAAGAAAGCACTGATGCTCATCATCAGTGCTTAGACTACAACAGTAGAAAGTTGAAGCAGTAGTTTTCTTATGTTTTGTATTTTTCTTATAATTAGTAATTTGTAATCAGTGGTTGTAATAGATGTATGTGAAGTTGTCCTACAAACCTGATAACATGAATTGTGTTTTTTACAATGGTTTGTGTTTTATCAACGAAATTGTATATTATAGTTTATATTGTGTTTTTTTTTTTTTTTTTTGCTTTTGTGTAATATCCTTGGGAGATCTTGATAACATCAATTGTTTTTTTTTTTTCTGTATATGTAACCTACATGTTTATCATTTATTACAACTCATGAATGTGTGTTAAAAAGCAGTTGTAGAAGAGTGAAAACTGTTAACATCAACAGTTGATTTTTATTACTTTTACTATAGATGTAGGTGAAGTTGTCCTACAAACCTGATAATATGAATTGTGTTTTTTATAGTGATTTGTGTTTTACTTACGAAATTGTATATATATCCTATCTTTTATGTTTACAGGATGATGGTAATGTGCGATTTCCAAACGAATTAAAAACTTTGGTGGATTAATTGTTTGCATTCAAGATTGAAGTCAGCAAGACTAACTTGACATATTGTGATGAAAAATACGAGATTCAAAGAATAACTGATGATGAATCAGTTGTTGATCTGGTTAAACAAATGTCTGGGATTAGTCAGGTACTATGAACTTTTAACTGAAGTATTATAGTTGTCTTTTCCATTTTGTTTTCTTTTGTTAATAAACTTTTTCAATTTTGGTTTAGAGCTGTATGCCTGATGATAAGAAGAATGGTACTCCAATTTCGCTTGTGATGAGTTCCGATGGTGATACAATTGATAAAAAAACATGTTCAATATATAACATATAAACTAGAACTAGAAAACGTATATATTTATAAAAACGGTTATACATAGTAGCCGTCCAAACTATGTAAAGTTTGGAACTAACAAACATGTTAACCTACTTACAAACAACTATTTTAACACTACAGAAGCTACGCTAAGTTTCTTCGTTTGCCAAAACTACCATATGTTATGGTTCAACCCTGTTTCAAAGTTTCAAACATCACTACTAGCGAAAAACATCGGTAAAGAACAAAGCACGAATATCTGGAAAGTACTGGAACGTGCAATGATCACCTTTTTTTATGTTGTTATCTTTAAGCCATTTCCCCTAGCCTTTGACAGTGTATTTGATACTGTTTTTATTTGGTTCCGCCCTAACATCATGTTTTGTCTCCACATGTTGCCTGTTGACGATCTTAACTTTCAAGGTTTCGTCAATTCCTGTCATCTGTGCTACTGCAACCGGTATGCGCTATAAGTTACAAAGCATAATAATAATTTTCATTAATGATGTTGAAGTATTAAAAAATACAAAACTTAACCAAATTATGTAAACATATTAGATGCCTATTAACATATAATTTTGTTGGAACTTACAAACCGTTTGGTGTATGGTACAAAAAATATCAGCGGATCAGTCTCATCATCATCAAACTCCTCTGATTCAGCCGAAGAGTCTTTAGAATACGATATGACGATAACATCGTTTTCAGCTCCAGCCATTCTAAGAAACATTTAAAACGTTGACCCATTTTAGTAACGCAAAATTTATTTATTTTTTTCTTTTTGTTGTACTTTAAAGGAATGACAAACATACATAAGCTGCATAATTCCATTCCTCGCCATTTTACATCTTTATTCTACTTTAGTGACTTTCTTTTATTACATAACCATATCTTATATTTCTAACCCTTTTTATTCAACCTAATCGTATAAAACACCTCACTATTGTTGAAAGTTTTACTTTAACAAAATGATGTTTTTGTTAAGTACAAATTTTTTTCATACAGTCATTTGTTCGAACACCTGGTGTGCATCTTATATTTAATGTCTTTTAGCATTTCCCTGTGTTCAGTTGACTTCCTAAATCTGTTTTTTTACATACCCGAAGACATGTATGCAGTCAATACACTAAGAACATATGTATGTTATGTAACTGAATCAAGGTAAATATGTCAACCAAACAAGTTACAGATACGTTTCTGTATACAGATTGCCATTTTCATTAACTTATTCCAACCAACAAATGGCAAATGAACATCAAGATTGAAAAAAAGGAATTACTTTACCTGATTTTTGTTGACTTAGAAACCGTATGTTGGAGAAATGAGCAATGCAAATGAGAGAAATTTTGAAACCCTTATCACAAATCCACTAACCGAAAGGATCTTTGTTGGGAGGGTAGTCATAAAGAAGTTCAACTATGATGGATATTTTGACTTTTTGATACATCTTTAATTATGAGAGAGAATATGGCTTTGAAGAGAAGATTTCATAAAATCTGATATATTGTTGCTGCCGCCGTTTTGTGTTTTATATATATATTTTTTATTATACATTTATCTTTTCATATAAAAGATTAAAATTCACATATTCTGTTTTGGTTGATAATTTACAAAAATCAAATTTCATAATATATTTAGAGAATATTATAATAGTAACTATTTTTGATGTTGTTCAATTAACACTTCCTAAGATTTCGACGACTCTCGTCTTCTTCCACACGATTTCATTCTTTCTTTTGTTTTGCAGATCGGCTAGGATGTCACAGATTTTCTGATCCTGTTTCAACAGTTGTGTGATAAACTCTTCTGAGTTGTTCATGAAATCTGATGGGGGAGAGTGGAGGACTTCATCAAGCTATCCGATGCTGCTCCAGGTTTGCTTGTAATTGTTATCACTGATGATGCCGACTTTTCTGTTTAGTTCTTCATATGCTCCCTTTCCTTCGAGCGACCATATAGAGAATTGTAATTGATTTAGTTTATGTTGATGTTGAATTGTGCCTGAATATAGAGTTGCAAACATGAAAAAAAAACACTATCTATACCATAAACATCTAACTTTGATAGATCTCATCTATCTTTATTTAATGGTGTTAGTAATTGCTATGTTAATCAATTTAAAAATAGTTACTTAAAGTTTCAAATTGTGTGAATTAGATGTAAGATTTTAAGTTAGTATGTATGACAATTCGATGTATGAGAATATAAGAACAGCTGTAGTTACTACTCGCAATCGAATAAAAAGTCATTATTATCTTAAATGTAGACACTGTTATTGATGTTCTTAATAGCTGAAGTTCAAATAGTTTTTTGTGTAGATTTTTGAATACATTACTTTGTGGTTATTTATTCATATATTATTTAATATCTTCAGTTTAATTTATTTTACTATAGATGTAGGTGAAGTTGGCCTACAAACCTGATAACATGAATTGTGTATTTTACAATTGTTTTTGTTTTACCAACGAAATTGTATATTATAGTATACTTGCTAACATCAGCAGTTGTTTAAGATTGTGTTAATGCAATGTTAAACTGCCTTCATTATCAATTTTTTTATATAAGTTACGTGGTTGGTTATTTTTATTTTATCACATGGTCGTGTATGAAAAGTGGTTGTATACATTGTATTTATATATAATCATTTACATATCAAATTGTCTCAATTGTATTTCATTTATTATATTTTATATTGTATCCCCATAGATCATAAAATGGAAAAGCTTGGGTTTGCAATGATCGTCGATGAAATATTCACAAGGCTCCCTGCCAAAGCTATTGGTTGTTTGAAATGTGTTTGCAAAGATTTTCGTCAGGAACTGTCAACTCATTTGTTTGAGATGATGCATTCTTGTCGAGTTGAAAATTCACTATATAAGAAATATCTCTCCTTGCAAGATATGTCAATTGTTGTTGACGACGTAATAGGTGAGAATTTGGATGTGGCTACAATCAAACACATCACTTTTCCTGACAATGTTCAACCTAGATTCTTACGTATTCTAGCGTCGCTTAATGGTTTGTTGTTAGTGTGCTATGAACCGAGTTACTGTGAGCTGATCCATTGGAATCCAACAACCAGGTGCCATAAGTGGTTGTCCGACGACTACTTTCGTCAGTGGTATGGTCGAAACTGTGATACAGGTGGAATGTATTTTGATGAAACCAATGATCTTAAAGTGCTTCACATCAATTTTTTTTTGATGACGTTATTGCTCGTGTTTATTCACGACGTCGTGAGACGTGGAGAAAAATAGATTTCTTGAGGGGAGCTAATTTCGGTGGTCGGGGTTATTCATGGTCTTGCGAAATTTATTCTGGCAAAACCATATATTTCGTGTGTTCAAATAATTGGTATCCACCTTTGGAGAGGTATATAGTTGCTTTCGATGTTATTTCCAAAACTTTTAGAAGCTTTCATTTTCCTGAAAGTTTGGAAGTTACTCCTTGGCGAGGACAATTTCTGAGCATTGCAAAGAAGCTCCATTTTATTGTCGTTGAAAGGTCTCCCGAGATATCTGCTGATTTGTACAAAGTTGAAGATGAGGCCTTCATCAAGGTGTTTTCTATCAATAGTCTTCATATAATTGACTATGAAGAAAGTCTCCAATGGTCCACTATATTTCAAAACAACAAGTGGTTGCTTAGAAACGTTTGGGGTGGTGTTGTTGAAGCTGACCTGAGCAATGAAGTTTTTAAATACCTCCATCATGTTGATTGCTACAACTGTTCGAAACGAGCATTATTTATCGAGACCACTGTTTCGCCGATGGATTAGAAATTATTATACTATATTAAAATGGAATGGTGGTCGTTTTTTTCTAATTTTGTTTATTGTTTTAAGTAGTTCTGTATGTATAAGTGTATTAACAATTGTCTGCATGGATATTTAATTCCGCTTGGTGTTATTTAATCATTTATTATTTCGAACTTTTAATATTTTCAGTTTAATTTGTTTTACTATATATGTAGGTGAAGTCCTACAAACCTGATAACATGAATTGTGTTTTTTTCCAATGGTTTGTGTTTTACCAACAAAATTGTATTTTATAGTATACATCGTGTATTTTTTGGCTTTTGTGTAGATTCTGATAACATCAATTGCTTTTTTTTTGTATATGTATCCTGTATGTTTATCATTTAGTACAACTCATGAATGGGTGCTAAAAGGCAGTTGTAGAAAAGTGAAAACTGCTAACATCAATAGTTGTTTTATATATATGTAACGTGGGTAGTTAGTAGTTATTATATTAGTTGTACGTGTGTTAAATTCAGTTGTATACGTTTATTCAGAAGGTATATTGGACTTGGTACTATCCTTATTTTGTATAATATTGTGTTATTATTTTAAATGAAATATTTAATATGTGTAATTTTAATATATGGTATGTACTAGCGGTTTATAATACAGGATTTTAGGTTAATAAGTTGTTGTAGTCTTTCTTGCATGTTCTCCTACAAAGATGGTAAGGTAAACTGCTGTGTTCATTTCAAAATGTTTGTAGAAAGGTCAATATTTGCTAACATCATCAGTTGTTTAAGATTGTGTTAATTCAATGTTAAACTGCTTTCATTAATAGTTTTTTTTTTATATAAGTTACGTGGTTGGTTAGTTTTATTTTATTACACGGTTGTGTATGAAAAGCGGTTGTATACATTGTGTTTATATATAAACATTTACATATCAAATTGTCTCAATTGTATTTCATTTATTATATTTTATATTGTAGCCCCATAGATCATAAAATGGAAAAGCTTGGGTTTGCAATGATCGTCGATGAAATATTCACAAGGCTCCCTGCCAAAGCTATTGGTTGTTTGAAATGTGTTTGCAAAGATTTCCGTAAGGAACTGTCAACTCATTTTTTTGAGATGATGCATTCTTGTCGAATTGGAAATTCTCTACATAAGAAATATCTCTCCTTGCCAAATATGTCAATTGTTGTTGACGACGTAATAGGTGGGAATTTGGATGTGGTTACAAGCAAACAGATCACTTTTCCTGGCGATGTTGACCCTAGATTCTTACGTATTCTAGCGTCGCTTAATGGGTTGTTGTTAGTGTCCTCTGAACTGAGTTGCTGTGAGCTGATCCTTTGGAATCCAACAACCAGGTGCCATAAGTTGTTGTCCGTGTCAGACTTTTGTCTGTGGTATGTTCGAAACTGTGATGCAGGTGGAATGTATTTTAATGAAACCAATGATCTTAAAGTGCTTCACATAAAATGTTTTTTTTGAATGTCGTTACTGCTCATGTTTATTCACGACGTCGTGAGACGTGGAGATAAATAGATTTCTTGAGGGGAGCTAATTTCGGTGGTCGGGGTTATTCATGGTCTTCCGGAATTTATTCTGGCAAAACCATATATTTTGTGTGTTCAAAAAATTGGTATCCCGCTTTGGAGAGGTATATAGTTGCTTACGATGTTATTTCTGAAACTTTTAGAAGCCTTCGTTTTCCTGAAAGTTTGGAAGTTAGTCCTTGGCGAGGAGAATTTCTGAGCATTGCAAAGAAGCTCCATTTTATTGTTGTTGAAAGGTCTCCCGAGTTATCTGTTGGTTTGTACAAAGTTGAAGATGAAGCCTTCATCAAGATGTTTTCTATCAATAATCTTCAAATTATTGGTTATGTAGAAAGTTTCCATTGGTCCAATATATTTCAAAACAATAAGTGGTTGATAAAAAACATTTGGAGTGCTGCTGTTGAAGCTGACCTGAGCAATGAAGTTTTTAATTACCTCCAACATGTTGATTCCTACATTGGTGCGAAACGAGCATTATTTATCGAGACCACTGTTTCGCTGATCGATTAGAAATTATTATGCTATATTATAGGGAATGGTGGTCGTTTTTTCGAATTTTGTTTATTGTTTCAAGTAGTTCCGTATGTATAAGTGTATTAACAATTGTCTGCATGAATATTTAATTCCGATTGGTGTTATTTAATCATATATTATTTCGAACTTTTAATATATTCAGTTTAATTTGTTTTACTATATATGTAGGTGAAGAAGTCCTACAAACCTGATATCATGGATTTTGTTTTTTCCAATGGCTTGTGTTTTACCAACGAAATTGTATTTTGATAGTATACATCGTGTATTTTTTGGCTTTTGTGTAGATTATGATAACATCAATTGCTTTTTTTGTATATGTATCATGTATGTTTATTATTTAGTACAACTCATTCATGGGTGCTAAAAGGCAGTTGTAGAAATATATGGTATGTTTATCATTTGGTACTATCCTTCTTTTGTATAATATTGTGTTATTATATTAAATGAAATCTTTAATATGTGTAATTTTAATATATGGTATGTTCTAGCGGTTTATAATCCAGGATTTTAGGTTAATAAGTTGTTGTAGTTTTTCTTGCATGTTCTCCTACAAAGATGGAAAGGTAAACTGTTGTGTTCATTTCTTAATAAACCTCTCTTAACCAATTCTAACTCAGTTTTGATGTAGAGGTAGTTAACTGGAATGGTTATTATTTTGTAATTTTTTAAGAAATTATGTTATTTTATGAAGAGTGATATTTTCTCTTATTATATGATAATGTATGTGTTAGAACTTTTGTATTCAGGTTTAACTATACTTTTGTAGTTATGTGTCTTATTTTATCTTATTGTATATCATTAAATGTTGTGTTTATAAAAGATTTTAGGTTAATAAGTTGTTGTAGTCTTTCTTGCATGTTCTCCTACAAAGATGGTAAGGTAAACTGCTGTGTTCATTTCAAAATGTTTGTAGAAAGGTCAATATTTGCTAACATCAGCAGTTGTATAAGATTGTGTTAATACAATGTTAAACTGCTTTCATTAACAGTTTTTTATATAACTTACGTGGTTGGTTAGTCTTATTTTATCACACGGTTGTGTATGAAAAGCGGTTGTATACATTGTGTTTATATATAAACATTTACATATCAAATTGTCTCAATTGTATTTCATTTATTATATTTTATATTGTAGCCCCATAGATCATAAAATGGAAAAGCTTGGGTTTGCATTGATCGTCGATGAGATATTCACAAGGCTCCCTGCCAAAGCTATTGGTTGTTTGAAATGTGTTTGCAAAGTTTTCCGTAAGGAACTGTCAACTCATTTTTTTGAGATGATGTATTCTTGTCGAATTGGAAATTCACATAAGAAATATCTCTCCTTGCCATATATGTCAATTGTTGTTGACGACGTAATAGGTGGGAATTTGGATGTGGTTACAAGCAAACATATCACTTTTCCTGGCAATGTTGACCCTCTATTCTTACGTATTCTAGCGTCGCTTAATGGGCTGTTGTTAGTGTCCTTTGAACCGAGATGCTGTGAGCTGATCCTTTGGAATCCAACAACCAGGTGCCATAAGTTGTTGTCCGCCTCAGACTTTTGTCTGCGGTATGTTCGAAACTGTGATACAGGTGGAATGTATTTTGATGAAACCAATGATCTTAAAGTGCTTCACATCAACTATTATTTTTTGAATTTCGTTACTGCTCGTGTTTATTCACAACGTCGTGAGACGTGGAGAGAAATAGATTTCTTGAGGGGAGGTAATTTCGGTGGTCGGGGTTATTCATGGTCTTCCGGAATTTATTCTGGCAAAGCCATATATTTCGTGTGTTCAAGAAGTTGGTATCCCGGCCCTTTGGAGAGGTATATAGTTGCTTTCGATGCTATTTTCGAAACTTTTAGAAGCCTTCGTTTTCCTGAAAGTTTGGAAGTTTCTCATTGGCCAGGAGAATTTCTGAGCATTGCAATGAAGCTCCATTTTATTGTTGTTGAAAGCTCTCCCGAGTCATCTGTTGGTTTGTACAAAGTTGAAGATGAAGCCTTCATCAAGATGTTTTCTATCAATAATCTTCATATTATTGGTTATGTAGAAAGTTTCCGTTGGTCCAATATATTTCAAAACAACAAGTGGTTGATAGTAAACATTTCGAATAGTGCTGTTGTAGCTGACCTGAGCAATGAAGTTTTTAATTACCTTCAACATATTGATTCCTACATTGTTGCGAAACGAGCAATATTTATCGAGACCACCGTTTCGCCGATTGATTAGAAATTATTATGCTATATTATAGGGAATGGTGGTCGTTTTTTCGAATTTTGTTTATTGTTTCAAGTTGTTCCGTATGTATAAGTGTATTAACAATTGTCTGCATGGATATTTAATTCCGATTGGTGTTATTTAATCATATATTATTTCGAACCTTTAATATTTTCAGTTTAATTTGTTTTACTATATATGTAGGTGAAGACGTCCTACAAACCTGATATCATGAATTGTGTTTTTTCCAATGGTTTGTGTTTTACCAACGAAATTGTATTTTGATAGTATACATCGTTTATTTTTTGGCTTTTGTGTAGATTCTGATAACATCAATTGCTTTTTTTTGTATATGTATCATGTATGTTTATCATTTAGTACAACTCATGAATTTGTTTTACTATATATGTAGAATAGGCGGACCACTGTTTTGTTTAAACATATGCTCTGTGAAAAGCTGTCCACTGCCATAACCACTGTTTTGTTCAAACATCTGCTCTGTGAAAAGTTGTCCACTGCTGAAAGTCAACCCCTGTTCTCTCATTTGCTTGGATATCACTGTTGTTCAAAATCAGTGTTTTCATCCACTGATATGCTATCCAATGATAGTTAAAATCACCCACTGTTTTCATTATAACCGTTGCAACCACTGATATTGTTCAATCATGTTTGTTCATTTGAATAATTATGCTTTGTTTTTCAGTTTGCTGGGTTGGACAGCGTTGTGGAAATGAAGCAGCCAGCAGATATGAAGTCTTCTAATATAGTTGGAAATGTATTAACATTTTGTTTTGTCAAGTATTGGGATTTACATAGCATTGTGTTTTTTTACAATCGTTTTGTGTTTGTAGGAATCCTTTGTGTTATTATAGTAAAAAATCATTGACTTGCTCAAAAGACTTCTTTTATGCAGGACAGTCAAGTAGCTGAAATATATCATCAAAAATTTCAATATCCCATTTGATTCACCATCAATCACCATCAGATATCACTTTGTGAGGGACTGCTATAAAAAAGGTTTGATTCTTCTGTCTCATGGTTCAAACTAAAGGTCAACTGGAAGATGTGCTAACTTAAAACATTTTTCCTTGAAAAGTTGATCTTTATGTTTGGATTGCTTAACGTAGAATAACAGGCAAAATCCTGTTTTCCTATGAATTAAAGCATTAAAATGTTTTTAGAAAATCAATAATCCATCCTTAAAAATAGCTAAAAATGAATTTTTCATTAGATCCTTAAAAATCTGCCATAACCACTGTTTTGGTTCAAACATCTGTTTGTTATTGCTTTCCACTGCTGAAAGTCATCCTCTGTTTTCTTCATTTTCATGGTTAACTACTGTTGTTCAAAAATCAGTGTTTAAACCACTGACACGGGCTATTCACTGATAGTTAAAGTCATCCACTGTTTTCATGTGTCTTTCTAGCAACCACTTATACTTGTTTCATCAGTGGTTTCCTAAACAATTGTTTTCCATTATTCATCTTTCCATCAGAAGTTGGCACGTGGTTAGTATTTAGCCATCAGATTCTTTGTAATCGCTGCCACATCAGCATTCACTTTTTCATCCATAAAACCCTGACCAAAACCCCAAAACAGGGTTTTCACTGTCGAATCGAATTCAAAATTCCTTTCTAAAACAGTTGTCTTCAAAATTTTCACACAATCTTCTGCGCCTTCATTCCATCTTCTTCATCTCCGATTCAACCATGGTGAAAAAATCCAGTAAAACCACACAAAAAGGATTCACCCAAAATTGAGATTCCACTCAAATTTTCACACAATTACTTGGGTATCTTTGAAAAACCCACTGAAACCAGAATCTTTGATTCCATCATCGACACACTTTCATCCACAAAGTACAAAACTTTGTTAACCTGTGATGCAACCGTTTACTTGACTACACAAAGGGAGTTTTGAAAAAATGCAACCCTAGAAAAGGTGAACAAAAAGGTTGTAGCCATAAATTCTTTCATAAAGGGTGTAAAGCTCACTATCATACCTCAATCGATTTCTGAAGTTTTTGAACTCAATGATCTGGAAGGTAAAAGTTCTTTCTCTAAAACAGAGCACCAAAGGGATTTCCTTGAAAGAGGGTATGAAGAAGAAATGCAAAAGGATACTTTACAAAAAGGCCGTTTTCCATCTGCTACAAGGTTTTTATTTCATACCCTCCTTATGTGTGTATCCAACAAAACCACTGCCTTCAATGAAATCCCCTTGAAGATTCAATATCTGGGTTATGCTATCCTGCAAGGAGAAAATTTTAATTATTCCCAGGAAATCTTTAATTACTTGGTCAAAAATGTTGATAAAAAGGCTTTCTTACTATTTCCAAGGTTTTTGAGTTATTATTTTGAGAAAAAGTTTTCAAAAGATAATGCCCATGTGCTTACACAGGGTGCTCCTATTCAAATAAACAGTTTAACTGCAGAAACATTCACAAGAATGTTAAAACCTTCACAAACACAAGCAGAGATGCCTGAGCAGACTTTAGCAGCTACCACTGCTCCTCAGGTATCTGCTGCTGAGCCCACTGCTCTAGGTGATCATAGTAGCACACCCACTGCTATGAAACCCACACCTACCATTACCAAAAAGCCCAAAAAGAAATCATCCAAAAAGCCCCCCAAACCCACTAAAAGGGCAACTCTGGAAGATGAGATCCTAGAGCCACTGCCAGTGACAACATAAATGTCACCAATAACCACTGCTGCTACTTCCTCACAGCAGATGGGAGAAAGATCTCCACCCTTGCCTCAAACTCCTCCTGCATCTTCACAAAAAGATCAGGTTGTAAGCACAGGGACACCAAATTATGATGCTCTGGAGTCACTTGATTCCATCATCCACAGCCCACTTCCCGGGGCAAATTCTCTTTCCACCCCTATCCTCACCTCACAAATTCCACCATCAATAAAACCTTTGTTGGAAGCAGTTGATATTGCCCAGACATAAATCAATTCTTCTCAATCACCTGTCAATGAGAATATACATCACCAAGTGACTGAGTCTGGTGTTTCTATCACTGTTAACCCACCAACAACAAATGAGGAGGCTACACTGCTGGAATTACCTGAAATTCCAGTCAGTAGTTCAAGTGGAGCAGCAACTACAAATGTTGGATCAACAGATCTACATTTGGCCAGTTGTTTCATCAATCAGACTCCCTTGAAGGCAATTCCTTCCATAGCACCTCTGATATCCACCAGTGAGTTTGTTATGACCACTGGTACCATCAAAAGGTTATCAAGTGTTGAAGGAAGAAGACCCTAGTACCAAGAACAAGGGGCATCAATGGATGACTTTTGGAATTCATTCCCTAAATCAACCATTGATACAACCACTATAGGTGGGAAATCAGATGATCCCATTAACTTGGGTGATGGTTTGAAATATCAGGAATTGACGGAGAGGGTAGACAGAATTGACTCAACTGTTACAGACATCAAAACAATGCTGCAACAGTTGTTAAATTCACAAAAGTCCACACCCACTGCTGCATCACATGTTCCATCTGTTTCCACTACTCCATCCTCTGATGCTCTTTGGGAGCTGTTTCAACCACTGCTCCACAAACAAAGAGAGTATGTTGATCTACAACATGAACTCCACATCCAACAAATCAGAAATCACATGGAGTCAAGGTTTAAGGATACTCAAGCTGATATCAAGGCTATAAAGGCCCACATTCTAAACACCACTGGCATTGCTCCTCCCACTGTTCTCTTCATTGATAACCCACCTCCAGATAATGCCAAAAAGGGGGAGAAAATCAAGCAGTTGAAGAAGAAGAAGAAGGGAATTGAAGATGGTATTTATATTAAGCCACGACAAGATAGTATGCTCAAAGACATCCCTTTGCCAGATGGGTCTAAAAAGATTGATGTTACCACAAATCAACTAGCTGAAGCAAAAGCAAGTGTAAAAAGGGATAGAGAGGCTAAGGATAAAGCCAGGTGGGAACAGGAGAAAAGAGCTTTTATGGAGCTGAATGAGCAGGGTATTCCTGAGCCAAAGGATGATAAAAATCCTGAGCCAAAAAGAAAGAATCCCACTAGAAAATTGAGGGAACAGTGGTTGAAACATCAGTTGTTTCAACAACTGTTAGTCAGTCACCTATCACTTCCATCATCACCATTCAACCAACTATCACACCAAAATCAACACCACCTCAAAAACCACTTGCTCAAGAGCAGAAGACATCTGCTGACACATCAGTAGCTGTAATGACAACAGTAGATGAAACACCTGTTAGTCAAAACACCACCACTACACTCCAAGCCATATTCACTCCGATTAAAAGACCACCAACAAACACTCCTTCACCAAATAAAACTTACACCAGAAAAAGAAAATTTCAGGCAAATGATGAAGATGTATCAGCACCTGTTCCCCTTTCATCTGTACCCTATAATGAGATTCCACCACAACCATTCATTCCACCAACTCTAGTCAAACTAATAAAAGATCCAAACATTCTTGAAGGCTATAACCCTGCTGATATCACTCCAATAGGTGCAACTTATCCACTGGAATTAGAAGCTGTAAAGAATGAAATTAGACAATTTTACACAGAGGATGATCCTTCAAAAAGAAGATTTCCTTCTCTCATGGGCTTCAGAGATCCAACAAACATGGATGAGTATCTAAAACTCAAAGCCAGGCAAGCTGATATAAGAGCTAGATATGAATGTAAAGATCAAGGTGACAAGGCTATCTCTGAAAGAATGCAATTCTTACTCACTAAGGTTAGACAATTGGAAGACTATGCAAGAGACCTGAGTAAAGAAATGTCAAATCTGCCATCTAAAGCTGACAAACAAAAGGAAATGAGAAAGGATTATCTTGCATTCATTATGAAAGAAAAATTCTATCTAGCTAAAGAAGAACAATTCAGTGAATGGCCACTCATTGCTTTAAAGCATGAGGTGAACAGAATTGAGAAGATCAAGAACAATCCAGGAATGAAAAGGTCAGCACCAAACTGGAGTAAATACAAAAGAGCCATTGATGATCTTGTCTTGGATTATAAACAAAAGAAGAAAGAATTGGTGGATGCAAAGGTCGGAACTGCCAAAGACATAGCAAAGTGGTCAAGGCAATATACAGATTAGGCTTATGAAAGGTTAAGAAAAAGGAGAATGACAGATCCAAACTTACCAAAGAAGTCTGAAAACAAAAGTACTGATAAGCCAAAGAAATAGGTCCATACTTCTGAATCACTGTTCACATCAGCAGATACCTTTGCCATTGTGGTAAACCAAAGGAAGAGGCAACAGCTGACTGATGCAGAAGAAAAAGAGAAGGAAGCTGAGTATTTCAAAGAAGCCATCAAGAAAATGGCATTAGAAGAAGATAGCTCAGCAAAACTTCAAAACATTGCCAACAAAGTATTGAACAGGCCATCATCTCCGAACACATCAGCAAATATCTCAGTCATTGAGTTAGATCAAAGACAGAGACAAGAGCAGATTGAAAAAGAAACTGCATAAGATATAGCTGCAGCAAATGACATCATAAAATTGGCTTTCAAACAAATGACAGCTGAAAATTCTGAACTAGCAAAAGCTCAGGTTACTGCTCAACAAATTTTCACAAGGCCACAATCTCCCAACTCATCTGCAAATAAACCTCTCCCAAGAAACCCACTGGGTTCAAAAATACTAAAATGGATATCTGATCAAAAGACCCATGTATTGACATTGCTCAGATCCAATGGAGAAGTCAAGCACATATCAAGGGAACAAGCACTGGGCCTGGGTGTGGAAGATCTACAAGATCTCCTTGAGCCTGTACTATGCAGGGATGAGGATGATACAAGTTCCATGAATTTTGAATTGCAATTTAAAGGACAAGTTAGGGAACTTCTGATGAGGCAATAAAGATCTAGAATAATGAAGAGTTTTGGCATTATCTGTTCCAGGGGGAGATTGTTGGGATTGAACCCTATCAGAGGAACAGATAATTAAAGCCAAAACTGGAACAGATCAGTGGATCCAAAATAAGCAGATGTTTGCACTAGGCTTTTCCCTTGAAAGTGAATTCTATCAACTGCTGAACTCTAAGCACTGTTGAAGGGGTAAGGTCCCAAAAACCTTATAATAAGTACTTGGGACCATACCACAACCTAGTCAATCAAGCCTTTCTGACCTTGCGTGGCCGCGCACTGGTCCTACAAAGAAGGCTTAAAAGACAAATAGCAGGCAACACTTGCGCGCCAAAAGGAAATCATAAATCCTTGTGCCTTCATTCACAAATAAAAGATGAACAATCCTAAGCCAGGCACTCCCGCTTGATAACTTCCAGACATGGATATTACTTACGTAACTGGTGCCACACGATAAAAGAGTCACACAAGATTATGGCAATAATCTTCTAGAAGAACTCAATCGTGCACCACCAGACGGTTACAACCATCTGGACACGTGTCGTCATCTCAGACTCTCCTGAAGTCACAACGATAGCATGTAATTGGAGAAAAACCTCCACTTGATCACTTTCCACGTGGCAAACCCCTAGCCATAGATCTGATCAGCGATCCGTGTGTATTCACCTCGAATCAAGAAGATTGACGGAAGGAAATGTAACCACTTACGAGGTTAGCATCTTCCGTTAACTTTTCACCAACGAGTTTTCCTGCCCAAACTCCTGGCTATAAATACGAGATCAATTCAGGTATGAAATTCAAGTTACATACACTTCGTCAATACCCTTTTCTTCTTCATAAACACATACTTATTCTCATGTCGGAGTCGGGTCAAGGAGAGAACCCCTCTTCTCCCCTTGACGAGGCTAGCGGTGTTTGTTTTGCAGAGTTTACCGGAGAAGAAAGTCTGTTACACCGGATCAAATGAGAGAGAACAACCCCCATTTTATGCAGATCCAAACCCCCTAGATAATTCGATTCCGGTCGATTATCTAGTGTTTCTTCATTGGCGCCCACCGTTTTTTCTGTCTCATCCATTTTTCTCTCGTTTTTCGATTCACTTCGTTGATTCCATTCGCATATGGAAGAAACATCAACTCATCGACAAACCGGCCCTCGGCCAATTTTTAATAATATCCCGCCTGAAGGGATTCCAAAGGATGCCTCAGATGATAACGAGGTTCAGTCCAATCGAGTGAATGAACCTGTCACTCCAGGAGTGCTACCAGCAAATCCTGTTCAATCAATTCTGCCACCAGAAGAAACTCCAATCTCCTGGTACGTCAGGTCTCAAGGGGCCCTAAACGCAGTATACACACAGCTGTGTGCACAAACTGCTCCCTTAACTCAGTCACGGAGGCCAGGATCTCGTGCTAATTCTTCTCAACGGGAAGATCCATCTCACGAAAATACAGAAGTTTATTCCAGATCCACATCAAAATATGAGTACACCCAATCAAGGAGTCATCAGAGAGAGTATCGAGATGAATCACACCCTCACCGAAGACAATCAGTTCACACTAGGTTGGGTTCTCAACGAAACACCCACACCGATGAATCTGATCCAACCTACCGAATGAGTGCAAATACCAGTGTGTTTGACCGATTGCAGCCAAATTACAACAAATACAGACCTCGTGCGGTTTACAACCCTGAGGCAGAGCATAATTACGATTTGATTTACCGCCCTGCGGAAGCAGCGGAAAATTCAGAGTTCATCATGGAAATAGCTTTGGCTCCACTCGAGAAAGCTAAATTACCATCCAATGTGGGAAAATTCAATGGGTTGACAGACCCCGATGACCACTTGAGGGTTTTTACAAGCGCAGGGTTGGTTGGGGGCTGGACCCTACCATTATGGTGTCACCTGTTTGTACAGACCCTAACCGGCGCTGCAAGGATTTGGTTCGATAATTTACCATCGGAAGCATCACATCATGGAAAGATCTGCGCAAGAAATTTCTGACTCATTTCAGTTAACAACGACGATCTATACGAGACACATCAGATGTGATGAACATTTGGCGTCATGATGATGAAAGCTTGGAGGACTTTATCACCCGGTATAACAAAGAAGTCCTGGAAATCGGGGGAGTCCATGAGCAACTGATTCGCGCACAGTTCAAGTACGCGGTCAGATGCGATGATATGATAAAGGTCTTATCTAGGACAGAAGGCTTCCCGAAGAGCTGGGAGAAGGTTATGGCAGCGGCCAAAGTGTACGCTCAAACAGAGAAGAACCTAACCACTAACAGGCCGCCACCACCACATAACCGACCCTCCGACTTAAGCTCAACTGGCGGGAGGAAATTCAAGAAAACATGGCGTGATTCTAGCTCGAGCAACCATTCATCCGAAGACGCTCGAGTGGCAATCAATAAACTTACCGCGCAAAGGGAAACCAAACAAGAGAATAGGGAGAGACAGTGGACTCCCTTAACTAAGACCCCGGCGGAAGTTTTGAGCACTGAAGATTATCAGTTCAAACCTCCAATCCCCATGAAAAACAAGCGTGGACAAGACCCTGCCCAGTACTGTGAGTACCACAAAGACATCGGTCATACCACTAACAACTGCATTTCCTTACGCACAGAAATAGAGAAAGCCCTCAAAAGCGGCGAACTCACACATTTGCTTCAAAACGTGCGCAAGGAGATAAAGCAGATAACTCGGGGTGAGGAGGGCCCGAGCAAAAGGGCAAAAAACTAAGAAGAAAACTCTATTTTTTCTGCGCGGAAAGACAAGATTTATCAAGTTAAAGCGAGAGAATAGAGTAAGTTAAGTCTCATATATTTATCAAAAAACTTTGTAATGGCCTTTGTGCCCTATCCAGGAATAAACAGCAAAGTTTTTTTTTTATTCTTGTGTTTTTCTTTTACAAAGTGCACGCAATTTCTTTTAGTAAGCGCAAAAACATAATGGTAAAAATAAAACAAAGCCTCATGAACGGTCAGTGAATACGTCACAAACGACCATACGTTCACACATGAGCTTTATACCAACTTCATTCGCCTTACTCAACCAAAGTAATTGTACTCATGCAAGATATTGTAAATTAAAAACCATGACATATTGTTTTCAGCGTACAAATACGCCCCAAAAGCTACCAAACACGGCAGTGTTTTAGCTACTTGCGCAACAGCGCATCAACAAAAGGGATACACATCCCAAATATTACAGTAAATTGTTCAATACAATTTCAAAAAACAAACCTACGCTAAATCTTCACCCTCATCCGAAAAGATTTCCTTTAGTTGCGCCACGTGATCATCAGATTGCAGCGCAACATTTATAAGATCCATAACGGGTAGTTGTAAGTTGTTGAACTCTGTCTTCAAGGCTAAAAGCTCAGCGCTAGTGTTAACGCCATAAGTAGCAGACTTACTACTATCCCAATCAACCTTCAAAGCGCTATTCACATGATGAGAACACTCAGCATAGCCTTGGGAGTATCCGTCATTTCGCGCAGCAATCACTAAACGCGCAACCGTCTTATCAAGCTCTTCGGAATTCAACACCGACTCAGCAACCTATAGGAAATAAAGGCAGAATAAACAAAAAGAGCGCAAAACATTATTCGCAAAAAAAAGAAGAGAAGGAAACTTACACAAGCAATGCCACGGTCTTTCAGCCATGCCATATCGTTCTTCAAAGGTTCAAGCTCGCTTTCCGCTGTAACCCGCGCTGTTTCTGAATTTTCCAGTTTCTCTTCAATTTCAGTCAAACGGCGGGAGGTTTCAGTCTTCTCAGAATGCGCAAGCTCCAGATCCTTCTTAAGTTCTTCCTGGTCAGAAAGCAAAGCAGTAAGTTCTTCTAACTCTTTATCTCTAAGAGCAAGAATGGCGCAAGTTCGTACCTCTCGTTGCTCACTACGCTCCCTATGAGAACGCGCTTATTCTAGCGCAGCTTCTACCTCAGCTTTCTCTTTTTTCAACTTTTCTACCTCCGCATCCTGCTTCTTCAATTTTTCAATCTCAGCCTTGAGATTATTTATGACGTTGCGAAGATTCACCTTTTCAGCATTGTCTTTCTCGCAAATTCTCTTCCAGTTTTTGCGTTCTTCGGAAAGGAGAGCAGCTTCAGCTTCCGCTTTCCTCTTCCAACTCGCAACAGACCACTCCTCGGTTTTCTGATCAGCCTCAAACTTGGATTTATCAGCTTCCAACTTAGCTTTTAGTTGAGCTAAACGTTTTTCATCTTCAGCAAACTTCTTTTGTGACACCCTAAAAGCTTCCCACTCCTCATGCATACTATGCCACTCACGCACTATGCGGTGAGTGGTAGAAACATGGGAAGCAGTCTCCTCAAAGTAAGCACAATAAGTTTGATCATGAAGACGGTTTTCTTGAAACTTAACCTCCCCAGGTGGAAACGCCCCCTGAAACCAATCACGGCATACGCGCCAATCAGAGAAGGTGTCACCCTTCTTCAGATTCCAAGCAGGGGCATGAAGCTCGGAAGCGTCTTTCTCCGAGTAGGTTCTGTAATAATAATCCCCCAGGGTTTTCTCTGGGCGGATAGGAGAATTTTTGCCATCGCCAGAAAAAGAACCTTGCTCCTCAACAGTAACCTTCTCAACACACTCAGGCATTGCATCAGAAGGTTTAGGAGAAAAAGTTGAAGCAGGAATTTCTTCAGCAGTTTTCTTTTTCTCGTGTACAACGGTTTCAGGAGTTTGTGGGTTACCAGCATCATCCACAACTCCTGGATTAACAACCTTGTCAGCTTCCGCAGCAACATCACAGGTTTGTCAGCCTCAACAGTCTTCTCCGCGCCACCCTCAGGAACCTCGACAGTCTTTAATTGATCAACAATGGAAGCACGCGGGGGAGAGGGTGGGAGTTCTTCATTAATCACAGGCGGCGGCTCTATGGAAACAGGGGAAACGGGGACTTCTGGAAAAAGAAAAACCGTAAAAATCTAATGCGCACAAAGGGAAAGAATAAAGGAAACACTTACTAGGAGCGGACTTCAAAATAAAAGCATCAAGATTGCCTTTCCTGGTAATTTTCTTCCTCTGAACTTTCTTTGAGGGCTGACCTTCAGCCTCCGCATCAGTCTGTTTCCTTTTACCCGCTCCCCGTCGCACCAAATGCTCAGGACTGGATTCCAAATCAATTGGGTCCTCTGGGTTGGATGGAGGAATGTCCGCAGAATCCCTTGGTTCCGGTTTCAGCCGCCTAATAGTAACTGCAGGCGCAAGACCCTCCAAAGAATCAGAAACCACCACATAATCACACCAGTTGTCAGAAGAACGGCGCATACCTTTCTTCTCTCCAACATTTTTTACTTTAGAGGATTGAGTCTTCTCAGTATCACTCCTTTTCGGCGCAACATTACCAGTCGTCGCGCGTTTCTTCTTCTCAGGGCCTATGCCCAAATTCGACAACTCACCTATGAAAGCGTAAAGAACAATTCACTCAGACGCGCAATGGAAAGTAGACAACAAACAGTATGCGCAACCTTACCAGTACCAGTAGCAGGCTGTGCAGACAAGTCCGCATCCCACGGAAGAACGAAATTCCTCACAATTCGATGGTACCAAAGCTCTTCATCAGGCTTCTTCTTAATGGTACCCATTTTTCCGCCTTCTCTCTTGTATGCTACAACGTACAAGGAAACAACTACAGAAGAAGAAGAACATGTTCAAAAAAAAAGTAGGAAAAAGAAAAAAAGGGGGAAAAACCCAATCGTACCATGACCTTCCTCCGTGTACACCGGCTTGTCTTCCCGGTCCATCTTCCAGTTCAAACTCATACTCGCACAGACAAGGGCTTTCTCCGGAAGGGCAGTGTTAGGAACTTCCTTCATATCTTGATACCAATTCTCGTCAGTAGGGGTCCGAAGCGTCTCAATAGGAACATCTTCCTTCCCCCTCAAAACCATCCTCACCGGAATCACTCCAGCTTTGATAAAGAAAAACTTTTGCTTCCAATCATGAAAAGATTTTGGAGGATGCTGCAAAATCTTCTTTGCAGACGCTCTCTGAACAAATGAGTAAAACCCTTGAGTACAGTGCATCTGGTGAAAAACCCTAAACCGAGGAACTATCGGTTCAATGTGCATAGCCCGACAAACAAACTCAAAATGACGAACCCTAACCATGCCAATAGGGTGCAATTGGGAGAGATGAATCTTGTAATAACCAAGAATTTCAAGGAAAAATTTTGTTATGGGCAAACGGAAGTTGCCTTCACAAAATAAATCCCAAAACAGAGTAATATACCCAGCTGGAGCATCTGCTGCTGTCTGACCCTCCTCAGGGTACCGGGCACCCCAGGTCTCCGGGAATCTAAGGTTCTGAACCAAGCCGTCAAAAGTTGCCCTAGGCCATTTCAGTGGTGGAAGTTCAGCAGACATTTCCTCTGATAAATCTTCGCGATGCTTTCCGGTTGACATAAGAAGAAGAAGAATTGGTAAATTCTTTCTCAAACGGTTAATGAAGAGAGGAAGGGGAAAAGTTTTCAACAATGTAATGATTAAAATTGGGCAACTCAAGCAAACTTATATACTCACCGCCATAAATATCCTCGGTAACTGCCATAGCACCCTTTTCGGATATCACGGTTACCCAAGCGACAGGGGCGAGTGAAAAACAACACAAACGCGAGCTCACGAGCGCATGTAAAACACGGATAGTGAGGTGTACCTGACAGTAACAGCCTATCACACAGTCCTTGCTATACCATCCTAAAGTCAAAGATTTTCAAAATCTTCACAGTAAAACAAAAGTAAATCTTCTCATAGAAGATTCCTTGCTTCCGCGCCAAAAAGCATTTCCCTCTCATAAGTCCAGTGCTCCACTTACTTGCATAAGAGCAACACTAGACTGGGGGGACTTGAAGGGGTAAGGTCCCAAAAACCTTATAATAAGTACTTGGGACCATACCACAACCTAGTCAATCAAGCCTTTCTGACCTTGCGCGGCCGCGCACTGGTCCTACAAAGAAGGCTTAAAAGACAAATAGCAGGCAACACTTGCGCGCCAAAAGGAAATCATAAATCCTTACGCCTTCATTCACAAATAAAAGATGAACAATCCTAAGCCAGGCACTCCCGCTTGATAACTTCCAGACTTGGATATTACTTACGTAACTGGTGCCACACGATAAAAGAGTCACACAAGATTATGGCAATAATCTTCTAGAAGAACTCAATCGTGCACCACCAGACGGTTACAACCGTCTGGACACGTGTCGTCATCTCAGACTCTCCTGAAGTCACAACGATAGCATGTAATTGGAGAAAAACCTCCACTTGATCACTTTCCACGTGGCAAACCCCTAGCCATAGATCTGATCAGCGATCCGTGTGCATTCACCTCGGATCAAGAAGATTGACGGAAGGAAATGTAACCGCTTACGGGGTTAGCATCTTCCGTTAACTTTTCACCAACGAGTTTTCCCGCCCAAACTCCCGGCTATAAATACGAGATCAATTCAGGTATGAAATTCAAGTTACACACACTTCGTCAATACCCTTTCTTCTTCATAAACACATACTTATTCTCACGCCGGAGTCGGGTCAAGGAGAGAACCCCTCTTCTCCCCTTGACGAGGCTAACGGTGTTTGTTTTGCAGAGTTTACCGGAGAAGAAAGCCTGTTACACTGGATCAAACGAGAGAGAACAACCCCCATTTTATACAGATCCAAACCCCCTAGATAATTCGATTCCGGTCGATTATCTAGTGTTTCTTCAACTGTCCATTTACAATAACTGCTGCTCTTAAACAACTGATGAAGATCTAAAGACTGTTGAAGATTAAACACTGATGCCCTATCTACTGTTGTTTCCTAAGTGCTGCTGAAATACACAAGTACTGCCCATTCAAGGATTGATCACCTTTGAAGAAAGCACTGATGCTCAACATCAGTGCTTAGCCTACAACAGTGGAAAGTTGAAGTAGTTGTTTACTTATGTTTTGTATTTCACTTGTAATCAGTTGTTTCAGTCATCAGTAGTTGTAGAGATCAGTAGTTAGAGGTTGTTAAGTGTCGCTTTCATGGTGACGTCAGCTCAGATGCTTCAGTGGTTTGGCGTGCACTATAAATAGAACAGTTTGCACTGTTCTATTCAAGGAGTTTTCTCCTTCAATTCTATCATCTTGTACGATCAACCATGGAGCTCGAGTTGAGGGGGAGTTTTAGTATGTAAGCATGTATTGTAATCATTATGTTCTGCAATCATTCGACTTAATGAAAAGCATATGTTTACTAAAAACTATTTCTCCTTGATTGTGTTGTAAAGTTTGTTTCCATTTCCGCTGCATCTGATTCATCCATTTCTTCATTAATCTCAAATAAACACAATCATGATAGCCTCAGATCCTAACAAATTGATTGTGATTGCGATTCATTTATTACATGCCAAAAATATGAATAAAAAATATATATTTAATATTAAACCAACAAATACTAATGAATGAAACAAAAACACTATAATAAACCAGCAAAACTTGAAAAGTACATAACGCTTTAAACAAAATTTTATTCCACAGCTTAAAGTCTTACATACAATAAAACATACAAACAAATAAACACTGATATGTGTTATTACTCATGTTCAAGATAACCTCTTTCGTGTTCATGTGAGCAAGAAGAGAGGAAGACACAAAGGATGTGTCAAACACAGTTCAGATGATACAGGTTCAGGTAATAAGAAGAAACCCTCTGTTGAAGAAGCAACCAGTGATAGTGTTTTGGTGGAAAACATGGAGGGGTCGGTGACATTGTCGAGGGTTGTCAGAAAATGCTATCACTGGTTGTTTCTTCAACAGCGATAAGAAACCCTCTGTTTAAGAAGCAACCACGTAGCATTTTCTGACAACCCTCGACAATGTCACTGACCCATCCACGTTTTCCACCAAAACACTATCACTGGTTGCTTCTTCAACAGAGGGTTTCTTCTTATTACCTAAACCTGTATCATCTGAACTGTGTTTGACACATCCTTTGTGTCTTCCTTTCTGACAACCCTAATTTTTTAAGGTTCTAATGAGATTGTAGTGATTTATCACTGTAAAGACAAAATATAAGGTTTCTATTAGACTTGATTTGGTGTATTATTAGGTTTGTAGAAACCTTATATTTTGTCTTGATTTGGTGTATTTTTCTATTAGACCAGAAAAACGTCACTTACTTCCTCCGATGAACAAATTAGGGTTTCAGTCAACAAAAATCGCAATTAAAACAGTTCTCAGGATCAAACAACCTGCAAACAGAACACACGAAGTAGCAGAATCAATAAACTGATTCAAACAAACAACAAATAAAACATATATAGACATAAACCCTAAAACATCAAAGAATCAGTACTGATAGACTTATAGCAACTTAGGGTTTTTGATGCTGTTAGTATATATGAGAAACGGCAGAAAGATCAAACATTGTTGGCTTCAAACCTGTTAGAACCCTAATCGTGAAATCCCATTTGAAGAACCCTAATTCTAACATTGAAATATGTGAAATATATGTAAAACATACACAAATCAAAGAATAACACATACCGATTGATGAAGAAAGATTGAAAGGAAAGGGTTTGGTAATGTTGCAATTGATTCTTCTTCAGATTATGTAACAGTAGAGAAAGAAGCGTGATTTGAATTTCAAAACTCTAGGGTTTGAAGTTTCATCTGATTAAATGGCGTGAAGGAGTGGTTGGATGGTGTAATGGCGTGCAAAAAAAGCTGCAGGGTTTAATTGGGAGAGAAGGTTGGCCAAATGAATAAGCTGCAGAGTTTTAAATAATCTAGGTTATAGTTTAAAACAATTTTAATTTTAAATATAAAATCGTTTTATTGGTCAAGTTATGTATGTATGTGTGCATGTATGTGGTCATGTATGTGTTTTAGAAAAAAGATGACATCATTTTTTAAAGAATTGGCATCACCCTTTTTAAAATACCTGCCCATGATTGGGGGAGGCCTGCCTTATGACATCAGCCTTAATCCCCATTTATTAGATAAAATGATTATTAAAGCCTAAATTGTATATTAAATGTAAACTTTTATAAAGTGTCAACTGGAATTTAGAATTCAAGGTTAGCAGATTTGGAAACAGTTGTTTTAAGCAAACAATATAAACATGTTAAGCAAACAATATATCACAGTCGAACAAAGTATTGAATGTTGACTTAAATACTTTTAAACAAGATGCATTTAATTAAACCCAACATAAATGCACACTTGCATTATGTTAAACATACAATACAGAGACAAAACGTCATACCAAGAAAGATAGAAGGATATCCAACTTCGTAGACTTGACGGAACTTACAAACTCGATAACAAAAGACTGTAACATACAATACAGAGACAAAACGTCATACCAAGAAAGATAGAAGGATATCCAACTTCGTAGACTTGACGGAACTTACAGACTCGATAACAAAAGACCGTAACATACAATACAGACACAAAATGTCATACCAAGAAAGAAATTGTGGATCTTTACTGACTGGTGCACTTCGGAATGTAGCTGATAACCCCCTTTAGTGTAGCTCTTCGATTTTCGTTGAAATTCCAGAGCTCGCTAATTACATATCTGCCACTGGGGTTATATTCATTCATATGCAATTGATCGTTCTGATCAATCACTTCCTTATGTGCACCGCACCATCTTCCAGGAGGTTGTCAAGTATTCTCGCCTTCGTAGTTGGTGTTTTGCGTATCTTTACATCTGCAGCCATTCTGTACAATAAAAACATCCATAGTAAGTCGGCTGATACATATATGAGGAACCCAATATGAGGAACCCAAAACACAGTTGAAACCCAGATTTCAACATGAACAACGGAGACTTAATAACCAGTCTTAATAACCAGAGAAAACCAAAAACCCAGTCTTAATAACCAGAGAAAACCAAAAACATCACAAACAAACTATATAACAAAAACCCAGTTTTAATCGATTGTATATTTTAAACATTTCAAACAAACTATAAAACAAAAACCCAGTTTTAATAACCAGAGAAAACCAAAAACATCACAAACAAACCTTCATAATAACCAAAATCCAAACCTCTGTTTTGATACCCGAGACAAAAACCCACAAGAATCAAACAATATTTTCACACAAAACCTGTTACATTCTAGCATATCAAAAACATAGTGTCGATCACGTTTTAGGTATGTGATTTTACCTTGGATTGTTATAACAACAAATGGTCGGTGAGGAGATTCAATGAAGATGAAGATGATGAAGATGAAGATGATGATCGGTGGAGATTACAGAAGATGAAGATGATGAAGATGAAGATCGGTGTTGGGACTTGAGAGAAAAGATTTCAATGAGTTTCTTGAGAAGTGTGATCGTTCTGATCTTTCATATATGTTTATCATTAAGAGTTGAGGGTATAAAGGACATTTCACAATTGTCAAATAGTCAAAAATCAAATTGTTTGATATAGAGAATATTATAATAGTAACTATTTTTGATGTTGTTCAATTAAGATGGATATTTAATTCCGCTTAGTGTTATTTAATCATTTATTATTTCGAACTTTTAATATTTTCAGTTTAATTTGTTTTACTATATATGTAGGTGAAGTCCTACAAACCTGATAACACGAATTGTGTTTTTTCCAATGGTTTGTGTTTTACCAACAAAATTGTATTTTATAGTATACATCATGTATTTTTTGGCTTTTGTGTAGATTCTGATAACATCAATTGCTTTTTTTTTGTATATGTATCCTGTATGTTTATCATTTAGTACAACTCATGAATGGGTGCTAAAAGGCAGTTGTAGAAAAGTGAAAACTGCTAACATCAACAGTTGTTTTATATATATGTAACGTGGGTAGTTAGTAGTTATTATATTAGTTGTAAGTGTGTTAAATTCAGTTGTATACGTTTATTCAGAAGGTATATTGGACTTGGTACTATCCTTATTTTGTATAATATTGTGTTATTATTTTAAATGAAATATTTAATATGTGTAATTTTAATATATGGTATGTACTAGCGGTTTATAATACAGGATTTTAGGTTAATAAGTTGTTGTAGTCTTTCTTGCATGTTCTCCTACAAAGATGGTAAGGTAAACTGCCGTGTTCATTTCAAAATATTTGTAGAAAGGTCAATATTTGCTAACATCAGCAGTTGTTTAAGATTGTGTTAATACAATGTTAAACTACTTTCATTATCAGTTTTTTTTATATAAGTTACGTGGTTTGTTAGTTTTATTTTATCACCCGGTTGTGTATGAAAAGCGGTTGTATTCATTGTGTTTATTTATAAACATTTACATATCAAATTGTCTCAATTGTATTTCATTTATTATATTTTATATTATAGCCCCATAGATCATAAAATGGAAAAGCTTGGGTTTGCAATGATCGTCGATGAAATATTCACAAGGCTCCCTGCCAAAGCTATTGGTTGTTTGAAATGTGTTTGCAAAGATTTCCGTAAGGAACTGTCAACTCATTTTTTTGAGATGATGCATTCTTGTCGAATTGGAAATTCACATAAGAAATATCTCTCCTTGCCAGATATGTCAATTGTTGTTGACGACGTAATAGGTGGGAATTTGGATGTGGTTACAAGCAAACAGATCACTTTTCCTAGCAATGTTGACCCTAGATTCTTACGTATTCTAACGTCGCTTAATGGGATGTTGTTAGTGTCCTTTGAACCGAGATGCTGTGAGCTGATCCTTTGGAATCCAACAACCAGGTGCCATAAGTTGTTGTCCGTCTCAGACTTTTGTCAGTGGTATGTTCGAAATAGTGATACAGGTGGAATGTATTTTGATGAAACCAATGATCTTAAAGTGCTTCACATCAAATATTATTTATTGAATGTCGTTACTGCTCGTGTTTATTCACGACATCGTGAGACGTGGAGAGAAATAGATTTCTTGAGGGGAGGTAATTTCGGTGGTCGGGGTTATTCAATGTCTTCCGGAATTTATTCTGGCAAAACCATATATTTCGTGTGTTCAAGAAGTTGGTATCCCGGCCCTTTGAAGAGGTATATAGTTGCTTTCGATGTTATTTCCGAAACTTTTAGAAGCCTTCGTTTTCCCGAAAGTTTGGAAGTTACTCCTTGGCCAGGACAATTTCTGAGCATTGCAAAGAAGCTACATTTTATTGTTGTTGAAAGGTCTCCCGAGTTATCTGTTGGTTTGTACAAAGTTGAAGATGAAGCCTTCATCAAGATGTTTTCTATCAATAATCTTCATATTATTAGTTATGAACAAAGTTTCCGTTGGTCCAATATATTTCAAAACAACAAGTGGTTGATAGTAAACATTTGGATTCGTCCTGTTGAAGCTGACCTGAGCAATGAAGTTTTTAATTACCTTCAACATGTTGATTCCTACATTGGTGCGAATCGAGCATTATTTATTGAGACCCCTGTTTCGCCGATTGATTAGAAATTATTATGCTATATTATAGGGAATGGTGGTCGTTTTTTCGAATTTTGTTTATTGTTTCAAGTAGTTCCGTATGTATAAGTGTATTAACAATTGTATGCATGGATATTTATTTCCGATTGGTGTTATTTAATCATATATTATTTCGAACTTTTAATATTTTCAGTTTAATTTGTTTTACTATATATGTAGGTGAAGAAGTCCAACAAACCTGATATCATCAATTGCTTTTTTTCCAATGGTTTGTGTTTTACCAACGAAATTGTATTTTGATAGTATACATCGTTTATTTTTTGGCTTTTGTGTAGATTCTGATAACATCAATTGCTTTTTTTTTTGTATATGTATCATGTATGTTTATCATTTAGTACAACTCATGAATGTGTGCTAAAAGGCAGTTGTAGAAATAGATGGTATGTTTATCATTTGGTACTATCCTTTTTTTTGTTTAATATTGTGTTATTATATTAAATGAAATCTTTAATATGTGTAATTTTAATATATGGTATGTACTAGCGGTTTATAATTCAGGATTTTAGGTTAATAAGTGGTTGTAGTCTTTCTTTCATGTTCTTCTACAAAGATGGTAAGGTAAACTGCTGTGTCCATTTCTTAATAAACCTCTCTTAACCGATCCTAACTCAAATTTGATGTAGAGGTAGTTAACTGGAATGGTTATTATTGTGTAATTTTTTAAGAAATTGTGTTATTTTATGAAGAGTGATATTTTCTCTTATTATATGACAATGTATGTATTAGAACTTTTGTATTCAGGTTTAACTATTCTTTTGTAGTTGTGTGTCTTATTTTATCTTATTGTATATCATTAAATACTGTGTTTGATGTCTAGTAAATATTTTGTGGCTGAGAAATTAATAAATTCCCTTATCGGATTATAATCTAAGTATCCGGAGTGTTTATGATTGTGTGTTTATATAGTACTGTGTTTTTATTTTATATGGTATTATGATTGTGTTTTTTCTATATTATTGTTTTTTTTATTTTACATGCTATACTTTATGTATTATTTGTTTTACAACATGGTATGTATTAGCGGTTTACTACTTAGGTGATGTCGCCCATGTTCCTACAAATCTGGTGTCATCAACTGCTTTTTATGGTGTATAAATATCGTATTACTTGATATATATGATAAACATATCATACTCGATTATGTCCAGTTTTATTCGCAAGGTTTGTTTAGTTCATATTCTTTCTGTTTTGAAAACAAGTGCATTGCATTATGTGATAATTGTCTGCATTGTTTTTGTATTACATACTGAGTTACTGACAGCAAAGTTGATGCATTATTGTTTTCTAATTCTATCGGGTTGCAGGTGGTTATAGATGATTTTCTAAAGAATGTTGTTTTTAGTAACATCGATGATGTGTGGGAAATTAGTGAGGTAATCATAGACCAATTCAAGTTTCGTATTTCGATATTTACATTAGATGTAAGAGGATATATTTATATTTTTTACAGCCATGATCTGTTATCATACTGGGTACCGTAAAGGAAATATCCAAGGAGGTTGGTTGGTTTTCTTTGAAGTGTCCTAATTGTTTAAATGAGGCTTGTACAAAAAACATGGGTTTAACTAAATCTGACGGAGGTTGTGATCAAGACCAACATACGTTGTATGTGTGCACTAATGAATTTTGTCAAAAAAATGTTATTGATGAACCGGTTTTAAGGTATTGTTATTATTCTGTTGTTATTTACGTTGTCATTTTGACATTGTAACTTTTTTCATCACTTACCTTATTTTGGTTTATGTAATCCGTTTGAATTCAAATTAATTTGTTATGTTATCAATTAGATTGAAGGTTCGTGTTGAGGATAGCAGTGGTGATGTATCTCTTATTTTGTTTCATAATACGGCTAACCATGTTATCAAGAAGTCTGCAAAACAGTTGATTCAGGATAACACAATGGCAGTATGCATGTGTATGATTTATATTTAGTTTCTATTTCTCAAATTATATATTTTTTGTAAGCTAACTTTTTGGTTATGTATCCTGTCTTTTATGTTTTCAGGATGATGGTACTGTGCGATTTCCAAACGAATTAAAAACTTTGGTGGATAAATTGTTTGCATTCAAGATTGAAGTCAGCGAGACTAACTTGACACATTGTGATGAAGAATACGAGATTCAAAGAATAACTGACGATGAATCAGTTGTTGATCTAGTTAAACAAATGTCTGGGATTAGTCAGGTACTATGAACTTTTAACTGAAGTATTATAGTTGTCTTTAGTTAATAAACTTTTTCAATTTTGGTTTAGAGCTGTATGCCTGATGATAAGAAGAATGGTACTCCAATTTCGCTTGTGATGAGTTCCGATGGTGATTCAATTGATAAAAAAAACATGTTCAATGGTTTGTAAAGATACGACGTCTAAGCGTAAACTGCTTGATCTTTACAATTTGGATGTCATTTCGAACTCGAGCATTTGTGAAAGTACAAGTAATAATATTGTGGAGACCGTGAACGATGTTGGTAAGAAAGAGATTAAGTTTACCCATTTTAATGAGTGAGATGTAGTTTCTTTTGTTTGTTGCATTTTAGAGCGATGGTTTTTATGTTTTGTGTTTGTTCAATTTTTTTTTCTGGACATAAACTTTCTATTTTGTTTTTTTTATTCACGTATGTTTTGATGCTGTTCAGCTTTCTTATGTGTGAGTATCTGAAGTTCAGTTTACATATTGGTTGTTAATAATAATATGCTACATTAGTTAAGTTGTATATAGAAAAAATTATAAGAGGAACATAAATATAACCATCATTCATTGACAAAATTACACATAATAACAAAATTTGTCAATACATTAGATGTGGAATCATGTTGGTCGTTAAGTATGAGATCAAAAAGCAAAAACATAAGGACGATGTCCTACTATCATAGAAAGAAACCCCATACCAACAGCTACATGTACATCAATCAAACAAATTTGCATTCAGTCTAAGAAGCCAGAAATTTAGTAAGAGCTTGCTTTCCTTGGTTGGTTTTTGCTGTGTATTGGTCAGCTAAGCTGTTTGCTTTATCAAGAAGATCCTCTGTCTCCCTTTCTTCATCAGACAGAAGCAATCCAGCAATGTACTGTTCATGTGAAGGTGGGTTGCTCATGATCTTCATTTTCATCTTCTTATTCTCCCGTAGTTGCTGTTGAAGTAGTCGTGTTATGTCAATCAAGCTGTCTCTGATCTCTCTTTCTGTGTCTTCATGTTGACCTTTGAATCCTTCATGGATATCCCTTTTAACTTGGGACAGTTCAGACCAACCTTTGGAGTTTGATGTATTCATTGTAGTTAGAACAGAGAAGAGTTGAGTGAAGTTAGAGAGTCGTTGAAGAGGTTAGAAAAGGATGTAGTTAGGAGGTATTATATATAATAGGATTAACAACTTGTGTGAAAGAAGAGTAATGATTTCTTATTGGCATCCGAGCTAAGATGCAATGATGATTTATTGAAATGGTCTTTTCATTTGCAGTTGAGTCTTTTCAAGTAATTAATGTAAAGTGGTTTAGAAGAATATAAGATATAAATATATAAATTGTGTTTTTCCAATGTCCGTTATTTTTATAGTCTAGATAACTTAAGTGATGATTAGTTACATGTTATATTTTAGTTGTATATATATTCTAAATTATAGTTGTGTTTTTTTTTTCATATGGATTGTGTTATACGCAAGCCAATTATTTGTTATGGTATGAAGTTGTGTTTTTTTTTCTAATCTTTTTTTTTGTTCTACTTCATTGTGTGTTTTATTGTGTGAGTTGAGTGAAGATAAACAAAGGTTGAAAAGATGATAAAAAAAGATGTAGTTAGGAGAAGTATTATATATAATAGGATTTAAGATTGGGTGAAATGATTACTATTGAATTTACGTTGGACTAAGGGTTATATGCAATTATCGAGTATGAAATGGTCTTTTTCATTTACAGTTTAGTTGTTTGATAATACTCTATGTAAGGCGGTTTTTTTTTTTTTTTTGTTAATATATTGTTGGTTTTTATATTCAAAACTTATTAAGTCAAGTGCTGTGTTTTTTATATGTGACGTGGTAGTTTAGGAGTTACTACAATAATTGAAGTCTTTTACTAAGTAGAGTCTCAGTTAAGGCAGTTTCTTACGCTTATTTGTGTATTAACTTTATGTATAATTTTATCTTTTTAATGTAGGTTATAGCATGGCAGACATTGGAATCGAAGTTGTAGTTTCTGAAATATTATCCAGACTCCCAGTTAAGGCAATCGGTCGTTTCAAATGTGTTTGTAAACAATGGCGTGATGAGTTATCAAGTTGTCAGTTTGTTGCTTTGCATTCTAGCCGGATTGGTAGTTCAAAATGTCAGAAACGAGTCACCATTCAACCTCTATCAATATTTATTGATAGCATAGTGGATGGACGGGTAGACATTGGTGCAAGGAAAACTATTTGTTTCCCTGGTAAAAGTCGGCCTTTGTTGTTGCATATTATTTCTACTGTTGGTGGGCTTTTATTAGTTTGCAACGAAAGGCCTTCATATCAGATGATGCTTTGGAATCCAACTACTATGAGTTTCAAAATTTTGTTCGATGAGCACTCTGATCGTATATATGATTGGCAATCGGATGCAGCTGGTATGTATTTTGATACATCCTCCGATCTTAAAATATTACACATTAAACGTCGCCGTAATTATGATCTTGCTCGTGTTTATTCACGACGACTTGGAACTTGGAGAAATGTAGATTTTTTTATTGGGAAAAAATATGCAGCGGGGTGTTATATTTGGTCTGTTGGCTCTTTTGTGAACAATACCTTATATTTCACTGTTAAACAAGTGAGGGTACGGGGTGACATTCATATAATTGGTTTTGATGTAATTACTGAATCGTTTAAGAGGTTTCCTTTTCCCCCAGTTAATGACCTGTATGTTTATGACGGACATTTTCTCACTGTTAACAATAAGCTTCATATGTTTGTTGTTGAAATCTGGCCTAATGTTAATGCGAGTCTTTTCAAATATCAAGATAATTTATGGTCTAAGGTGTCGTCTTTCCCAAATGTTGAAACATTCTCATTTGTGGAATGGTGTGGAGCATCGGATGTGGCAAACGGCAAATTGATTTTGCTCCCCAAATTTGGGAATATTGCTGAAGTATACATGAGTGTACAAGATTTTGAATACCTTCAACATGTTGATTCGTTTTGTTGACTTAAAGGAGCATTATTTGGTCGTAAAGGAGCATTATTTTTAGAGACTGTTGATTCAGCTATTGGGTAGTACTATTATCTTGTATTTTTATTTGCTGTTATATAGTTAGCAATTCTATTTATTGTGTTTATTATTTTAAAAAGTGTTTCATTTTTATTTAGTTTTATTTTTCTATTGTTATTGGGATCATTTTTGGGACTCCATTGTAGTATTAATTGTGGTTGGCTATTTTTATTCGTTTTGAATATGTATTACTTATCATTTGTTTGATGATTTATGCAAAAGTAGAAACATTTGTAAACCAATATATATTTTTTAAACCATCACACTTATAGACATGTTTACATATTAAACTTCCATTGGCATCAAATGCAGTTTATTACTGCTATTGGGATATAGTAGTTGATATATGTTTGAGTGGTCTATATTTTGTGGTGATTATTACAGTGGTCTGTAGCAGATGCTATATGTTACGTTAACATGTTAGTTCATACAAAATTATTTATTTGTTTGCAAGGACATATTCGGTTTGAAACAATATGATAAACAACAATGTAAGTAGAGCAACGATGATTATCATTGTGTACGGGTATTACCATTACAAAATACATTGTTTTTTGAAGTTTAGGGAAAGTGTTATAAGCCTTCATGATTAACGACGGTTAATTTAAACAAAAAAAAAAAACTACCACCAACCATACTGCATATTAGTTGTTGCAAAAAGAAGTCAAGTTGGTTCTGAATCTGCTTCTGGCTGGGTGAATTAATTTAACCTGCAAACGTTTGAAAGTAATATCATACCTTCATCTTCTAAGATCTTGAAAGTGCACTTATCTCCATAAGATATATCATTCTCTGCCATAAATTCCAGCCATTCATTCACCAGATATTCCTTTCGCGCTCTACATGAATGAATTTTGACTCCCAGGTTATAACAACTTCCTTCTTGATTTTTTATTATCAAAGTGCGTGTCTGAGCAATTTTCTTCTTTTTAACAACTTCATCTGGGATGAACTGTTTTTCAAGTAGTATAATAAACAATGTTAGTATATGGAATAGTTGGTTAGAATTCAATGCATATAAGTCAACTATGATTATAGTTAAAAATTGTATCGGATATCTTACGAATTTCTCTGTGGCAGTCTTTTCAAATGTGTTGTTGTCTGCTGTAGATGATGGTGATTTGTTGTGGCATCCTTGGTTATGCGTGTGCGCTTCTTTTTGTTCAACAGGTTCTTTTTTTGGGATTATAAGTTCACTTCCATCAGGATGGAAAACAGTCATCATCAGCTTTGGATTTTGAATTATGTCAAACACGAGAATGTAGCCGAATTTTAGCTGGATGTCTTTTATAACATTCATCCATCCATCTGTCAAATAGTATCGTCTTCCTCTTTTCTCTATCTTTAATTCCCATGTATGTCCTTCACCTGCACATAGTTGTATTGACATGTTTGGGGGCTTATTTTTCATATTGTCTTTGAGAAAGTTTTTAGGGAGCCTCTGCAATAATTATATTAGACATATGAGATGCAGTTATTTGTTATGTAAATTATAATACATTTGTGGTTTTAAGTTATTTTGGGAGTTCATGGTTGAGAGTGTACAATGTGTTTCTCCGTTTGTTTGGATATTGCATCGCAGAATGATGGTCCCAGTTGGCGTGAATCTTTAAAGGCTTTGATTTTGTATTTGCATTCACTGTGAGCTTCAAATACTATCAAACAAACATCATCAAGCCCTAAATCATCAACAATATTTTTCCAGCCATCTGCAAAGTAGTATACTCTGTTTATTTTCCTGATGTTGACTTCCCAATGATGCCCGTTATCTGCCTGTATACAAATTTTGCTTTCGTTTTGGAGTTCTTTGTCATGAAAGAACCCAATTGATGAAGGTAGTGGCTGAAAGATTTACGATATAAGTGTGTGAAAGATAAACAAAAGCAGTAAGCAATTATTTATATTTAATTGTATTCTCAGAGGATGTGTACCAGTCGAGAACGTGATGATCGTTTTAACACTACGCAGAAAGATGGTGCCATTTGCAGACTGCAATTCCAAATGCACGCAAAGTTATGTCGTTTTATAAGATATATGTTGTAGTTGTTATAGTCAGCTAATAAAGTGTAATGCTATAAACTAAATTTTTTGATATATTATGTTGTGACAATTAAACAAGTGTTACTACTTTCAATGTGTTTTGCACTACTATGTTAAGCGCTACGGATGTCCTTATGCATTGTTACTTGATATGACATATATCACATCGTATTTTATCAAATCTTTAAACTTTATATCATTTTCAAGTCTATGAATATCCTTATTATTCGAAATGTTCAGCTCGGCAAATTCTAACTACATGCAATAGTTATCTAAAGTTTATTCCTTTTAGTTTGTGCCTATGTTATCAGTTATCAGTAAAAGTAATTCATCCATACATCCATGGTTAAGACATATCTTATCAGCTATCACTAATAGTAGTACAAACATACATCCATGGTTAAGGCTTGTATTGTTAAGGGTTCATAAGGGCATACTTGATTCAATGGTAAGGGCATGACATGTTTAAAAAAATACAAGAGTGTTAATGATGTATTAGAGATATATGTTCTTTAATGAAGGATAAAAGTGGCTATAGTTTTTGACATTAAACATTGCATGTATAGGTCAAAAAACCAGCAAACTCAAGGTTGTCATAAACAAAGAAAACCATATCATAAACCATTCTAGCAATAAAATCAACAAATATCGAAAACCTAATCTATCATAAAACACTCAACCACACATCCAAAATATGAGAATCAGAGAGCAATATACAAAAAAAAAAATCAGATCCCTATATCAAAAAAATAAAAATAAATGAAAACCATACCTAAATACGGAACAAAATATCAAAAAAATTATAATCGGAGTAGAATCTTCACATATACGACACAGATAATAACATAAAATACATGAACTTCATACAATTGATACAAAATCTTACAAATCTTACAAAAAAAAACATATACGGTAACCATAGCTTCTCGGGGAAAAATCAACTGATGCAGATTGTGAAGATAATCCTCACTTAATCGATGAAGATAATTAGAAGTAAACCATGATCATCATCCAAATCATAAAAATCTTGAAAGACAAACATATAAGGTAACCATACCTTCTCGGAGAAAAATCAAGTGATGAAGATTGTGGAGATAACCAGGTTTAAGAGAAGAAATGTTTCTCTTGTGTCGGAAATGAAGATTTGATCGATTGAAGATATGAGATATGCAGTGTAGATTTGGTGATGATGAAAGGTTTTGTGGGGAAACGTGAAGAAGATGTGGGGATTGTGAGAGATGAACAAATATTTAGAAGACTTTTATAGGATCCAAAAAAATGGGTCGGGTTTTTAGGCCGGATGATCCATTCCATGTTAAAAGATTGAGAAGGGAGTTTTGGAGCCAAAAACCATATTTGATGCCTTATTATTGAGTGTCACATCAGCCCAACTTATTTTCAAATATATGGTAGATATATATATATATATATATATATATATATATAAAATATAAGATATAAGATAATATAATCCTTAATGAAATCTTTTGGGAATTTCCTGTATAAATTTTTAAAGTTATATTTGTTTTTAGTTAATTTTTATTTTCGGCCTTGTAGTTTGTTCAGTTATGCCAAGTCAGACCAAACTTCAAGTTTTTATCATTTTTGTCCCTGTCATTCTTGAAAGATGCCAACTTTGTCCAAAACATTTAAGGTTGAATCAAATGATACAATTTTCAAGTTTGACCTGAACTGTAATAATTGGTCAAACTGTAATGACGATGAATAAAAGGGGGTTTGTAAATGTAACTGTTAAAATGAAGGAAATAAGCGGTACAAGTAGAGTTTTCTGAATGGGACTACTAAAAAGAGAAGTAAATAAATGATGGTGTGAGAGAGAGACGATGTAAATGGGGGAAAGTCTTGGTCTTATGAATATGTTGCAGGGATCTTAAATAGTGTTGGTTATTTAAAAAAAATTAAATTAGGTTAATTTTTTTTTCTTTTCTTTATTGTTTAAAAATTATTAAATGGATGACATTATGGTTTGAAAATTTGAGATAATCATTTTGAAATTTGTGTCTTAGACGTGGTGAGTTTGACTTTGTCGCTCCAGCCTTTATCGCTATTTTTTAGATAAAAATGATGTTACATTAGATTGTTTTATCCATTTAATATTAAATTATGGTAATTTTGTACGTTGTTGTGCTTTTATAAATTGTTGATAATATATTCTTACGATGTTTTTGTTAATGGTTGTTGGTATATACTTACAACTAATATATAATATATAAAGTAAAAGATATACGTTAATTAAAATTATATAAATTAAATTGTAAAGTGGTAATTTAACAACAGTTATTTGTATTTATTCTGAGCATGATATCATGTTAAATATAGCTAGATTCATATAACACAATGTTCTGATAGTGAGACTACGATCTACTATAGTAAGTATTTTATTTTAGATAGAATGGATTGTGTTTTAACGAAAGCTTTTGATTTTGATGGTATAACATTGTGTGTTTTCTTTTGTGTCTTTTGTTTTTGTTAATATAATTGTGTTTTTTATATTCAGACGCATCAAAACTTATTACATCAACAGTTGTATATTTTTTTACATGCGACACGGGAGTATAGTAGTTACGGGTAAATGAGCTTTTGCCCGTAAAACTTTTGATAATGAATAGAAATATTACATGTTAACAAGAGGTATAGTCTAGAACTATCTAAATCCCATGGGCTTTCAAAAATCGGATAACATGGGCCTTGAAAGCGTCAACCTTATTAGGTGCAACATAGGTTTCAAAGGAGATAAAAGAATAGGTCCATCTCACACCAATCATTGAGTGAGCATTGGGTTCATCTGGTTTAACATAAGAGGAAAAAATGGGCTGCCAGCTCATGCCAAACGACAGTCCAAATCCCTATATGTAAGAATCTTTGTGTAACTAATAGATGAAGTGTTCTTTTATTTATTAGAAGATTAAATAAAACAAGGTATACCTTATTAAAAGTAGTCTTTATATCCTCTCAAGGATGTATGATTTCTATCAATATGGTTACTTAGACTGGAGGGTATGGGGGTCGGCCTTGCCTCGGCGAGCCCCGGCGCCGGTCACCCACACCGTCCCCTGAGGATTGTCCCGGCTTCTCAGTCGCCTGAAGATGTCATCGATGGGCCTCTTTTTCTCTCCTCTCCCTTTATTCTCTCTCCCTCTCTCTCTCTCTCTCTAAAATCAAATCAATTTATTTTTTCTTAAGTGCTTTTATAAATAGTGTGGGAGCCCATCCTCCACCCCCTTGGTCCATCCCGCTTAGGTCCATCCTCACTCCCGATGACGTGGCGTCCTACGTCAATATCTCATTCTTTTGAATAACAGGTATGATGTCTATAAATTCTTTGGTTTTTTGTTCTAATTAGTGAATTATGTTTTGGTGATATTGTTAGTTATTGCTTATTTTTCGTGAGTACTTAGTATGTTGTATATAGGATGATGAATGAGAATAAGAATGAAGTTTCAGTAAAAAAAAATTTCTATATTTAAAAAAAAATGAATATATATTTAAATAATTATGTTTTTTTATGCATGTTATATTTGGGTTCGGTTTATTAAGTGGTACTATTTTTTGTAATAAGATTAAACATTCATTTAACTGGTATTCAGTGTGGGGGGGCAAAAAGGTAATTTCTTATTATTGTTTTGAGATTAACTGTATAATAATCAAGAAAAGGGAAAACGATGAACATTCGGTTTTAACGGAAACTTAGGGCTCGAAGTTATACAATTTGCGATTGTGTTTGTTGCTTTGTGTACTAATCTTAATCATTTGGAACTACATTTGCAATGGCGTCTACTGCAAACATTGACTTGCGATTTACAAGTAAGTTGTTGTCATGGTGTTGTTGATTGCTATTTTCATTGTGTTTTGATTTGTATAAGTCTGTTGGTTAAATAAGTAAGAAATCGTCAAGAAATTTCAGTGAAGATGGAGTAGGTGATACTGTTAGAGGAAGTAAACGCCAAGAGGTTGAAGTGGAAATTGCAAAGAAACATATAAGTGGAAACAGAAAGAAGTCATTCTGTACAAGCAAAGTTAAGAGATTCGTAAGAAGAGGTAAATGCGTTTCATTTATTTTTGGTATGGTTTATATCTTATTTTTTATTTTTAATGTTTAAACAGAAGTTGTACAAGTATATTGTGTTTTTAGATTTGTGATTTTGTTTGGAATATTGTTTCTACAAGTCGGTTAGTTTTTGTATAACTATAATGTGTATGTAGACGTTTGTTTTTGTTGTATAAAGTTGTGTTATATCCATTTTTTGTTGTTAAAACCGAGTTATATCCACTATGTTTTTTATATTAATTATGTTTTTTTTAATATTGTGGTTTTGGAAATCATTGTGTTTGCATATGTTACTTGATTATTTGCAGTATCTTTGTGCATGTTGTGTTTTTTACATATGTGGTAAACTATAGGATTGTGTTTTTGTATTGATATTGTATGTTGAATATTATGTGTTGTTTTACAACATTGTAATGTTATACTTCCTGGTAGTATTTTGTTAAAATTGGCAGAATAAGTTGGAGAAATGTAATCAAACTCGGGTGTATTAAGTTTAAAATCATCAAATCAAGTGTAGTTGTGCTTTCTGATTGTGATGACTAGATAATAATAAAAAACAGGTTGATAAATATAACACAATGTTTAAATTGTAACACTGTGATATATTAACAAGTCAATGTTGTATTGTATGTTGTAGTCATTAGATAATGTCAAAAGTAGGATTAAATAACGTTTTACAATTAATATTTTTTATGTGTTTTGTTTCTAATAAAATGTGGAGAGACATGAAGGATCTTTGTCAGGTGCTGCTGTGAAACGAAAGAGTGAAGGTATGTTATAGATCAATTTAAAATGATTAAATATAATATACATTTTTTTCCCTTCATAGTTTATTATTTTATTTGATATGCTGCTGCAGTTTTACAGGCAGGCTGTGGTGATGCTGATGATAATGATGATGTTGATTTTGTTAATCCTGCTGCATCAAAAGTAAAAAAACCAGGTATTTATTTAAACATGAAAATCTTAGTTGTAGTTTGTTTCTAAAATTCGTTAAGTTATATAATAGTTGATGATACCTTACCAAAGAAGAGACGTCGAAAGGACTAACCTGAGGAATCAAAGCACCATGAATGTCAAATGTTTTTCCCATATACTGGTGAGAAGATTTTACCAAGATGTTCACCAAGCACTCTATATGATTGGATGTTAGAGTTTAATGACAAGCAAAAGAACGTTGTAAGAGATATTGGTTTTGGTCCTATTCTAAATCTGAAGATTCAGCATGTTCCTACCAGCTTGGGACTTTGGTTGGCTAAGAACTATGATGATTCAACAAGAATATTAAATCTTGGATATCAGTCAATAAAGTTAAGTCCAGAATTGGTTCACAAGGTATTGGGAATTCCGAACGGATCAAGAATAATAACAGAGAACAATAGGCCAAGCATAAAAAGTCCTGTTGTTAAACCGTGGAGAAGTCAATTCCCAACAGGCTTCACCAGGTTTCTTATACAAGAAACACAAACTTATTTGGATAGGCGATGCAAGAGAGAACGCAATGATTGTGGAATGTTGTTTGTTCTTAACTTTTTGGTGTTGATGTTTACACATCTAGGCGAAGGAACGAAAAGTGGCACTGTCAACCAAATATTTTTGCCATTAATAACAAAGGATGTTGACATAAAAGAACTGGGTTGGTGTGATTACACGCTAACTTTGTTAGACAGAGCGAGAAAAGGCTGGCACCCTGCTCAAGTTTTTAATGGGCCTCTGTTTTTGCTTGCGGTAAGATCATAAGTAAAATATTAATTTGTCATTTGTGGCATTTATCCAAACAAAACTGAGTGACAAATATTTGTTTTGTTTACAGCTTATCTATGCAGATCATACAAGCAAGTTGCATGATGTACGTGTTAAGCGTAAAGGTTTGTTTGTTATAGAATATATTGAAGAGCGTACATTATGCAAACTGGAGGACATAAAGAATAAAGGACTGAAGTCTGAGAAAAGAAGAAAGAAAGGTACTTCAAAGTCTAAAACAGGATTAAAGACAAAAAAATCAAATGAAAGCGAGGTGCGTCAACGTTCTTCAACTGGTGAACCCATGCATGAAAAGGTGGAACAGCAAGTCGATGCTGACGAGGGCAAAGACAATGATGGTGCTGGTGTCGAGGAGGATTTGATTCATGAAGATATACATGGAGAGGATGAAAGGCAAGTGGATGATGATGAGTGTAGAGACAATGATCGTTATACTCGAAATATACATTCGAATAGGCGGGATGAGAATGCAGATGTTGGCAGGGAATCAAACATTCCCGTGGCAGAAGAACGAACGGAGGAAGCAGAATAGGTAAGACACAAAAACATATAGTATTTCACTCTGAATATATGATATATATATATATATATATAGTTTTTATCATTTTTTATTGTTCATATTGAAACAGGTTTTTGTCAGAAATTTGACTGTAGAAATTGAAAAGGCAAAAGAGTCTTTGAAGAATGTAGAGACATTGCTGAATGAGGGGTTTACGTGTTATGCAGATAATCAGGTGATTAAAGAAGCTAAAGCTCAATTGGATCCGTTGATTTCATTTGCAAAAAAATACAGGTTTTATGAGCAGAGATCCAGATTCATCTCCAAAAGATGATAATGAAATACAGAGTAAGGGAGAAAAGAAGACTCAAAGTCAAGAGACGAAAACTGATTGTAATACGGGTGTAAATGTAAATTCAGTTGAAAACATGGAAAGTGTGCATTCAGATGAAAAGGATGAAGAAAATGAAGTTGATTCTACCGATGAGACATTGTTGCCAGCATCACCTTACATTAACCGGGTGGTGGAATTGAGTGAAAAGTTGACATTTGTAAAGAAAATTTATTCTGATTGGATTTTCTCTGCCAGAGGATTTGAAATGTATGTGTTTTAACTTCTTTTCTTATAATGTACTATGATTATAAGTTGATCGATGTTTTAACTCGTATTCATTGTAGGGACGTTGTTTTTCAAATTGAAGGTCAGCCAGATTCAGGTCTAACAAGGATAGTGCTAGAAACATTGAGTCATGACGAGTATGTCCATTTTGTTGTTGTTAATGTGTGGGCCAGAATCTTAAATCACGAGGAGAAGTTTAAGGCTGATGACAAAATTAAGCGATTGTTTTGTACATATCAGATGCTGGTAAGTAAATAACATAAGTGAATTGTTTATTTATTTATTTATTTTAGTAACGTTATTATAACTGATACACAGGATGGTGGCACATATGGTTCAAGCTATGAGATGATGCAAGCTGAATTTTTTGGAAATATGATTAAAGTTTTAAAAGAAGAACAAGTAGCATCGTTGAAAGAAGTTGATCTTTTATTCATACCTATGCTTTCATATGAAAAAGTGCCAAATAGCTGTGATTGATAACAGCAGTCTATATGATGATAGATCTGACTTAAAATACCGAGGCTGGCCAGAAAAATTGGTACATTCCTTGACATTTAAAAAACACAATCATATGTAAAAGATAATTTTTTATATTTATTATCGTTATATTGCAGAGGCATTTAGTAGCAGATTTTATGTTAAATCAAGGTGTTGTGGGTGGACGTAAGATGCACATAGCTCAGATAAGTCGACTAGAAATGTCGTGGAGAACCGTAGACAACAAAGTTGATTGTGGTATATTTTTAATGAGGCATATGGAGACATTCGAAGTGAGTTCTTTACGACGTTGGCGATATGGGTTTGTGAAAGAAGTAGACTGTGGGCAGAAAGAACAATTAGATGAATTAAGATGCAAATATGCAACCAAAATATTGTTGCATTATCTTAATGCTCGAAGGCAGTTTGTGTATAATGATAGTGAAGCTTACGTTGTGTTGGACGCAATTGAAAGGAAAAGGTTGAAAGAGCAAGCACGAGGAAGTCGTGTGGAGCGAATGAAACTGTATTGTCCTGTGTGATGTATTCCTGTTGCTTAAAACATTTGGATATTAGGTTGATTGTTTATATGTAGCTGTTGTTGTTTGAATGTGGTCTGGTCAAATGAATGTTTAGGTTTAATGCTTATGTATGAATGTTATAAGCTCTATGTTGTTGTGAAAAGTGTAATGTCTATAAACAAAAACAGTATTTTTATAAAAACAATAAAAACATTTTTTTTATACAAAGCACAACATCTGATAAGATTTGAATTTTCATTCATACAAATTACAATGTCATAATATGGTTGCATTTCAATTAATAAATTAATCTTTAGTTGTAAATCAACTAAAGTATTTTGTTTTAGATATAATGGATTGTGTTTTAACGAAAGCTGTTTATTTTATGGTATAACATTGTGTTTTTTCTTTTGTGTTTTTTTTTTGTTAATATACTTGTGTTTTTATATTCAAATGAATCAAAACTTATTGAGTAAACTTTCGTTTTGCTCCCCGCCTCTAACTCCATCCAAATTGTCCGTTTTTCCATTTTCCTGCCCGCAGGGAGCAAAATGGAAAAACCATAGCAAACTATTGGTTGAAAATGGCTATTTTTGAAGGTTTCGGGCAAAATCGTTAAAGTAGCCAAACCACAGGGAGCAAAACGGAAGTTTACTCAAACTTATTATTTCAACTGTTGTATTTTTTTATATGTGACACGGGAGTGTAGTAGTTATGGGTAAATGAGCCTTTGCAGGGAAAAATTTTGTTAATGAAGAGAAGTATTATATGTTGACAAGAGGTATACCCCTGATATATTTAACTCCTATGATTCCTGTAACATGCTTTGGGGTTGTAACACAAGTATTGCATAGAGTGCCGACTAAAGCTAATTGAACTAGGCACACGAGTAGGTGTGATTTTTTTTCCTATGAAGCTAACTTGTGGTCCACAACTTAAAACAAATGATAATTTATCTATAATTTTTAGATAAATTCTTTATGCTTCATCAGTGCTTTGACTTAACAGTTGTTTACAGGATCAGCAGTGCTTTTACTTAACAGTTGTTAAGAAGAGCAATTCTTTATAGGAAGTATCTACCCACTTCCCATTCTCCCATATTATTTGTACCAATTTGGGATGTAGCCTTATAATTTTGATTAGGATATCAATTGGCGGTTTGTTATATAACATGGTTGCATCTCAATTAATAAATTAATCTTTAGTTGTAAATCAACTAAAGTATTTTGTTTTAGATATAATGGATTGTGTTTTAACGAAAGTTATTTATTTTATGGTATAACATAGTGTTTTTTCTTTTGTGTTTTTTTTTTTGGTTAATATACTTGTGTTTTATATTCAAACGAATCAAACTTATTTAGTAAACTTTCGTTTTGCTCCCCGCCTCTAACTCCATCCAAATTGTCTGTTTTTCTATTTTCCTTCCCGCAGGGAGCAAAATGGAAAAACCATAGCAAACTATTGGTTGAAAATGGCTATTTTTGAATGTTTTGGGCAAAATCGTTAAAGTGGCCAAACCACAGGGAGCAAAACGGAAGTTTACTCAAACTTATTATATCAACTGTTGTATTTTTTTATATGTGACATGGGAGTGTAGTAGTTATGGGTAAATGATTCTTTGCCGGGAAAACTTTTGTAAATGAAGAGAAGTATTATATGTTGACAAGAGGTATACCTTAACAGAGATATCAAACGGAAGCTTGACAGATATAATGCACAAGAAGATGTTTGATGATAAAAAACGGAAGCTTGACGAGCAGGCCGCTGCTCTGCTCGCGTCGAAAAGGGCTAAACTGCAAAAGGAGGATCCTCCTGCCCCTTCTGAGTCGGAGGTTGATATGGGTATTTTTGCTGAGAAACCTGGGGATTTGTTGCAGAAGATTTTTGAGGCTTCTGGTATTCGTTTTTTCAGTTTCCGGTTTGTCTTTTATTTTTTGCTTGCTTTTCCTCCTTTTCTCTGAATGTGCTGCTCATTTTGGAGCAGGTGCCAAACCAGCCAAGACTGGACACAAGATTGATATTTCGAAAATTACTCCTCCGGAATCTCCGCCGTCGAGGACATTTGGGTTGTCTCCTCCTCATGATACTCCTGGTGGGAAGAAGAAAGAAGATGTGAATGTTGAGCAGGTTGGAGAAGGTGGTGGTAATACAGGTGGTGACGCTGCGGGTGGAACTGGTGGTGTTAATCGAGGTAAGAATGTTGAGGTCGAGGTGGAGACAAGTGAGACCACTCCGCGTCAAACGATATATACCAAACGCCCACCGGGTGATGGTGGTGGTGCAACCTCCGGGGTAGTCCGGAGTCCTGATGTTGAGTATGCTCGGGGTGGTTCTTGGGACACCCATAATCCAGCATGCGATGATCTGCCCCATGCGCCTCGCTGGCACTTAACCCAGGGCTCCCGGATGAATGATCTTGGAAATTGTCATGAGCTTTTCTCTCTGTCTCTCCCCCCAGCTGAAAGGTTATTTCAGAAGAGGCGCCGCCGGTTAGAGCTTTTGGATGAACATGTTCAAGCAGGGGTTAACTTCTGGTCCACTTCTCAGGAGATTGTTCGTGAGTGGAAGCTGATGGGGGAGGACACTCTTGAGTTTGAGCATGAGAAGAAGCTATTCGCGGAAGAGAGAGAAAAATTCAATGATGAGAAGAAGGGGTTGATATGGAGGGTATCTGATGCGGAAGAGAAACTTGCCCAAGAGAAACAAGCCAATGCTGATAAGCAGAAAAATTGGCAAACTGCGTGTGAGCGTACTAATGCTGAGCTGAAAGCTCAACGAGACGCGATTGTGCGGTTGTCTGGTGAGAAGACAGAGCTTGCTGAGGAAGCTCAACATGCACGTGTTGCGTTTGAGAAAAAGGAGAAGGAGTATGTTGAACGCATTGTTAAACTGGAAGACCTTGCGAGACAGTATGAGGCTGCTGAACGTCTTCTGCAGGAGAAAACTGTTGAATGCAAGGCTTCCGAGTTGCTTGCTGAGGAAGCATCAGCCGATTGCAAATGGTTGCTCTCGCGAGCGGTGCCTCTGGTAATTTCCTTTATTCTATTCTGTAATTTTTGTGGACTGTTTCCCTTACTTGTGTGTTTCTCGTAGATTGCTGATCGCATAGTGAATTCCCACGAACTTGCCAACTATATGTTTGAGTTGGGGCAAGCTGGTTATAATAGCGGGCGCAAGGATGGATACATCGAGGGCAGAGCTGCGGCTGTCAATAAGGAGAAAGAGCATCACTTTGAGTTATGGAAGGAGGATTGTAGCGCTGCTTATGCGGCGAAAAGACAAGAATTTTCGTCTTTGGAGTTTGCTGTTGTTAAGGCTGCGCAAAAATTGGCTCGAAGATCTGATGGTGTCGTGTTATTGAAAAAAGCTCTTGGAGATGAGGGTAATGTGGCTGCTGGTGCTGGTCCCAGTCAACCAGAATGAAGGGTTCCGGCCTGCGTGCCGCGTATGGCCTTGGACGGCCTTGTAATCGTTTGACAATCTTATGAACAATTTCTAATATTTGCTTACCTGTCATGTCTCTGAACGATTGGATATGCTCGGCGTTGTTATGTTAATACTTGCCTTTGTTTTATGCGAATTTTGTTAATCGTCATAATTTGTGCATGTATAATTACTTTGATTCAGGCATCACGAATGAATGATGGCGCTGACAGGTGTTGTTGTGTTAAATACAACGTTTTATTCTGTCGTTTATGTGCGCAGGTTGGTTCGTGAATACGAAGTGATCGAATTACAGGTTATTGTGTGGACCCTGCTGTGCTCAGCCTTGGGGGTGCTTACAATGTTTGTTTGTCCTGTGTTTGATGCTTTCGTGTTTATGTGGGCACGAAGTATTTATTTGGCGTTTGTTAGGCTTTAGTTGTGTATTTGACCCGGCTGTGCACTTTGTTTGTGACAGGCCTTGGAGGTCTACAACGTTTCCTAATGGTCGAGCCATGGATGTTTTCGTGTATGCCCAAAGTAATATATGAAGTTGTGATGAGAAATTTGCATGATATAGAGATAGCCAAACACTTCTTGTATTAATATAAATGCGTTGGCGATTTGCCCGTTGCGATTACATAACGTTTTTACAGGTAACACTTTCTCAGCTGTTGGGCGTTCCAAGTTCGAGGAACCTCCTTGTTGTCGATGGTGCGCAGCTTATAGGCCCCTTTTCCGAGCACTGTGTCGATGACGTATGGACCCTCCCACTTGGGAGCCAACTTCCAGGGTTTTTTGGCATTTGAGGCCTCGTTGTCTCTGAGGACGTATTCTCCCGGGTTGAAGGTGCAGACTCGGACTTTAGAGTTGTAATACTTTTCCAGCTTCGTTTTATACTTCGCTTCGTTTATTGCCGCCATTTCTCTCCTTTCTTCTAGGAGGTCAAGGTCGATCCTCCTCTCCTCTTCATTGTTGATCAGATTCATTGAGAGCATTCGTGGTGACGGCAATCCTATCTCCGCTGGTATTACTGCCTCGGACCCGTAAACTAAGCTAAACGGTGTTTCTCCGTTGCTTGTCTTGGGCATCGTCCTGTGGGCCCACAAGATGCTGGGCAGTTCGTCTACCCAACCTCTTCTTTTTTTTCCCAGCCTTGCCTTGATTCCATCGACAATACTCTTATTGACGGCTTCAACTTGACCATTCCCCTGCGGGTGCGCGACCGAGGAGAAGGTGTGCTCAATGTGTAATTCTTTAAACCACTGTTGAAGATTGTCTTCGGCAAAGTTCGTTCCGTTGTCTGTGATGATCTTGAGTGGTAATCCAAAACGGCATATGATTTGTTCCCAAATGAATTTTTTGACGACAGTGGCTGTGGTCGATGCGAGGGCCTTTGCTTCTACCCATTTGGTGAAATAGTCGACTGCGACTATTATGAATTTGACAGCTCCTGGGGCTTCGGGGAAAGGTCCGACCATGTCTATGCCCCACTGTTGAAAGGGCCACGCCATTGTGACTGGTACTAATTCATTCTTGGGGCGCATCGTTTTGGGGGCAAGTCTTTGGCATCCACTGCATTTCCGCAATTCTTTTACCGCATCTATATGCATCCCGGGCCAGTAGTACCCGGCGTTCATCACCTTTGCCACCACCATTCTTGGTCCGGCATGTATACCACAAATTCCCTCGTGCACTTCTCTGATCAAATAGTTTGCGTCTTCTGGATCAACACATCTTAACAAAGGCCCGAGGTATGATTTTCGGTATAATATTCCATCGGCCATCTGATAATGCTCTGCCTTGTACTGGATTTTTCTCGCTTCAGCTTTGTTTTCTGGGAGTATCCCAGATTGAAGGTATGTGATTATCGGGGTCATCCACGACGTTGTTCCGACTTGAACGACGCTTACTTCTCTTAGTGGTACGGACGGATTGCTCAAGACCTCTATGCGCACATCTTTTGCCAGGTGTTGAAAACTTGTAGAGGCGAGTTTGCTCAGCGCGTCTGCCAGTTTGTTCTCGCTTCTATTAATGTGGTGCACCTTGTAGGAATAGAAGGTTTGTAGCAACGTCTTTGCTTGGCTTAGGTAGAGCGCCATTGTATCTCCCTTGGCTTCATATTGCCCGTTGATTTGCCCGGCCACTAACATGGAGTCCACATGCGCTTCAATGTGTCTAACTCCCATTTTGATCGCCAACCTTAAACCAGCAAGGAAAGCTTCGTACTCAGCTTCGTTATTCGTGCTCTTGAAATCCAGACGTATGGCGTAGGTGAATTCATGTTTGTCAGGGCTCACCAGTCGAAGCCCAGCACCTGCACCGTCTTCGTTAGACGCGCCGTCTGTGTATAATAGCCATGGTTCTTCTACTTGCTGTTTTTCAGCTTTTTCCATTGCTTTACATTCCCGGTCCTTGTCATCCGGTACCTCTGTTATGAAATCTGCGAGTACTTGGCCCTTAATTGCCGGTCTCGGCCTGAAAACCACATTGAGGCCCCCGAGTTCTATTGCCCATTTCGCTAGTCTCCTTGAAATATCAGGCCTTGCGAGTATGTTGCCAATGTTGTAGTATGTTAGCACGTGAATGACGTGGTTGGCAAAGTATCTGCGCAGCCGTCTTGATGCATGGATCAGAGCGAGTACTAGTTTCTCCATGATTGCGTACCGGGTTTCCGGGTCAGTCAGGGTTCGTGACACATAGTAGACCGGTGTTTGGACACCTTGTCGGTCAACAAGTAACACTGCTCCTACTGCTCTGTCGGAGGCTGATAAATACAGCACCAGAGGTTCTCCCTTGACTGGTGCAGTTAATGTTGGCAACTTGATGAGGCAATCTTTCATCTCGCGGAATGCACTCTCGGCTTCCGGAGTCCACTGAAATTGGCTTTTCTTCATGCAGTTTCGGAGAGTTTTGATAAACGGGAAAGATTTGGCTGCGTGATTGGCCAGGAAACGGTTAAGTGCTGCCAACCGCCCTGCCAATTTTTGCATCTCCTTGATCATTGAGGGTGAAGGCATGCGTTCAATTGCTTGTATTTTATCAGGATTCACTTTGAAGCCATCTTTTGTGACGATGAAACCCAGGAATTTCCCCTCTTCCATGCCGAAAGAGCATTTCGCTGGGTTTAGCTTGATGCTTACTCCGCGCAAGGTGTCGAACGTTTTTTGGATGTTCATCAGCATTGTATTCTCTTCTTTGCTCATAATGACTAGATCGTCCATATACACTTCGATGTACTTGCCGATGGCATCGTGGAAGGTTTCATTCATGAGCCTCTGATACGTCGCGTCCGCGTTCTTTAAGCCGAAAGGCATTTTGGTGTAGCAGTTTAGCCCTGTCGGTGTGCGGAACGCGGTTTTGTCTTCGTCTTGCACGGCCATCTGTACCTGGTGGTACCCTTTGTAACAATCAAGGAAACATTTCCATCGGAACGTTGCCAGCGAATCAATTTTTTCATCAATGTCTGGTAAGGCGTAACAGTCGCGTGGACATGCCTTGTTCAGATCCTTGTAATCTATGCACATCCTCCAGTTGCCGTTGTTCTTTTGTACCATTACTGGGCTTGCGACCCATGTTTGGTATCTAACTTCTCTGATGATTCCTGCATTTAACAATTCCATCACCTGTTCTTTCATAGCGTCGTGTTTTATGTCCCCCAAGTGACGCTTGGCGTGCACCACTGGCTTTGCTTCTTCTGAGACGTTCAATCGATGTTCAGCTATGTGCCGTGGAACACCCACCATGTCTGCTGGTGTCCAGGCGAACACATCCATGTTCTGGAACAGCAGTTTCTTTAGCGCCGCGCGCGTTAGATCGGACATTGCTGGTCCTAAGGTAACTGTCTGTTCTGGGTATGCGCTGTTCAATACCCATTTTTCTGCTTCCGCGCGTGGTGCTGGTTTACTTGCTTTTGCAGGCCTGAGCTCATCAGTTGCTAGTACTTCTTTGCTTGCATAGATGATTGCTACCCTTGTTTCTGTTGGGAATCCCACAGCTGAATGTGGGCCGGAGCAGATCATGCTCAAATCGCCTTGAGACTCTCTACCCAATAGAATATCATGTCTCGAATGTGCGGGTAGCACCATGAATGTAACATCTTCCGTTCTTGAATTCCTTCCATCTGAGAGTAACACCGGGAATGATATCTGTCCAAGGGGAAAGACGGCTTCATTGCAGAAACCAGTGAGTGGGTAATCAACTGGTTCTAGGCGCGCCTTATCCTCCTGGTCGAATTGGTTAAAACATTGTTCATATATGATATCCGCGGTGCTCCCTGGATCGATGAAAATGTAATCTGTCTGGTAATGCCCGATCACGCCCGAGATGACTACGGGTCTTCTTTCTCTTGGGCCTCCCCTCACAACCGGAAAAACAACCTGCCTCTCGCGCCACGAGTCGTCTTGTGTGCGCTTGTTGTAGTTTTTCTTTGGTCTTCGCTGACCTCCTTGAATCATATGGGTTTCTAATTTCCGGAGTTTTTTGTTATCCGGCCCTTCGTCTCTTCTTTGTATTTGACGGTAGTCACGCTTCCCGCCCTTTATCAAATGAGTGAGTTTTCCGTCTCTTAAAGACCTCTCTATTTCTTGCTTTAAACTGAAACAGTCGTCAGTTAAGTGCCCCGTGTCTTTGTGAAACTCACAGAAAAGGTTGGGATCTTGACCCCTCTTGTTTCGCATTTGCAGGGGTGGTTTGAACTGGTGATTTTCAGTGGCCAAGACCTCGGAAGGAGTCTTTGTTAGTGGTGTCCACTGTTTCTCCCTGTTTTCTCTTTTCACCTCTTTCCGGTGAGCTATCTGATTGATCGTGTGGCGCGCATCCTCCCGTACTGGGCTTCTTTCTCTGTGACCGGATGTTTTCCATGATTGGCTTCTTCCCTTTTTGTTGTGCCGGTCATTGTGGTACCCGCGCTGATGGTGGTCATCACCGGTCAACTGTTTGTCATCGTGCGCAATGGTTTTGGCTGCTTCAATGAAGGTTTCCCAATCTTTGGGTCCTCCGTCTCTTCCCTTTACACGCTTGATTAGGTCATCGCACTTGACCGCCCTCATGAAGTGTGCGCGCATCATCTTCTCGCCTACATCGCCAATCTCCAGGCATTCTTTGTTGTACCTTGTAATGAAGTCTTCCACGCTTTCATTGTCTCTGCGCCATATGTTTAAACAATCAGCCGGGTCCCTGGTGTGTCTTCGTTGCTGAGAGAAGTGTGCGAGAAACTTCTCTCGGAAGTCGACCCATGATTTGATTCTTCCTGCTGGTAGGCTATCGAACCAAACGCGCGTCGCGCCGATGAAAGTTTGAGCAAAGAGGTGGCACCATGTTAGTAAGTTCCATCCGCCTGTTGCTCCAGCACCATTAAAGACTTGAAGGTGATCGTCTGGGTCTGTCAACCCGTTGTATTTGCCCACGTTATGTGGCAATTTGGTTTTATCGATAGCAGCCGTGGCGATCTCTCTAATGAATTTTGAATTCTCAGCCATGTCGTCTGGACGATAGCTCAAAGTGTAATCGTGCTCTGCTTTTGGGTTATAACCTGCACACTTGCGAGGTTTATACGCTTCGTGCTCTGGTGGCAACCTGCTGAACACTGTGCTTTCTTTGTACGTCTCGTCGTCGTCTTCAAATTCATCGTTTATGTTGCGCGGACCTAAACGACTTTGTATTGGCTTCTTTGGTTGGTGAGAGTACTGCACATAATTGCTTTCTGTTTCTCCGTAAGTATCGCGCGTGTCATGCGCGCTCGGCCTTCTGACGTGTGGTGGAGGTACTGACTCAGGGCGTAAATTGAATGCATTGGTCTGTGGAGGCATGGGAGCGCTCAAAGGCCTTTGCAGTGGAGTGACAAATGCGGACTGGGTGGCTTGTGCTTGAAGCAGAGCTTGCTGCGCACTGAGCTGTGTGTAAACAAGGTTTATATTTGCCATCTGCTCGGCATACCAGGAAGCCAGAGTTTTTCCTTCGGGTAACCCTAGTAGTGCAGAAAAGTTTAGTTGTGTTTGGTCCGATGGAGCTGAGGGGCCAGCTCCATGGCTCTGTGTTTGCACTGGTGGGGGTGTTTGTTGGACTACCCCCGACGGAGGTTGGAAAGTGGCTCCGTTTGTGGTCTGGGTGATGATCCTAGGTGGAGTTTGGAAAGTAGCACCAGTTGTATTTTGGCTAACCACCCTGGATGCACTCCCGAAGATACTAGGAAAATCATTGTTTAGCGGCCCTTCTTGGATAATTTCGTTCCTTTGACCTCTTTGGACGTGTGCATTGTCCGAAACAAGTTCAAAAGAAGAAACGCCTCCATCTACCGGGTGAGAAGGGTTTTGTTCAGCCATTTTGACGAGTTTTTTCGAAAAGAAAAGAGATGAGAATGGTTTATGCTAAAAGCGGATGGCGCCAATGATGAAACACAGGTTAACACCAGGGTTAATCTGTGGGGGTATTTCTTAAGTGGGTTCAATCTCTTTTCTTGCTCGTCGGAACGACCTGGATCCTGCAAAACAGCAACACCGTTAGTCCCGTTAAGAGGGGGAGATGGGGGTTTTCCCTCTTAACCAGGCTCCGGCGGGAGAATAAGTACTGTTCTGAGAGAGAATAAGCAGTGTGTGTTTAGTGTGAGAGTATAGAGAGCAAGGTGATTCAACCTGGATGATGAAGGGTCCTATTTATAGCCGGAGGGTGAAGAAGGGAGGAGCAGCTGTGCCATCTGTGGTTGCGCGCCAGCTGTCCGACCAAGGGGGAATATCCTCTTTGTCCCCTCTGCTGTTGTCAGTGTAGTGGTACACGTGGCGCGCGCACATTTGTCTATTTTGGAGACGTCGTACTGGTGTTGCTGGACTGCTCCCTGATTCGTTGCAGGCTTATTTGGCGCCTGATGACTGGTGACACGTGTTGTCCTTTATGTCGGATGGAGCATCTTTGGTGTCACCTTGGTATTTTCCAGAAGCTTCTGGAAGCTTCTGGATGGTATCGTTGATGTCAGCGCCACATAAGATGGAAAAGTGGTGTGGTCCTTGCCATGTGGGCAAGGAATTGGGACCATACCTCTTCAATCATCAAGATCAAAAGGGTCAACAACATTATAAATTTGACGGCTAGTGGTGGGACCTTGAACAACATCATCACCTAGAGCCTACGTCAAACATAATCAGGCATTCATCACTTCACAAAACACAATCATGGGAACTAGGGCTGCAAACTCTGATGCACGCTATGAGGCACCGGAGTCAAACTCTGATGCACGCTATGAGGCACGGTTAAGACACTCATGTGTAGCCGGAGTGGGGCATATCTGGACCCACCGCCCTTAGGGGCCCGTGGGGTGCGGCTTCTGCCGTCTGTTGTAGTCTGTCGCTATCCAAAAAAAACTAGGGCTGCAAACGAACCAAACGAACACGAACAAGACCTTGTTCGTGTTCGTTTGTTAAGAAATATATGTGTTCGCGAACCGTTCACGAACACTTATCAAACGAGATTTTATGTTCGTGTTCGTTTGTTAAGGAAATGAACTTGTTCGTGTTCGTTTGTGTTTGTTTGTTAATTTTAGGCAACGAACATTGACGAACACAAATGAGCACAAACTAATGTTCATGAACACAAACGGAAACAAATGAACACAAACAATCGTTCATGAACAGAATATATAATACACCGACACTTATTAGATATTCATTTGTCGGAATTTTGAAGTATTTAATTAAATACAAAAACTAAAAACACTAATGAAGTATCGAACACAAACGAACACGTTACCGAACGTTCACGAACATAAACAAACGAACACGTTACCGAACGTTCACGAACATAAACAAACAAACACGACCTCGGTTCATGTTTGTTCACTTAACTAAACGAACAAAATTTATTGTTCGTGTTCGTTTGTTTAGTAAACAAACGAACTTTCCGCTGAACGGTTCACGAACTGTTCGCCGAACGTTTGGTTCGTTTGCAGCCCTAATGGGAACCACTTCTATAACATCATCACATGAAGCTCAAAAGAAGTGGCAAACATATGAGATTCTTGGAGGATCTCTATTGGGCCGACATACATATATAATGGGCGGCAATTTATGAGAATAAATGATTCATCATCACAAAACCCTAGAGTTCATGCACCTTATTAAAATTCTAAAACTCACACATATCAATTATACATCATCGAGTAACAGTAGGCAAACAACTAATCACAATATCATTATTTCATATTATTCCCAATAATTAAGATGTTCGCAATCTCATTCATAACTCCAGATTATATATCATTCGTTTATTATTATTAATTGTTTCACAACAGGTTTCACTATTATATGCAACATCAACATGTGTCAACCTACATATATGATTTATTAAGTCCGATTGCACATAACAAAATCATCAAATCGGAATCCATATAAAGGTGGTTTCACTAACCGAATGGCTGGATCCAATCAGCAGAATGCCTCGAAGAGGGGGGGGGTGTCTGCTATGCCGTACGTAATTATGAAGGAGAATAGGGTTTTTGTTTGAGTTTATGATATGAGATAAAACAATACACACGCCTAATATGATAAAGGTTTGGGGCTGCCAAATCCTTTTCTTGATCGAATTGGGCTTAAGCCCATGTAATTGGGTTGCCATCATAAATGGGTAAGGCTGCCATCACAATGGACTAGGTACTAGGTGGCGGTTTGGGCTTCTAATCAACTGAGCCGAAGTATCAACACTCAAATGTGAGCCGGGTTTAAGAGATTCGGGTAGCGTAATGTTTAACGGTGTTATAACGTACGGTTAAGTTTAACAAATTATAATAGCACATAAATCAAGTTTCATCTAAACAAGGAACGTTGAATAGGAAAAATGAGAAGTTAGGATTACGGAATTAAACGACACAAACTTGAAGGTTCGAATTGTCACATCATCCCCAACTTGAAAGAAATTTTGTCCCGAAATTTGATAAGTAAACACAGAGAAATGAAGTGATAAATCAAGATTGTTGCAGGTTTTCCCCCAGGTGCCACATCATCCCCAACTTGAAGAGGAATTTCGTCCCGAAATTCACCAGGAGTACCAGAATTAGACTTGCCTTCAGGAAAAAGTTGAGGATACTTATGCTTCATATGATCCTCACGCTTCCACGTGAACTCCGGTCCACGTCTTGAGTTCCAACGGACTCTTACGGTTGAAATTCGACTGTGTTAACAGTGGGTTTCTCAACAAAGGTATCACAAGTGTTGCGTCAAACAGACGCTTCTTTTGGTTCGAGACATAAATGACATCATGTACATCAGTTAAGTTCGCCATGCTTCCCAAGCATTCCACACCCTCCCAGGGTGAGACTTTCAACACGATATGATCGCCTACAGCGATCTTCCAGCGTTTCCCAAGTTTATCAGCTTTCTTGACGGTCACGCGTTGCTGTCAATCGACTCCCGATCCAAACAACCTTCCCAAGAGTTTCGAGTACCAGTCCTGGACCAGTAATTAAGTTGTCCACCATCTCAGTCTAACAAGAAGGTTGACATTATTGTCTATATAATGCCTCAACAGAGATGTCTAGTTACCAAGATGATAACTGCCGCAGTAATACTCAACCATAGGTAAGAGTCCTTCCAATTTGCACCAAAGCCAGTCACACACATGCTCGCAGCATGTCTTCGAGTGCCAAGAAAGTTCGTTTGCTTTGATCGTTTGCCCAACGGCGATAAGCAATGCTCTGGTCCTGACGTGAGCCAAGGGTGTTGCGTACTGTCTGACATAGATCATGCATAGATCAAATTCAGAGATAACAGGAGTTGGCACCTCGTGCCTAAAGCCGCCTCTCTCAGAGGGACATTCACAACTGTGAAGACTCGTCAGTTTTCTTGATTGCAAGAATGTGTACAGGTAACTTGAGTCCATCAATGATCACCCAGGTGATAATGTTTCTGTTTCGAGTTGTAAGTAGACTAATGACAAAATCCGTGGCAGTCTGTTCCCATTTCCATTTATGCGTTTCTGGTTGCTAATATCCCACCTTGACTTTCCCACAAGTCAACCATCGTTCTCATGCGTAGCTAATATGGGCCTTCAGGCCCGGTCACCAGTACATGGTCTTCAGGCTTTAATACATCCTATCGAAGCTCAGATGAATAGGATATCAAGGCTCGTGTGCTTCGCCTGCACCAGTTCCCTAAGGTTGTTGTATAGTGAGGTCCATATTCGTTCCATGAAGTAGCAAATATCGCCCGACCTGCCAAAGGTTGCTTCCCCATGCCCCCGCATGGGTCAATCTTGAGAACCCTCTTCCTTCAGTTCTTCAGTTTGAGCAAGGCGAGTCTGATCAGCTATGTTAGAGTCGATAACAAGCTGCAAAGCTCGGGCACGTCCAGGTTTCACGGTCGTATTCATTCAAAAGCTCCATCCAGCGATGTCGTTACATGTTTAGCTCTTTCGAAACAAGAGTATACGGGAGGCCCTTGCGATCGGTCTAGGTAGTGCATTTGGTACCGTCCAAGTAATGCCTCCAATTTAAATCCAAAGACTACGGCTTCCACCGCAGGTCGTGACTCATGCAGTTCTTCCTGTAAGTCCACCACGTGGACCATCTCCTTCTCATGTTGCATCGATGTGTAACTAGGACTCTGATTCGAACCATCATGGTATACCGCCAGATCATCGGTACCCTCGGATTGAAGTGATGTTCAGTGCGTTGCAGGGTTGGGTTTCAGAAGCAGAAGAAACGTTCCCCTGTTTTATTTCCCATGAATTCACAGCTCCCTGGTGTGCTAAGGAGGTTGAAGTTGCGCCATCTTCGAAAATCCCATAATGAATATGCGATAGTATCCAGCGAACCCAAGGGATTGCTGTATCCCAGAAGGAATCTGAAATTGCATAAGGTCAATCTGAAATTCCACCTGACGATGTGGGGGTAAGTCAAGTAACTCTTCAGTAAACACGTCAGAAAATTCACAGACAACTGGGAGATACTCGATCTTCCTTTCTTCAGGTTGTGAGTCGATGACGAGAGCTAGAATAGCAGAGTAGCCCTTCCGTAGACACTTATGGGCTTTAATGGCTGAGATGATGCCAACCATGGCATCACTACGATGATTTTGAACCGATAAGGATTCCACACCAGGGAGAGGGATACGCACAATTTTCTCTTTACAGAGAATTTCCGCTTGGTGCATAGATAACCATATCCATGTCAACGACCACGTCAAAACTTACAAGAGTATCGGGAAGTAGGTCAATGTCGAACACTTGACCCATGAGATCAAGTTTACAACCAAAAAGAACATGAGAAGCTTCTATCGATGTACTATCAGCTAATTCTACTACATGCTTATTTACAAGAGGGGTGGGAGTCAGTCCTAACTGGCGACTGAACCCCAGAGACACATAACTAAAATCGGCACCAAAGTCGAATAAAACAGAAGCAAAAAGATCATTCAAAGAAGACGTACCGATCTCAGCATTGTCATCATTGCGAGCTTCCCCAGCGCCAACAGTAAATACTCTTCCACGTGCCTCGTTCCCACCGTTGTTCCCATTGTTGTTATCCCCTGCATTGTTGTTGTTGCCAGCATTCAGGTCAATTTGAGGGCAATCCCGCTTAAAATGACCCTCTTCACCACACTGAAAGCACCCCTTTTGATTTCCCAGATTCTGTTGAGGCTGTTGCCTCTCCTGTTGCTGTGGCTGCTGCTGCGGCTTTAGGAGCCAGACCCTACAATCTTTAGCCATATGGCCCACCTTGTTGCACCTATGACATACCCGGGTGCATGGCCCGCGATGGTGGAACATACACTTATCACACTTTGGTAGCTTTCCCGCGTAAGAACCCTGATTTGAATTGTTGCTCTGATTCCGGTTCACAGAAGACGACTGGTTGAAACTACGGTGGATGCTGTTGTCTGCCCTTTTCTGAGATTGGCTGGCACTGGTTGCTTTGTCGGTATTGTTCCATTTGCGCTTGTTATCACTGGCAGGTGTGGTAGTTGTAGCAGTCGAGGTAGTGGCAGAAACACGTGGCGGCAAGTTGCCACGTTCGAACTCTTGGTCAGTAATCTTATGTGTCAAACGGACGATACGGGGCAGATTGTCTAGGTTTGCAGCAGTAACGTACCCCTTAACAGCTGGTGCTAAGCCCTTCAGATACAACTCAATTCGCCGATGTGGGGGTCGAGACATGTTAGGGCACAAAGTTGCTAAATCATTAGACCCCCTAGTGAATGCTTCAATCTCAGATCCCTCCATTTTCAGATTGTAGTACTCGTTCTCCAGTTTCTGAACCTCATCACGAGGACAATACTCCTCTCGCATCAACTCCTTGAAATCATCCCAAGTAGTGGCATTCGCCATCTCAATACCCAACATCTGAACCTGGGCATTCCACCATGTCAGGGCACCATCCTCAAGTGTGCCCGTAGCATACTTCACTCTGTCCCCAGCAGGACAATTACACATTGCAAATACCGATTCTGCCTTCTCAAACCATCGCAGGAGTCCTACAGCCCATTCAGTCCCACTGAAGGTCTGTGGCTTACAATCCATGAACATCTTGTGCGTACAAGCAGGTGGAGCAGGTGGATTGTTTTGATTCGCAGGTTGACCTAAAACGAAAGAACGTATAACGCACAGGTAAGATTCGAGTATACGACACAAGGATAGAAAGTAATTGGCACATATCGTACCAGTCTGGTAAGCCGCTATGGCTTCAGCTACACGAGTGTTGATCAAGTTGGTTAGTTCGGCCTGAGTCATAGCAATGTGGCCACGTCCATGGCCCCGTCCGCTCATGTTTCTATACAAGAAGAGGAAGGATTTAAAATGCAAGTTCGAGTATGAGTCAAGTATTACTATGACCTCTATAGACTACTGAGTTCTAACATAATACCAATTAGCCGAGCGGAACCCTTGTCACACTCGTTAAGCCTCACTGTGACTCACATGCACCCCACATTATTATTATGTGTGCACCCATAATAATAAGGCACTTTGCATGCTTATCTCAGTGTCTCTTAACTCGCGCAAAAAGTTTCCCCTCATCCAAACAGCAAACGAAAGGTATTACAGGGTTAAGAATCATAATAAGCAATGGGTAGTGTCACACTAACAGATCACATAACAGGGGTTGGTAACATAAGGGCTCATACTATAGTGTTAGGTGTGCATTCACGTGTAATGTTATACCTAAGTGTACACTAGATATACTATGCAATAGTAAATGAGAAATGAACCTTGCAGTCTGGAGCTGAGTGTCATGGTCGATTTCGGTATTGTTCGGTTATAGTCTGGTTTTATAAAAACGTTTTTAAAACCAAGTTCACTATAACCAGTGGCTCTGATACCAAACTGTCACACCCCAAAAATAACACCCATAGGAAACCCTACTAGGCGTGTGACAAACCAATAACGAGCCACTAATCCTACTGAACCAATCACAAGTTGTTAAATAAAATCATCAATTATTACTGAAAAGTATCGTCAATAAGTTTAAATGAAAACTAACAAGTTCAGCGGAAGCAAATAAAAGAAAATATAGTTTAACTGTTTCAAATTAAATGTATGAAATCAATAAACCCATCATTCGTATCCAATCAGCACGACCCATGACCACTCCAGCTACTTCAGACAACAAGTTCCAAATCCATATAATCTAACGACCTGCGAGCATGCAACAAGTGTATCAGACAACGCTGGTGAGTTCGTAGTTTACGAAAACGTTAGTTACCAAGTGTTTAATTAATCCAATGAAGTTAATTTCGAAAGTAATGTTGATAATAATCCGAATACAAGACGGCTTCTGATTTACATTGCCCTTTCTCCAATGCTCCTATCAAAGCATTGGTTCATTAGTTCAACACCCGTCCTCCCAGGTACGGGGTGAGGTTGCCAAACCTAAGTAGCGCTACTAACAAATACCATGTTACCTCCCCGGTAACCAAACAACACGGAGGGACTTTAAAAGTGATAGGAAGAGTATATTATCCAACATTCCCGTTTTTACCCAAAAGACTTATCCCTCACCGGGATACCCACTGACTGTCCCAACCACCGGGACGCATGCTCAAGAGATGAACTCACCTTCGGTTTGCTCGGTAAGATTAGTTACGTGGTTACAGTTGATCAACTGAATCCTAACATTATTACCAGTAACAGTCAGTTGTATAGCCCTTAATCACATATTACCTATACATATTGCACATGATACCCGCACATAATGTCATGGAAAGCGTAGCAGTTGATCATGTAATTTATCAGTCAATAGCATGTATAATATCATCCAAGTGTGTGTTCTAATCTAATCAAGGCCCAAGTGTGTATGTGTGGTGTAGAGGTGCACAAACCGGTTAATTTTAATAAACGGTTCGGTTAACCGGTTATACCGGTTAATTTGACTTTTTGACTTTAACCGGTTAATGCTTTAACCGGTTATTACTTTAACCGGTTATTTTTTTAACTGGTCCGGTTAATTACTTTAACCGGTTCGGTTAATTAACCGGTTATTTTCGGTTATTAACCGGTTTTTTTTGCCTTTTTTTTGAATTTTTCGGTTATTTTTTCGGTTAACCAGTCTATCGGTTAAAAAACCGGTTATTATACTAAACACTTATAACCGGTTACTAACCTACGGTTAAATAACCGGCTGAATCGGTTATTTCTAAATCGGTTATTAACCAGCTACGGTTTCGGTTAATAACCGGTTACGGTTAATTAACCGGTTATTTTGTGCACCTCTAGTGTGGTGTTGTCAGCCTCAAAACATAATTAATAACATGGCCCTAAGGTTAACCGAAACATATGTAGCCCAATCAGTTGCTTGTAAAAATAATTAAATGACCTCGGCCCACTTGTACAGATTGTATTCAAGCAATACAACCCCTAATTCACTTATCTCACATGCAATGTATTACTAATTGAATTAATGTTTAATGGCCGACAACTTTTATAGTAGGTTGATGATTATTGGGCCTTTCAATTTAAAGCACATGGGCAGTCAACTGTGTATTGAGGTCTATGGTCATCATCATCAAGATCAAAAGGGTCAACAACATTATAAATTTGACGGCTAGTGGTGGGACCTTGAACAACATCATCACCTAGAGCCTACGTCAAACATAATCAGGCATTCATCACTTCACAAAACACAATCATGGGAACCACTTCTATAACATCATCACATGAAGCTCAAAAGAAGTGGCAAACATATGAGATTCTTGGAGGATCTCTATTGGGCCGACATACATATATAATACATATATAATGGGTGGCAATTTATGAGAATAAATGATTCATCATCACAAAACCCTAGAGTTCATGCACCTTAGACTAAAGGGTATGGGGGCCGGCTGAGGCCCGGCTAGGACCGGCGCCGGTCCCCCACACCGCCCCCTCCCGGCCCATCCGTCGCCGCCAGCAGCCCAGAGCCGACCTCGCCGTGCCACATTTCAATATATAGCCGTTATGTAACGGCTAAATTTATATAAAAAAAAAAAAAAAACCCTTTTTCACTTTAAATATATACCCATTCTTTATACCATTTCCTCAATATTTCACCCATTCTCATCCATTTTTATAAAAAAACACTCCCATTTTTATACCAATCTTTTATAAAAAAAATCTTTTCATCCACAATGGCTTCTAATTCTTGGTGGTCCTCGTCTTCTTCGGACGAAGAGGAGATGTTTTTCGCAAACGCTGTGGTAAAGGCGGCGGAGATTCTTTTGGAGGAGGAAGAGGAAGATGGCTCGTCTGAAAACGTTATTACCAGACGAATACGGATTAACAGAGACCGCGAAGGTTTGTCATTAATAAATTTTATATATTTATATATTTCCTCGTATTTATATATTTAGCGATGTCGTTAATGGAATCGGTCCGGACACCCGTTTTACAGTTTCAGGGGTTGAGTATAGACGCGGGTATTATCTTGCTGACGGAATATATCCGTCGTAGTCTACAATTGTCAAGACTATTTCATTTCCCGGGGACGAAAAAAGGAAAAAATTCGCCACGCGTCAAGAAGCTGCAAGAAAAGACATCGAACGTTGTTTTGGAGTTTTACAAAAAAAAATGGGCCATCCTTCAACAACCGGCACGTGCGTACAAACCGAAGAGGTTGTGCCTTTGTATGTACGCTTGCATTTTGCTCCATAACATGATTATTGAAGACGAAGGTCGGGCGATTTGTGAGTACGATGAGAATGCATATTACGGGAATACTGTCCCGGTAGATCCGACGCAACAGGATTTAAACTCCTTCGCACTAACCAACGACTTCACGCATGCAAACCTTCAACAGGATTTGGTAAAACATATATGGAACAACGTAAACGTCGGGGACGGTGACGGAGACGAAGACGAGTAGTGTAATTTTTTTATTTTTAGGAAATGTAATTTTTTTTTTTCGGAAATGTTTTTTTTTTTTTTTTTTAGGAAATGTAATTTTTTTTTATGTTATGAAATGAATTTATTTATGTTGTTTTATGTTGTATTTTTTAATTTTTATAAAGTTTTTATTAAGTTAATAAATAAAAAGTTAGAAAATTATAAAATAATGAGGTGGGGTAGCCCCATCCTCCATCCCCCTCAAATGAGAAGGAGGCACATCCCCCACGAGCCGGTGATGTGGCGCCTACGTGGCGGCCCATCCTCGTGGGGATGGGCCTCACCATACCCTTTAGTCTTATTAAAATTCTAAAACTCACACATATCAATTATACATCATCGAGTAACAGTAGGCAAACAACTAATCACAATATCATTATTTCATATTATTCCCAATAATTAAGATGTTCGCAATCTCATTCATAACTCCAGATTATATATCATTCGTTTATTATTATTAATTGTTCCACAACAGGTTTCACTATTATATGCAACATCAACATGTGTCAACCTACATATATGATTTATTAAGTCCGATTGCACATAACAAAATCATCAAATAGGAATCCATATAAAGGTGGTTTCACTAACCGAATGGCTGGATCCAATCAGCAGAATGCCTCGAAGGGGGGGGGGGGTCTGCTATGCCGTACGTAATTATGAAGGAGAATAGGGTTTTGTTTGAGTTTATGATATGAGATAAAACAATACACACGCCTAATATGATAAAGGTTTGGGGCTGCCAAATCCTTTTCTTGATCGAATTGGGCTTAAGCACATGTAATTGGGTTGCCATCATAAATGGGTAAGGCTGCCATCACAATGGACTAGGTACTAGGTGGCGGTTTGGGCTTCTAATCAACTGAGCCGAAGTATCAACACTCAAATGTGAGCCGGGTTTAAGAGATTCGGGTAGCGTAATGTTTAACGGTGTTATAACGTACGGTTAAGTTTAACAAATTATAATAGCACATAAATCAAGTTTCATCTAAACAAGGAACGTTGAATAGGAAAAATGAGAAGTTAGGATTACGGAATTAAACGACACAAACTTGAAGGTTCGAATTGTCACAAGCTCTCACGAAGAAATTGAGTTTATTGATATGACTGTTGATGCTGATGTAGATGAGCTTATCGGTCAGTCTGGTTTTGACCAATTTTCTGATTCTGAAGATGAAGTTGATGATACCGCTGATTCACTAGAAAGTTACTATCGGAAACTTAAAGTTCCAAAAGTTTCAATTCACCGTCGTTCTCGTGTTGTGAAACTTTGAATTTATCGTTTTATTTTATGTATAAAATGTTGGTGTATAATTTTCTCTGTGTTGTTTTTTGTTGCAAGTATTGAACTATGTTTTGGTGTTTTTTGTATGTTTTTTTTTTCTTTTCGTATGTAGTTAGTAATATATAGTATGATGAATGACAATTTATGTGTTAGTTTTTGTTCTAATTATTTTATCATGTTTTGGTGATATTGTTAGTTGTTGCTTTTTTTTTTTTTTGGAGTTCTTAGTATGTTATATATAGAGTGATGAATGAGAATAAGTATGAAGTTTCAGGAAATTGTATTTTCTATATTTAAAGAAATATAACTTTATATATAAATGATTATGTTTTTTTTATGCTTCTTATATATGGGTTCGGTTTATTAGGTGGTTTTTTTGTAATAAAACTAAACATTCGTTTGAGTGGTATTCAGTATGGGGGTGAAAAGGTAATTTGATATTAGTGTTTTTAAATTATCTGTATAATAATCAAGAAAAGGGAAAAGGATGACATTCAGTTTTACCTGAAAGTTAGGGCTCGAAGTTATAGAATTTGCGATTATGTTTGTTGTTTTATGTACCAATCTTAATCATTTGGAAATACTTTTGCAATGGCGTCCACTCCAAACATTGACTTGCGATTTACAAGTAAGTTGTTCTCATGGTGGTGTTGACTGCTATTTTCATTGTGTTTTGATTTCTATAAGTCTATTGGTTAATTAGGTAAGAAAAACTCAAGAAATTACACTGAAGATGAAGTAGGTGATACTATTAGAGCAAGTAAAAGACAAGAGGTTGACGTGGAATCTGCAAAGGAACATATTAGAGGAAATAGAAAGAAATCATTTTGTACAAGCAAACTTAAAAGATTCGTAGGAAGAGGAGGTAATTGTGTTTCATATATTTTTGGTATGATCTATTTATCATTTTTAGTGTTAAAAAGAAGTTGTGCAAGTATATTGTGTTTTTAGATTTGTGATTTTGTTTAGAATAATGTTTCTACAAGCCGGTTAGTTTTCGTATAAATATGATGTGTATGCAGACATCTGTTTTTGTTGTATAAATTTGTGTTATATCCATTTTTGTTGATTAAAATTTAGTTATATCCAGTATGTTTTTTATATTAATTGTGTTTTTTTTATATATAATGGAATTAAGTGTAGTTGTGGTTTCTAATTCTGATGAATAGATAATAATAAAGAACAGGTTGATATATATAACACAATGTTTAAATAGAAAGGCTATGATATATTATAAAGTCAGTGAGGTATTGTATGTTGTAGTCATTAGATAATGTCAATAGTAGGATTAAATAACGTCATACAATCAATTTTTTTGATGTGTAATTCAATTTAAGCAGGTTTATTGTAATTCAGGTATATGTTTAAACATCGCTATAGTGTAATTCAATTTAAACAGCTATAGTTACAATTATTAAATATTTGATAAACATCGTTGTGATTTTACATATTCATAGTGTATAAAACATCGATTTATGAGAGATGTATTTAGTCATGTATAACCTCCATCCACTAATTTCATGTTTTCCGAAAATTTTGTGACCTTAGGCAGTTTTCAGTTTTTTATTCAAGTAAATATAACTTACCTGTCCAATTGAGTTTAAATTAAATCTGTATTATAAATACATGTTCAAAGTTGTTTCAAATTCACACATTAGAAGAGAAAAGTCTGTCTTTGAGGTTGAATCTGAGAAGGTATGACTTTATATATATTTTTTTCTCTAATCTTCATGTACTCTATTATTTTATTACTTCCAATTTTTATTTTGTGCTATTCGTATATAAAAAAGTTTTGCATTGCATTTTGTAGATGTCAAGTGATGAATTTATCATAAAGTCTCCGTTGAAAAACGTGTATGAACTTTGGCAAATCATGAAGGTTTGTTTAATTTTTTATAATTCAAAAAGTACAAAAAACAATTTGTTGAACTCAATTATTTTCGTATTTTTCAATTTATACAGCCTCAATTTGTTATCATACTTGGTACTATTAAGGCTATAGATAAGGATTTTGGTTGGCACTATGTGGAGTGTCCTAAATGTTTAATGGAGGCGGGTACAGATCTTGTAGACTGCGTGGGTTTGGAGACACATTATTTTCATGTGTGCTTCAACCGTGATTGTGATGAAAGTGTTATATATCCAGTTCCAAAGTAATATGAGCTTTTTCTATCTATTTTAATATTTATATGTTTTATAAAATAATCGATTTGTATATATGTGTTTTTATATTTAACTTAACTAGATTCAAAATAAAAGTTCAAGTGGAAGATAATACTGATGATGTTCCACTAATATTATTTCATCCTCTGGCTGATGAAATCATTGAAAAAGTTGTTCTCAAGTCGGCTGTTCAATTGCTTAAAGAAAACTCATCATCTGTATGTATAAATAATCTTTACTTCTCCTATATTTTTTCCTCATTGTATTTAAATATTTTTTTATATTAATTTTATCATAAAATATTCTGATTCACAGGATGTTGAAGAAGTAATGTTTCCTGTTGATTTAGACAAGTTGATTGGAAAGATGTTTGCTTTTAAAATTGAGATAACAACTTATAATCTGACTAATTTTGATGAAATGTATCTTGTCACAAACATGACTGATGATGAGTCAATTATTAATGAGCTCAAAGAAAAGATGTAGATTACTGAGGTATTTTTTATTTCAATACATGATTCGTATTTATACATTTATATTTACATCATATTTAATTCTATTATTATTTTCTTAATTTTGACATTTGTTTCGGGGAAACGATAAAGAATTTATCAAAAAAAAAAAGTCACATTTCAAGTGTGATGCTAATACCAGTTGTGATACCAATGAAATCAACAAACGTAAATTGGTTGACGTCTATAAGTCTTCAACTCCAAGTAATTTCAAGGATTTGGAGAAAGTTAGCAAGAAATAAACTTATCTCATATCTCTATTAATTTAAATAAGTTGTTATGATTTTTAGGTTTTTTCCAATGGGTATTTTGGATATTTCAGTTTGTTTGATTAAAATTTAGTTATATGCAGTATGTTTTTTATATGAATTGTGTTTTTTTATATGATGGATTCAAGTGTAGTTGTGGTTTCTGATTCTGATGAATAGATAATAATAATAATAATAATAATAATAATAATAATAATAATAAAGAACAGGTTAATGAATATAACTCAATGTTTAATTAGAAAGACTTTGATATATTAAAAAGTCAGTGATGTATTGTATGTTGTAGTCATTAGATAATGTCAGTAGTAGGATTAAATAACGCTATACAATCAATATTTTTGATGTGTAATTCAATATAAACAACGTTAATGTAATTCAGGTATATGTTTAAACATCGCTATAGTGTTATTCAACTTAAACAGCTTTAGTTAGAGTAATTAAATATTTGATAAACAAAGATGTGATTTTACATATTCATTGTGTATAAAACATCGGTTTATGAGAGATGTATTTACTCGTGTATAACCTCCATCCACTAATTTTATGATTTCCGAAAATTTTGTGACCTCAGCCAGTTTACAGTTTTTTATTCAAGTAAATATATCTTACCTGTCCAATTGAGTTTAAATTAAAACTTTATTATAAATACATATTCAAAGTTGTTTCAAATTCACACATTAGAAGAGAAAAGTCTCTCTTTGAGGTTGAATTTTTTGAATATTTCAGTTTGTTTGATTAAAACATCGGTTTATGAGAGTTGTATTTAGTCATGTATAACCTCGATCCACTAATTTCATGATTTCCGAAAATTTTGTGACCTTAGCCAATTTACAGTTTTTATATAACTTACCTGTCCAATTGAGTTTAAAACCGTTTAAATATTTACCTATATAGAGGTGTGTTCTATTACATTTTCGTTGTAGTTGTTTGAAGAACATGAACGTAGATGTTTATAAGTTAGTGGCAAATGGTGCCAAACCAGAAGAAATCATTGGCTGCCCTGTTTGCAATGTCATATGCCTTAATGAACAACAATATAGGCATCATGTAATTTCAAGGAAGCATACTACAAAGGTATAAGTGTTTGAAATATTAATCATTTTGTGTTTTTACTTTGTAATTTTGTTGTTTACTCATTCGAATGTTAATCAAACAGTTACAAGATTTATCGTATTGTTGTGTCGATTTTCATTGTGCTCTATGTGACATATATTGTACAAGTGCAAATCAGCTTTATGCTCATTGTAAAGGAAAGAAACATGCAAAGATGTTCCGGCTTACTGTAGGGGATATGCAAGTTGAATCTCATTCTGCGTTTGATACTTCTGATGGTAATAATGTTTTGGGTTACGATGGAGATTGTGACGAGGGTGATCAACAACTGATGTCTGCACATGATAATCAAGTCAGTGTAGACAGTAGTGATATCGAAGCTGGAGATGTAGATAATGTTTGTGATGTAGAGGTCACTGATGGCTGTGATGTTGATGGCGGTTTTTCTGTTTGTCCCGGTCATGTGTGTTATGCGTGTGACATATATTGTTCTTCACCCATTAAGGTGCCGTTTTGTGTTGAATGTTATAAATATATATAACTAAACACGTTGAGGAGGTGATTAGTTTAAATGATGTATTGTTTTATCGTTTTGTTATATTTCAACTTTTGTAATGTTTGTTCTTATTTGTTTCGTCATGTTTCAATCGATTGCTTTGGTGTCTTAAAAAAACCAGCACAATCTATTTATTGCCCAGATTTAATATATAAAGTACCACATAATCTGTGTAGTAAAAGTTTGCACAACAATGTTGGCATTACCCAAAATCATATATATTAGATGTTTTTTAAATCAAGCTACGAAGCATCATAATAAAATATAATGTCCTGTGAACCTACAACCAAACATTTTTTAATCTCATAAAACATAGGGTACAATACATATATGTCATATGAATCTACAACCAAACATTTTCTAAACTCATAAAACATAAAATAAATAATAATAAAAATAAAGATAATAATAAAATATAATGTCCTATGAACTTACAACCAAACATTTTTTAAACTCATAAAACATAAGGTACAATACATATATGCAACCCTAAACTATAGGTGCAACTAACCATTGCAAAAAGACACCCTATAAGCATAAAGTACAAACAATGATGCATAACATTGTTTTAAATTAATAATATATAAATGTTTTGTTTATTTAGAGCAACCTTGATTTGGTATTGATTTGTTTCGACCTAGCCAAAGTGGACAATATGATGGTGTGGTTATGTTGGGCTGTTACAGATGGTATTAGTGCTAGGGATTGGACTGGTGTGCCATCGAGGATGTTGGGACCTGTAAGGAGTGTGATTTGTAACATCCCACATTGGTTGTGAAGGGAAATGAAGGCTTCCTTGTAAGGGTCTTGATACCTTCAACATCGTGACGCGTTTTAAATCAGCGAGGAGATGTTGGAACGTCTTGGCTAAAGCGGATAGTATCATGGTGTGGTTAGCCTGGGATGTTACAGATATACATTATATTGTTATCAAAACTTGTCACTTGTCTCTTTGTAATAGTTTCTTACAGTTTTTTTCAATCCCTTTGTATTATAAGTCCACCGTTATTAGTAAAATGTAAGTTATTTGATTGCGTGTGGTAATTGTATGTTATAGTCGACATTTGAGTGGTACAAATCTTTTTTGATTGTGTCATCTATTTGAAGACACAACGAGTAAAAAACACAATAGTGTGTAAAATATATTAGCTTTTTACTTTTTTTTTCAGAAACTGGGAGGGTTTGATCTTCTTTTTAATTCATATTTCGAGACCCTTATTAAATAGCAGTTTCTTTTGTATAGTGTTATATTTCTTTGCTTTTATTGTGTTTTTTTGTTAGGTTTTTTATATCACATTATTTTGTATAGAAATTTATATTTTATTATTTTTTTCGTTACATATTTTTATTTATCTTGCGTTTTTTTATATTTTTTATCATTAGGTTTTTGTTGTTGTGTCTTATGTAAGTTTAATAATATCATATCATATTCAATATATATATATTTGTATGTATATAATTATTAATATTTTTATTTAAGAATATGTGTGATTGTTAAATTAATGACATATAATGACATCACATTTCCTTGGTAAAAGGATGACTAGCCATAATGTGTTTTGTCTGCAGAAGTTATAGAGTGTACTTGATTACATTGAGAAGCTCAATATGTCCCTTCTTAGCAAATAACTTTGAAAATCCCAACTGCTATATTCAAGGCACAGTTATATTCTATTTAGAACTTCCCACTAACCTATATTTACGTGATTTTTCGGTAACCATATCTAAGAAATACTTTCTCAGTTAAATTCATTTGTATGTTTATTTTTTCCGATATAGTTGAATTCGATTTATCAGAAAGATCCCCCAATATAGCAAACTCGAGTGGTGACATCAAGGCACTATCTTATTTGTGGGTGAAAACTAGGGCTGGACTCCCGGAGTTAAGTTGGGAGAATTGGAGAGGATTCAAGTTCACGGACTTCACCTTGTAATTCTTTAGTTCTGTTTTGTTTTCGTTTCAGATTCTTTTATAAACTGTATGTCTTGAGCTTCTTGATTAAGACCTTTTTTATGAAAATCGCGTTCTTTCAAAGAAAAAATAGTTGATTTCATATTCCAGTTGCTGTTTTAAGGTGTGTAAGCATTGTCTTTTCGTGCTTTTCCTTTGCAATTGTTAGAGAGTTTCTCAATCGAGTTTTACTTTTTTAAATTGGGGTTTTTCCTTTTTTTCAAGTATTGTTATGTTGTTTAGCAATTTTACATGTTTATGTTCATAAATGATAATTTATCGTATTTAAATGTACATTGTAGGAAAGTGTTACCATGCCGGAGATTCCGATTGACTTATTTATGTTTGAGATATTGCCAAATCTTACTGCAAGAGACGTAGGCCGTTATAAGTTGGTGTGTAAAGAGTGGTGCTCTTTCCTATCAACGGTATTCTTTGCTAGGCTTCATTGTCGTAAGATGCCATCGTTAACCAAGATGCAATTTGTTTTAATAACAGGAGGCATACATCGTCCACTTCGTACACTTAGTTATGGTTCAACCAATATTTCTTTAACTGAAATTGTGAAAGTGCCTTTCAAAACTCGTGCAGAATATATGATGATCTTAGGTAGTTTGGATGGAATGCTATGTGTCTCTCTAAGTAACAGTTGTCAGTTGTTAATATGGAATCCTCTCACTAATGCCTATAGGAACTTGTCAATTCCTAAGAAATATGGGTTTTTCAAAGTAAATTTTGATGTTGTTGGCTTTTATGTGGATTACTTGAAGGATCACAAGCTTTTACATATTGTATTTAGGCGTAACAATCAGTCGGTTTACATTTACTCCATGGAAAGCCAATGTTGGAGGCAAATAAAGTTTGTTAAAGACTTTATTTTAGATGATCAGACCGTTCAATGGTCATGTGGGAATTTGTGTTGTGATGGATTATACTTCACTGTAGGTTCGTGTTGGGATTATAATGTTGCATTACTTGTTCACTTTGATGTGAATTTAGAGACATTTACTAAAGTTTCCTTTCCCTTTGATGAGTATGAAGTAAACTTTAGAGGGTCTTTGGTTAATGTTTCTGATGAACTTCATTTTTTTGTTCTTCATGATGCATTTGATGTTTCTGTTGATTTGTGGAAGTTGAAAGGTAAAGAATGGATAAGGATTTTGTCTGTACCTGATATTGATTGTATTCCATTGCCTATAAAATGCTTTGTGAGGTACATTGGTTCAAGTAAGAAATGGTTGTTGATGACTGATTATGGGGATGTGTATGAATTTGATTTGGAGGTGCGGAAAGTTGTTAATTTCTTTCCTGTTATCAACTTTTATGCATTAAAAGGAGCAGTGTACACTGAGAGCCTTATGTCTCCAAATGTTTAAATCTACGATGTTAGCTAATTTACTTTGTTTTATTTTTGTATGTTTGTTATGTTTTTCATTTGTATTGTAATATACTTTGGTAATGTTAGAAGATATTTTATTTTTGTATGGTATTTTAGTTGCTTATGTTCTTTGTTATATATATGGTTATCAACTTCTTAGAGTAAGTTGTATGTTGTGTATTAAAAATTGTTGATTTCTTGTAATTAGATAAGTAGTATGATAATATGTGATGTGTAAATTTGGCAGTTAATTGTTTGAATAAATTTTAGCAGGTATAACCCCTAATATTAAAGATTAGTTATTTTATTTTAAAAAAAAAAGAGGAAGTAGTATAAGGTAGTTATTGGAGTGGTTATTATTGTGTTTTTTATTTTATTGTGTTTTATTTATTTATTGGTTTTTATTTATTGTGTTTTTGTTTTATTGTGTTTTTTTATTATTAGAGGGCTAAAATGAACTCTAAATGTGGGGCCTTTTCCAGTTTTTAACTTATATATGTTTTCAATACTTTATATTAAGAATATGGTGGTATTTTTATGTGTTATAATGTTTTATGAGAAGAAAGCGGTTATTGTTATATGAATTCCACTCAATAGTAGTTGTTTATCATTAATGACTGAAATTCATTAAAGTTGTTTAACTTTAGAAATGGAATCCTAAAAATCATTAATTGGTTTAACTTTAATGACTGAAATTCATTTTTGTTGAATAATATATCTCATTTTCCCCCTTGGTAAACCAGTATCAAAATAAACAATATTACTTGGGCTGAGCCACCCCTTGGTAAAAAAAAAAAAATATATCTCATTTGTTGGTTGGATTCCAGGGATATTGGACACCATTAACAGGCATGAAGATAATGCAATCATATTGGGAAACAGGAACAGGATTCTTGAAGAACAAGTAAAAAAATGGGTAAGGGGAACAGGATGTTGAAAGTAAGCCTAGGGTTTAGTTATTCTTGGTGTACTATGTTAAAATTAGTCAGGATGTGGGTTGTGTTTGTTTGATCTATGTGAACAACTATTGGGCTTTTGTAATTGTTATGTATTGTTTATGGTATGTATTTGCAGTTAATTTAGTGGAATGTATGGGTTTTTGTAAGTTTGACAGTGTTGTATGTAAAGGCAGTATGATTAATACCTGATATTTTGAGTTGTTTGTGTGGTTACATGTAATATTGCGTTTTTATATGACATGATATAAATTTTGTTTTGTGTTATTTTACCGGATAAGGTGTATTAGAAAGTTGGAGATATCATCTGCTATGTTGCATTTTCTATATATATATAGAAGTTTTGTCGTTCAAAAAAAATCAACTGCTATGTTAGTGGTTACTAATCCTTTTATTACGTGATTAGTTATTAAGCATTTCTCTCCCATTATCTCCAGTCTTTTATGGGTTGACGTTTCTTTGTCACATCTTCCTATTTATATGATTATAGGGTAACATTTCAGTCAGAATTGTTCCAGATCTTTGAGCAAAGAAAAGTTGTTGTTTGTAAGTATCTTTTCTTCAATTTGTTACTTTGCCTTCTATTCTTCATAACTATGATTTACACTTTGATGTTAAAGTGAATTGGACTAACATGTGTTGATCTAATGTGAGCAGTTAATCAATATTTGTTATGTCGGAGTTGCTTGTAGAGATACTAATGTATGGTATTTTTACAAAACTTTCTGCAAGAGATATAGGTCGTTGCAAGTTGGTGTGCAAAAAATGGTTGTCTATCCTGTCCACACCAGAGTTTCCATTAATTCATTGTCGTAGTACGTCACCGTCAGCTACCAAGTGGGTGCTTGCGAAATTAGATCGTTGTGGTTCTCTTGAAAAATTGTTTTATGCACGCACATGCTTTTGTGGTCCTAAAATGATGTTTGTTAAACCATTCAAAACCCGACCAGATGAATTGATGATATTAGGGAGTTTGGACGGAATGTTATGTGTGTGCCTGGAAGAGACTTCTCAAATTTTAATTTGGAATCCTCTTACACAGGCAAGTACAACTTTGTCATCATGTGAATCACATGGTTTCTTCAAAAAAGATTCCGATTCTGCTGCTTTCTATGTGGATTCTGCAAATGAGTACAAGGTTTTACGTGTTATAAGAAGATGTGGCACAGAGGCAGTTTATATTTATTCTACCCGACTACATTCCTGGAGGAAAATTACGGACATTCTGTCTTTTAAGCATGGTGGAAAATGGTCATTAGGTACATTGTGTGGAGATGGTGTATATTTCATTGTTGATTCATGTTCTGGTGATTGTGTGCAGTCAATTTTACGTTTTGATGTTAACCTAGAGCAATTTTCAAGTGTTCCATTACCATGTGATTTTTATGGAGGAGGTTTTGATGGATCTTTGGTCAGTATTGCTGGGCAACTTCACATTTTTATGCGTTATAAATATGATATGTATTTAGTTGGTTTGTGTAAGTTGGGATATGAAGAATGGATTAACTTATGGGTTCTGCCTTGTATTGGTGTTGTTCCATCGAGTTTCCTCGGGTTTGTAGAGTATGTAGAGTCTACTGATGAAATGCTGTTGATGACTACTTGTGGGGATATTTATATGTTAGATATGAAAACTATGCGAGTTGGGTACTACTTTCCTTGGAAGTACATGACTGCCTTACAAGGGTCTGTCTATTTTGAGAGCCTTGTGTCTCCAAATTACTAAAGGTATCAAGTTCTCTTTTTCTTTATGTTTTGATGTATCATGTTTGTTTATAGTTTATGTTAATGTCTTTAGTATTTTAGTAATTTAATGTTAATATAGTAGTTTATTGTGTAATGATCTTCTAATGTTCGATATTATGTTTTATTATTTGATATATGGATGATGTTTAATGTAGTATTATTTAATATATGAATGATGTTTAATGTAGTTTCTGGTTCAGGTAGTGTAACAAATTGTATACAGGTTTTGTATTTTTAATTTGGCATTATATATACAGATTGTTAAATGATCAAGTCAACTCTATTGTGGTTTGCAAGTTAAACCATTAAGAAAGCTACATCCAAAATGATCGTATCACTAACAACATAAATTGAAAATCCTAAAAGTTATAGTGATTTCATATTCAATTTTAAAATAACCAAAAGTTTCTATAAGTTCAAATTAGAAACATAAACTCAAAGTTATGATTAATTATCCAATTGTAACCCAAGCTTAAAGTTTATCATATTTTATTATAAGTTCAAATTAGAAACATAAACTCAAAGTTATGATTAATTATACAATTGTAACCCAAGCTTAAAGTTTATCATATTTTATTAAATTCATTGAAACATTTCAAACAACATGGGTCCATTTTTGTGTTTGTCACCGGAAGTCTTGCAATGTTTTTTTATTTTTTGGTTCCATGTTATTGAAAAAAGGTCAATCTGAATTTAGAATTCATGTCATTGTTTTTGAAAACACATATAATACATAAAAAAGATTCTACATTTAAAATATTCTAAAAATAATATTTCGGTTATTTAGTTGATTAATAAAAGACAAAACAACATCTTGAATTGTCTTATGGATAATGTTAATTGTGTTTTTCTCAACAGTTATATGGCAGGCAACCAGTGACTTGAGTCAAGATGAGATTATCTTAACTATTACATTAAAATGTATGCAGATATAAATATTTTTATCACTATACGTCGTTTGAACATAGCTTAAAATTTTGATGTGTTATTTTAAACTATTGATTATAGCTCATGTAGTGTCTCATTTATTCAATTTATTAAAAAAAAAGAAAAAGAAAAACAAAACGTGGTTGGTTAGTTGTCATCTTTTTTGACGAAATAAATGGTGTGGTGACATAATTTATGAATCTTCCACGTATTTACAGTTAGCAGGGTATCCATGTTTTATGTTCAAGTTTGTTAGCGGTGCATATATATATGATTATATGTATGTATGTATGTATGTATGTATGTATGTATGTATAAATATAATCGTAAAGGAATATTTGAATTCTTTAACCTCTGATTATAACATTCATTTGTATAATTATATCTGGTTTCCGTCGTTTTAACTTTTAAATAAAAGATGGTCGATCAGGTAGTTTGGCAGTTACAGAGGGATGTATTGTATATGACTATTTTGAAGTTCGGTTTCAAACGTGTGGCTAACTTTATAGAAGATATGCGTAAAATAGTAGGTGATTTGTTGGAATTACCTGCTTGCGATGTTCGTGACATTGGTGTTCGTGCTTCTATCGATGTGATTAGGAAGGCAATTAATCATTTGGATCGTATTGTGTCCACTCTTGAAAGTGTGAAGTGTTCCATGGAAGTTAAGATTAATTATCTAGAGCGATTTTAGTACTCATGTTTGTTTTTTATTTTTCTATGTTTCTTATTTCTGGTTTTTTTTTTTTTTGTAGGATAGTATTTTAGTTTGTATAAAAGCGCCTTTTGTTTCAGTTATTGTATTTCTTACAATTAAAGTTAGGCCATCTTTACAGAAAAGAGTGTTTGATTTATATAGTTTGGGTTGTGTTTGTGCTTTTTTTTTCCACTTAAACAAGTTTACATTGATAATCAGAATTCAGTAAAAAAAAGTAAGGTTTAATAAAAAAAACACAATGCCTTTATTAGAGCTTAATATTGTATAAAATATACATACAACTACAAATAGTATATAAGGACTATTGCAATAGGGTAACATACTATTCCTAAACATAGTGATTTCGTATAAGCACAATCTTTTCTATAATAAAACACAATGTAATCAACAACATAAATGGTATAGGACAATGTCAGTATATATTATTACATTTCTATAAAAACACGTTTTGTTTAAAAAAACTTAAATTAGGTTAACACACCTAATGTTTGTAATTATAATTAGCATTTTAAGTTATGCATTCATTTGTGGTAGTTTCGTGTTTACTTTGTTTTTGTATAAAATATATAATATTATCTAATTAAAGACAATTATAATTCCTACAATTATGGTGCATGTTCAAAAACTACCCACTATGTTGCCCCATTATTATTTTAACTTTGATAACTGTATTTGATAACCCAACTGTTGTCTTAATATTGTTTGTTACAGTTCTTTAGTTTCCCTTATCAATAGGTTTTGAAAAGTTGTAATTGGAAACGAAGTATCAAAGGAGCTTCTATCTATTCAGCAATGTATGTGTGATTTTGTTTTTCATAGTGTGTATAGGTGTTTCATATTCATATTTAATTTCATTGCTTTCTTTTGTTGTTACTTGTATTTAATAGTTGGTTGCATGTCTTCTTATAGCTGTGCTTGTTGCTATTGTGTTTTGTTGATTTAAATTATGTAGTATAAATAATAGATTAGGGTATAGCTTGACAATGGCGTATTTGTGATCGAGATGTTTGCTTTACCTGCATGAAACAGTGTTATGTTCTAAGTATGTATATAGATCCAATGGTGTTTCTATATAATAGTCGTCTATTTTCTTGGAGTGATATCAAGTTTGGATACGGTGTTTTGTGCTTGTGTAATGATGGGTTGTGAGATGGTATTTTGGAGTGCATTATATGCAAAAGAAGTTTATAAAGTGATAACAGGAAGTTTACTACAAAATATTTTTAGATGTTGTTGGTTTATCTGCTGATTCTTCTAATAAATGTCAGAGCTTGCATACAGTATGTAAGGCTGGTGCACTGGTTGTTTGGTATATTCCATGATGCTATGTACGTTTGGATTGGTAAGTATTGTGTAGAGCTTCCAGTATGTAATAGCTATCACCATGAGTAGTTGAGGTATTTAAGAACAAGATATGAAGAGGAAGAAGATGGAGAATAAAACATTGACATTATTTGTCAAGTGGTATCAAATGAATGTTGTTTGTATACAGATCTTGGTGGTATGGATAGTGTTAATACTAGCCATGGTATTGCAAGTGATTCTGAAATATTATCAACATTGTCTTCTTCATCTATGTCCACATTTCGATCTGGTGAAACATCCCGTAATATTAGACGTCGTGGTCGTCCTCGATTATGAGATCGCCCTGCTGGTTCAGACATTGAAAATATGTCAATTCAACGACGTTGTTATGGTACGTATTGTTAATTTTTTTTGTGCCAAGTAATGTAAACGTGTTCATGTTTTTAGGTCACATCTGATTGAATCTACGTGTATTGCAGTTGGCCCAAATTCAAATCAATTCCATGGAACTAATTCAATGAATAGTGATGTACCTTTTGTATCACATTCTTTAACTTCGGAGTTTGTTTCAGCATCGCCTTCTATGCACAACCGGAGGTCATCTTGTGCTGGTGTTTACCAAGATGAAAACTCATCAAGTATGGATTGTTCATTGATGACTGTTAGTTTTTTGAACGCCTCATCAAAATGATAAATATAACTTTCTCCTACATGATTGTTTTATTTTGTATAGGAGATGTATCATATTGGGATTGTGGAATTACAGAATATGTATGTCCTTATTGCAAAGCGATCTTATGGTATGGTGAGAGAAGTGTTAAATATCTTGCACCGTCTAATCCAACTTTCTCTATTTGTTGTGGTAAAGGCAAGGTTGTTTTACCTTTACTTGGGCATGCTCCGCAACCATTGCGACGGCTTTTACGGCCGAATGGTGAACCGCGATCTAAGGTGTTTAAAGAGAATATCAAGCTTCTAAATTCAATGTTTTCGTTTACTTCTACTGGCGGTAAAGTCTGTTCGGATGTTAATGATGGAGGTGGTCCCTATACATATGTGTTGAATGGACATAATCATCATAGGATTGGTACTTTGTTACCTCAGCATATTGATGGACGGCCAAGATTTGCACAACTATACATTTATGACACAGAAAATGAGGTTGACAATCGATTAAAAGCAGTTGAGAAGTGTATTCAGTCTGGGAATGATGATGCATGTATTCGAAGTTTAGTTAATGATTTAATTAGAATGCTTAATCGGCACAATCCATTAGTTCAGAGCTTTAGGATGGCCAAAGAAAGATTTACTCACTTTTCGCAGCAACCTGTTAGACTTAGACTGCTTGGTACACGAAGAAGGGATGCGAGACAGTTTAAATTGCCTACGGTCAATGAAGTTGCTGCATTGATTCCGGGTGATGGTAATCCTACAGATTGTCGTGATATTATTGTTGAAGACCGTGGTAGTACAAATGCGAAACGTATTTCTGAACTTCATCCCAGTTACATGTCGTTGCAATATCCATTACTTTTCCCGTATGGAGAAGATGGTTTTAATCTGGGCATTCCTCTAAGTAATATTAGTGCTGAAAGTAAAAGAAAAAATGTTTCATTGAGAGAATATTATTGTTTTCGGTTGATGGTTAGAATGGAAGAAGGTAGAACATTGCATAGTTCTGGCCGGTTATTTCTTACATTTGTTGTTGATGCATATACGCAAGTGCTTGAACATGACTTACAATGGTACAAGACTCATCAGACAACAATTCGTTCGGAGTTGTATAATGGGTTGCATGATCGTATATTAGAAGGCGAGACAAACTGTGATTCTATAGGTCGACGTGTTGTGTTGCCAGCGTCCTTCACAGGGGGGCCTAGGCATATGATACAACAATATCAAGATGCGATGGAAATTTGTCGTTGGGCTGGTATTCCAGATCTTTTTATTACCATGATGTGTAACCCAAAATGGCGTGAAATTCAACAGCATTTGCATGAAAACACAGTGGGTCACTTAGTATCTGAAAGATCTGATATTATTGCACGGGTATTTAAGATCAAACTTGATGAGCTCATGAAAGACATAAGGAAAAAGCATCATTTTGGTGTTCCTAAAGCGGGTAAGTTAAATGAATTTTATTCTCAATGGTTGTATGTTAACATGTGATTAATGTGTTATTATGTTGTGTGTTAAAACATTGTGTTTTCTTTTATTTGTCTTTGCAGTTCTTTACACAATAGAGTTTCAAAAACGTGGTCTACCACATTGCCACATTCTTGTGTTTCTTAGTCAAGCAGATAAAATTACTTCACCGGATGAAATTGATAGATTTATATCTGCTGAGCTGCCTTCTGAATCGGGTGACCCAATTGGTTTTTTTAATGTTGGTACTCATATGATGCATGGTCCATGTGGTAACCTTAGACCTTCGAGCCCTTGTATGAATGATGGCAAATGTACTAAAGGATTTCCGAAGAGTTATTGTGACGAAACTTTTATTAGAAATGATGGGTGGCCGTCGTATCGACGACGTAATGACTCACGTAAAGTTCGTGTTGGTCGGTAAGATATTATGCTAGATAATCAATATGTTGTTCCTTATAATCGTGCGTTGCTTATAAAGTATGGTTGCCATATCAATGTTGAATGGTGTAACCAAGGAATGTTGGTTAAATATCTTTTCAGCTATATTAACAAAGGTCAAGATCGTGCTACCGCTGTATTGGAAGGTCAAGGTGGGAGAACAGCATTTTCATCACTTTTAAATCATGAAAATGAGTTTGAGCAGTACATGAACTGTAGTTATATTTCAGCATCAGAAGCATGTTGGAAGATATTTGAGTTTGACATGCATTATCGTTCAGTGGCTGTTGAAAGACTCCCATTTCATGAAGAAGGGTGTAATAGAGTATATTTTAAGGATTGTGTAACAACTCTCATCAAAAGTCATATTTATTATTTTAATTGTCCAATAGGAAACCCTAATTGAGACACCCAAATGATTCTGCACAAACCCTAAAATTTTCAGAACAATCGGAATCAGGATCAGGGCCCCTAAAACTCAGGGGGGGTAAACCCTAGTCACGATTATCTAAATAAAACGCTGTCAAAATTTAAATTTCGAATTCTGTCAAGTCAGCAAAACTAGTCCAGGACGTGGCCACCCTATGGTCAATAGGTGTCCCTTACGGACCGTAAGGGATGAGTCTTACGGTCTGTAAGCCAGGTCAAAATTTCACTATAAATAGCAGACATTGGCAATCGAAGTTTGGCACTTGAACGACGTAAATTCTTGTTACGTAGACTGAGATATCGCAGAAACACTTCTAAAACACACACGATTCACTAATCGCCGCCGCAATACAGGGTAATAACTTGATCGCTGCTACGATTCAATGTCCGATCGATTAAACTATCCAATGGATGTTTAAGTGCTGCCCACATTAGGGTTTATGCTTTGTCATTCGTCGTTAATTCGATGGATGTTTAAGTATCGCACTTTGTCATTCGTTGTGAGGGTTTGATCTCGTGAGTTATCGTAAATGCTGTATTAAGTTACTAACCGAATTGTGTGCCTGTTATTAATTTAGGTTAAAAGGCTAATCAGTAGGCTAGGCTCTGCTCAATTAAATCTGCAATGTGAGTCATTCTCTTTTTTTATCAAATTACTTTCAAAAGCATGTTTATTTTCAAAGTTATAATTACAGGGATTAAGTCTTTGTAATCACCATATTACAGCCGGTATGTGGGGTTTTGTATACATTACTTGATAATCGTCACCATTGGACAACGAGTTAGCCAATGGGGGATATGACCATAGTCACAGATCCGGTCGAGTGACAAATACCGTGGGTAGTTGGTTTGATATCAGATACATTGTAATCGCTCTTAATACTGTAAATTATAACAAAAGAGTCGTTTTAGTAAAAAGAATGATTCACTCAGTATTTCCCGCTGACAAAACCTTTTTCAAACATGTTTCAGGTGATCTGTTGTGATCCAGGAAAAGTGCCGAGAAGCACTACAAGCTTAAGGAAGTGGCTCAGTATAAAATAAAGAAACATGTTTTGTAAAATAAAAGATTTCTTCGTGAAATCTTATGATTGTAAATTACCGGGTTTTATCCCGAGTTGTGAAATAAAATAATCGGGAAATATTTCAGTTTTAAAAAGATCCTGAAGAAACTTCCGCTGTTAATTAAATACCACGGGATTTCTGTCCCGCGGCTCCTGAAACGGGTCAAACCGGGTCGGGGGCCGTGACAAAAAAATGTGGTATCAGAGCCACTGATTTAAGCCAATTAAGTATTTAGAAAATACTTAATTTTTATTAATTACTATTTTGTGATTATGTGTTTTATTATTTGACTAATTGTGTACAGTATGGGCAGATCTCTATATGCTAGCCACTGTAGCAATAAATACAAATTTTTAAAATAATCTGACTCAAAGTTTTAGCACCCGGATTACTTACAGTCTAGAAACCTTACCCAGTAAATAAATAAGTAAACCTTAGTGTGTTTTAATTTTCAGTTGTTTTGGTAGTTACCCAGTATGAAATAATATTTAAAAGTTTTTCTATAAAATTTTGTTATGAATTTTAACTTAGTAATTGTGTGTATTTTGTTAAACAGCATGAGTGACTTGTCTGACGCCCTTCAGAATTTAAATCTCTATCCAGTAAGAATAGAGGTTTCCAGAGATTTCAATAGGTATATACCAGACATAGAAGAACCTATAGAATTCAACGCTTCACCTCTCGAGAAACCCAAGCCTAAGAAAATGGAAATTGGGGAAAGCTCTAGACAAATTGAGGGGTTACCATCTCAGGAAGAGCTAGATTTTATATTGGCAAGCTATAATACTATTAAGCCTGTTAATGAAAATGTTTTTATTCATTCTCTTGAAACACAACTACCAATAAACTTGGACCCAGTAATCCCAGAACCTATACCTAATCCACCTATGAGCAATGAGAATTTAGCTGAACTTCGCCACTTTGGCGAGGAGTTAATAGATACAGGAAATAGGATTAGGGAAGTAGGAGAACAAATTGCCTGGAAATATGATGAGAGGGAACATCGTTATTAAAGATGCAAGTTGATGAGGGAGAAATGGGTTATGAGTCTATGTTTGTATAATTACAGTAATATTAATAAAAATCAGTATGTGTAAAATAAACAATAAAACGGTTGTATATAGAAGCATAATATAATCTATAAAATAAAAGAAAAATTTACAATTTTGGTTGTATAATTGTTTACATAATTATGTGCGATTAATTGTTATATTGGATTGTTTCTTATGTTATACTAATAAATTATATATATTAATTATCAGATGGAAAACGCTAATAATGAACCAGTTAATGAGGTTAATCAATCTGAGCAACAACCGGGGGATCAATATATGACTAGGCAGGATATAGAAAATATCGTTGCTCAAGGGATAGCCAATGCTATTCCAGCAATCGTTGCTGCTGTTAAAAATCCAATAGAACCGCAACAAATCGTTCCTAGCAAACGTATTTCTGAAGATAACTTCAGTAATAGCGTAAACGGAGGCAATGATCATATTAATCATGATAATGAACCACGGCAAGCTCCGCTCCCTAAGAAAATGAAAGCTGCAACACCTGGTTGCACTTATAAAGAATTTCTTGCTTGTAAACCCACTGAATTTGCAGGCAATGAAGGAGCAACTGCATCACTGCGTTGGTTAGAGAAAACCGAGGCAGTGATTACAATCAGTAAATGTGCTAAGGATGACAAGGTCATGTACGCGTCAAATCTTTTCAAAGAAGGGGCGCTAGAATGGTGGAACACGGTGTTACAAGCCAAAGGAAGAGATAGGGCTTATGCTATGACCTGGGAAGAATTTAAGATTCTTGTAGAAAGAAAATTCTGTCCCGAATATGAAAGAGATCAAATGGCGAATAAGTTCTTAAACCATAGAATGATGGGTGTAGATTGTCGTAGTTATACTTCGACATTCTTTGAATATGCTAGAGTGGTACCAACGCTGGCTTCGCCAGAACCGGTACTCATTTCTCGCTATATATGGGGCTTGATTGGTGAAATCCGCAATATCGTTAAAGCTGCGAGACCTCGTACGATTGACGATGCTGTGGAATTAGCCAATACCCTAACTGACGAACTGGTACGCACGCAAGATGAAAATAGGAAGAAGGAACTGGCTCAGAAAATTACCCAAGGATTTCGTACGGGTAATAATAACAGCTTCATGAGAAGAGGAACAGGGCAATCTCCAACTCCGTCATTCTGCAGGAAATGCAAAAAGAAACATTATGGAAGATGCGATATAACCTGCAATTTTTGCAAAACTGTAGGACATCGTGAAGAAAACTGCAGGAAGAAATCCACAATTTGTTACAATTGTGGGGAAACTGGGCATTTCAGGCCAGATTGCCCGAAACTAGTTAAACCAGCTAATAACAATAAAGCCAAAGCGGCAGAAGAAGCTACTAAGAAGAATGTTCGTGCTTTCCAATTAACTACTCAAGAAGCAGAACTCATTCCAGATGTGATAGCTGGTACGTTCCTAGTTCACAACATTTACGCAAAAGTATTATTTGACTCTGGTGCAAACCAAAGTTTTATCAATACTTCATTATGTCAAGCTCTTAACCTACCTTTAACCAAACTTAGGCAGATTTTTACAGTCGAAACGACAGATGGAAATTCTGTTAGCATAGATAAAGTTTTTCAAAAGGAAAATATAGAACTCTCAGGTCATAAATTCTTTGCAAACCTATTACCTATGAAATTAGCCAAATTTGATGTTGTGTTAGGAATGGATTGGTTAATAGCCAACCATGCTCGAATTCTTTGTGATAAGAATTCTGTAGAAATTCAGGCACCTACTGGTGAAATAATCACGATTACAGGAGACAAACCACGTAAGCCCATGAAGTTCATTTCAGTAATGAAAGTTGCTAGTTATGAACGAAAGCAAGGAATAGTATATATGATTTCAGTAATCATTAGTACTAAGGGTAAAGAAATTAAGGAAATTCCTGTAGTCTCAGAATACCTAGATGTATTCCCAGAAGAATTACCAGGATTACCACCAGATAGGGAAGTAGAATTTAGGATTCATCTAATTCCAGGAACTACACCGATAGCTAAAGCACCTTATCGGTTAGCACCCACAGAAATGTTAGAACTGAAAAAGCAATTAGATGAATTATTAAGTAAAGGTTTCATACAACCTAGTTCATCCTCTTGGGGAGCACCAGTGTTGTTTGTTAAGAAAAAGGATGGTTCGATGAGAATGTGTATTGATTATAGAGAATTGAATAAGGTTACAATTAGGAATCGATACCCATTACCTAGGATTGATGATCTTTTTGATCAACTTCAAGGGGCTAGATATTTCTCTAAGATTGACTTACGTTCTGGATACCATCAATTGAAGGTACAAGACGAGGACATACCTAAAACTGCTTTCAGAACTAGGTATGGTCATTACGAGTTTACAGTCATGCCCTTTGGATTAACGAATGCACCTGCAGCATTCATGGACATGATGAATAGAATCTGTAAACCGTATTTGGATAAATTTGTAATTGTTTTTATAGACGATATACTTATTTATTCCAAAAGTCAGACAGAACATTGTGAGCACTTGCAGTCACTCTTAACTTTGTTAAGAAAAGAAAAGTTGTACGCCAAATTCTCGAAGTGTGAATTTTGGTTACAAGAAGTGCAATTCTTAGGACACATGGTGAATCACGAAGGTATTCACGTAGATCCAGCTAAGATAGAGGCAATTACCAAATGGAAGGTTCCACAATCCGCAATGGAAATTAGAAGTTTTATAGGTTTAGCTGGCTACTATAGACGGTTTATTAAGGATTTTTCCAAGATAGTTGTACCATTAACTAAGATAACCTGTAAAGCAGTTAAGTTTGAATGGGGACCTAAACAAGAAGAAACTTTTAGGATTCTAAAGCAGAAATTAACCAATGCTCCAATTTTAGCCTTACCAGAAGGAAACGAAGATTTTGAAGTATATTGTGATGCTTTAAAATTAGGATTTGGATGTGTGCTGATGCAACGCAAGAAAGTAATTGCATATGCCTCAAGACAATTGAAAAAGCACGAAGAAAACTATACGACTCATGACCTAGAATTAGGAGCCGTAATTTTTGCCCTTAAAATTTGGAGACATTATCTGTATGGAAGTAAATTTACTATCTATACAGATCATAAAAGTTTAAGATATATATTTGGGCAAAAAGAATTAAATATGAGGCAAAGAAGATGGATGGAAATCCTAAGTGACTACGACTGTGATATTCAGTATCACGAAGGAAAGGAAAATGTAGTAGCAGATGCCTTAAGTCGTAAGTACCATGAGACACAACGACGGGTTCGTGCTCTCAGATTAAATCTACAATTAGATTTAATGGAACAACTGAAAAATGTTCAAGAAACAGCAATCAAGGATGATGCTGAAGGAATGAAAGGACGAATAAAAGAATTAGAACAAGGAGCTGATGGAATTTGGAGATTCCATAAGAAAAGAATTTGGGTACCTAAGCAGGGAGAATTAAGAAATAAGATTTTAGAAGAAGCTCATAAATCTAGGTATACCATGCACCCTGGAAACAATAAGATGTACCAAGATTTAAGAAAGAATTTCTGGTGGATAGGCATGAAGAAGGATATAGCTAGATATGTTTCTAAGTATCTTACTTGTTCACAAGTTAAGGCAGAACATCAGAAACCTTCAGGTCTACTACAACAACTAGAAATGCCTGTATGGAAATGGGAACTCATAACAATGGATTTTGTTACTAAGTTACCCAAAACCAGAAAAGGTAATGATGCAATTTGGGTAATTGTGGATCGATTAACCAAATCTGCTCACTTTCTACCAATGAAAGAAACCTTTAGCATGGAAAGACTGGCAAAGTTGTATGTAGATGAAGTCGTATCTCTACATGGAGTTCCACTCTCCATTGTATCAGATAGGGATAGTCGTTTCACTTCTCATTTCTGGAAAAGTTTCCAAGAAGCAATGGGAACTCGACTAAACCTAAGCACGGCATATCATCCACAAACAGACGGGCAAAGTGAAAGGACGATCCAAACTCTAGAAGACATGCTCCGAGCATGTGTAATAGATTTTGGTGGAAATTGGGATGATCACTTACCTCTGATCGAATTCTCCTATAACAATAGTTATCATTCAAGTATTGAAACTGCCCCATTTGAAGCACTGTATGGAAGAAAGTGCAGAACTCCAGTTTGTTGGGCAGAAATAGGAGAAAGTCAATTGTCAGGTCCTGAAATAGTGCAAGAAACGACCGACAAGATTACTCAAATCAAGGAAAGGCTGAAGACGGCTCGAGATCGCCAGAAGAGTTATGCAGACAATAGATGCAAGCCGTTAGAATTCCAAGTTGGAGACAGAGTACTGTTGAAAATTTCTCCTAAGAAAGGAGTTGTTAGATTCGGTAAGAAAGGAAAGCTAAGTCCCAGATACGTAGGACCATTTCTAGTGATCCAACGTATAGGACCAGTTGCTTATCGTTTACAACTACCAGAAGAGTTGGCTGAAGTACATGATGTATTTCATGTATCCAATCTCAAGAAATGCCTATCAGACGAATCACTGGTAGTACCTCTTCGAGATATAGAGGTAAACGAAAAGTTAAAATTTGTTGAGAAACCTCTTCAAATAGAAGATCGAAAGATCAAATTCCTCAAGCACAAGAGATTGGTACTGGTCAAAGTCAAGTGGGATTCAAAGAGAGGATCTGAATACACTTGGGAGCTGGAATCAGAAATGAAGCGAAAGTATCCATACTTATTCCAGTAAATCTCGAGGACGAGATTTTATTAAGGTGGGGAGAATGTAACAACTCTCATCAAAAGTCATATTTATTATTTTAATTGTCCAATAGGAAACCCTAATTGAGACACCCAAGTGATTCTGCACAAACCCTAAAATTTTCAGAACAATCGGAATCAGGATCAGGGCCCCTAAAACTCGGGGGGGTAAACCCTAGTCACGATTAACTAAATAAAACGCTATCAAAATTTAAATTTTGAATTCTGTCAAGTCAGCAAAGCTAGTCCAGGACGTGGCCACCCTATGGTCAATAGGTGTCCCTTACGGACCGTAAGGGATGAGTCTTACGGTCCGTAAGCCAGGTCAAAATTTCACTATAAATAGCAGACATTGGCAATCGAAGTTTGGCACTTGAACGACGTAAATTCTAGTTACGTAGACTGAGATATCGCAGAAACACTTCTAAAACACACACGATTCACTAATCGCCGCCGCAATACAGGGTAATAACTCGATCGCTACTACGATTCAATGTCCGATCGATTAAACTATCCAATGGATGTTTAAGTGTTGCCCACATTAGGGTTTATGCTTTGTCATTCGTCGTTAATTCGATGGATGTTTAAGTATCGCACTTTGTCATTCGGTGTAAGGGTTTGATCTCGTGAGTTATTGTAAATGCTGTATTAAGTTACTAACCGAATTATGTGCCTGTTATTAATTTAGGTTAAAAGGCTAATCAGTAGGCTAGGCTCTGCTCAATTAAATCTGCAATGTGAGTCATTCTCTTTTTTTATCAAATTACTTTCAAAAGCATGTTTATTTTCAAAGTTATAATTACAGGGATTAAGTCTTTGTAATCACCATATTACAGCCGGTATGTGGGGTTTTGTATACATTACTTGATAATCGTCACCATTGGACAACGAGTTAGCCAATGGGGGATATGACCATAGTCACAGATCCGGTCGAGTGACAAATACCGTGGGTAGTTGGTTTGATATCAGAAACATTGTAATCGCTCTTAATACTGTAAATTATAACAAAAGAGTCGTTTTAGTAAAAAGAATGATTCACTCAGTATTTCCCGCTGACAAAACCTTTTTCAAACATGTTTCAGGTGATCTGTTGTGATCCAGGAAAAGTGCCGAGAAGCACTACAAGCTTAAGGAAGTGGCTCAGTATAAAATAAAGAAACATGTTTTGTAAAATAAAAGATTTCTTCGTGAAATCTTATGATTGTAAATTACCGGGTTTTATCCCGAGTTGTGAAATAAAATAATCGGGAAATATTTCAGTTTTAAAAAGATCCTGAAGAAACTTCCGCTGTTAATTAAATACCACGGGATTTCTGTCCCGTGGCTCCTGAAACGGGTCAAACCGGGTCGGGGGCCGTGACAGATTGTGAACAAATTTCTGATGTTTTACAACGAACAACAGCTGCAATGTCAAATTTTACCGAGTGGATAGCTGCAAATGAAAGGCATGAGTTTGGCCAGACATTGACGTATGCCGAATACCCAACTTTTTTTACATGGCATGAGAAGGAAAGAGTGTGGGAGCCCCGTAAAGGTTCGTTTCAAACTATTGGACGTATATATTATGTAAGTCCTACGATGGGTGAAAAGTATTATCTTAGAATGCTATTAAATGTTGTGCGTGGTCCGAGAAGTTTTAAAGAGATTCGAATTGTTGACGGGGTGGAACATCCAACGTATATGTCCGCTTGTAAAGCATTAAGTCTTTTGGGTGATGATGTTGAATGGGTTGATGCTGTACGCCAGGCTTATCATTGGCAATTTGGGGATCGCATTCGAGAATTGTTTGTTACAATTTTGTTATTTTGTATTGTTAGTGATCCTCGACAATTAATTTTTGATTGTTATGAATACCTATCAGAAGACATTGCTCATAAATATCGAACAATTTTGAAAAAAAATTCATTGAATTTCTCAGATGCTGAAATATTGAATTATACTATGAAAGAGATTGAACAAGTGTTGATTCAGAGTGGCCGGTCGTTGACTTCCTTTCCAAACTTACCCCAGATTGACCATACTTCGGAAGAGAGATTTATCAACAGGTTGGTTCAATTTGAGAGAATGTATGATGCTAATGAGGAAAGGACACGTTTTATTAAGCAATACGCTGGGTTGAATAGTCAACAAAAGGAAGTGTTTGATAGTATATATTCTGCTGTTCAGGCAAGAAAAGGAGGCGTATTTTTTGTGTTAGGTAGTGGAGGAACTGGGAAAACGTACTTATGGACGACCCTTATAGCTCGTATTCAATCAAATAATGAGATAGTTTTAACTGTTGCGTCATCTGGTATTGCTTCCTTATTACTACCTGGTGGGCGTATAGCTCATTCTCGGTTTCACATCCCTATTGAAGTTGATAAGGACTCATGTTGTGCCATTGATGTTGGTTCAGATTTGGCTAAGTTAATTAATTATGCTTCACTTATTATTTGGGATGAAGCACCTCTACAACATCGCCATGTTTTTGAAGCTGTTGATCGAACATTGAGGGATGTGTGTCGAGACAGCGTGGCTGGTGCTGAGCATAAAGTATTTGGTGGAAAGGTTGTGGCGTTTGGTGGTGACTTTCGGCAGATTCTTCCTGTTGTTCAGTTTGGTTCACGAAGTGAAATTGTTGCTTTAGCTATTAACAAGTCGCCAAATATATGGAGGTCATGTAAAGTGTTTTCTTTAACAACTAACATGCGTTTACGTGATCCAAGTATTTTTGGTAGGGATCTTATTCAAATGCAGGAATTTAGTAAATGGCTTTTAGACATGGGGACTGGTTGTCTTCCTTCAGTTTCTGTGGATGGATCAGATGATGCTACCTGGATTCGTATACCAAGAGATATGTTAATTTCTGTAACTGATAATCATCTTGAGTCCATTGTGTTAAATACGTTCCCTAATATTATGAACAGATTTAATGATGTCGATTACCTGAAGGAACGTTGCATTCATTGTCCAACTAATGATGAAGTTGACACGATTAACCAACATGTTCTTGAGAAGATACCAGGTGAAATGTATACATTGTATAGTTCTGATGAGATATGTGCGAGTACACAAAATGTTGATGAATTGCGTGCTATGTATGCTCCTGAGTTTCTTAACAGTTTGAAATTTTCTGGATTTCCGAATCATGTACTACATCTCAAGGTTGGTGCACCTGTTATTTTGTTGCATAACCTAAACATGCAACGTGGCTTGTTTAATGGGACGCGGTTGGTTGTAAGTCAAATAAGTCGTCGTCTTCTTGAATGTACGATTATTACAGGCCCACATGTTGGAGAGAAAGTATTCATTGGTAGAATTGATATGAATCCAAGTAATTCGTCTTGGCCTTTTGAATTTAAGCGACGACATTTTTCTATAAAAGTTTGTTTTGCTATGACTATTAACAAAAGTCAAGGCCAAACTTTTAATAATGTTTGTGTTTACTTAGCAAAGCCCGTGTTCTCCCATGGACAGTTATATGTTGCTGCATCTCGTGTAACATCTCGTGCTGGACTAAAGTTCTATGTGGATAATAAAGAAAAATGTCCTAACAATATGACTAAAAATGTTGTGTACAAGAAAGTTTTTTATAATTTGCCATTATCGCCAGCTGATAGTATTGTGTAATTGGTGTTGTCAAACTAGGTTGTTCAAAGGTAACATGTTTTCTTTGTTGAGTATTATTAGCCTTGTGTGTATATATATGGGTCTATATGTGTAGTCTTTGTTTATAGTGTTATGGATTATATGTCTGATGTTGATTGCAGTCTGAAATATATTTGCAGCTTAATACTTTATAAAATGAATCGTGCAAGTATTTCGGATTTACGTGCTTATTTTACCAACAACTGGCAAGTTGATGTGTTGGTCTTGCGTGCTTGGACATCGTTCAACCCTAAAACAAATCGTATCCTTTCATTTGACATGATTCTATCTGATGCACAAGTAAGTATTTCTTTGTAATGCAATATTGTTTAGTTTTTTATTTTACATTGGTAATTATCTAATCTTAAAATGTATATGTTTTTCAGGGTTCATCTATTCATGAAAAGATTCCATCTAACTTGCTGAGATTATTTCAGAATGCGTTTAAAGAGGGATGTGTTTACAGGATTCGTAAGTTTATTGTTCATAAGTATAGTACCATGTATCGTCCATTGCGGTGCGATATTTATATTCAGTTCTTGTATTAAACAAGTATTACTACTTGTCCGACGCATCCGTCTGTCTTCAGACGATATGTGTTTGATTTTCTTCTATTCAATCTGTTAGCCGATCGTGTTAATGATGACAAATATCTTACAGGTATGTGTGCATTTTATTCTGTTAGTTTTTTTTTTCTTCAAGTTTTCTAATGTTATATATATGTGTGTGTGTGTGTGTGTGTGTGTGTGTAGATGTTATTGGCGTTCTTAGGGAATGGGGCTCTGTTCAGTATCAATTGGAATTTGTTTCATCTTGCAATCCTGGTGTACGAAACATTGTTATCTCTGACACCAAGTATGTTAGTGTTGTCTATATTAATTCTTTCGTCTATATTGTTTATTTTTACTCTCTCATTCTTAAATATATATAATTCAGTGATATGAAGGTGAATGTTTCATTATGGGGACACTTGGTGAATCAGTTTACCGATGGTTATATTCGAAGAATTGCAAAAAATACAGTTGTTATTATTTTATCGTCTTGCAAAGTTCGATCTTAAAAGGGTATGGTGTTATGTATAGGATATGTTGCATTGTTAATTGATTATTTATAACTTATGTTTAAAAATTTTGTATTGAATTAGGTTCTACGAGTTTAATGACAACTGTGGCGACTCAAATTTACTTGAATCTTTCTATACCTGAAGTTGATGCCTACAGGATTGTGTAATTATGTGATTTGGCATGTTTTATTAGATGCATTATTATTTTATGTGTTATATACGTTGTATTTTTTTTGTTTTCAGTGAGTCTCCTCAAATTACTATCAATGAAGACAATGAAGCCACCTTTCAAATTACTAGTATTGCAAACATATACAGCCTTCTTACAGCAGAAGATGTGGCTGAGGTATTGTATTGCTAATACACATAAATAAATTATTTTTTGTTAGTTTTTGACTTTTAATCATTAGTTTTTGACTTTTAATCATGTACAGGGAACAATTTTCAACATTGATGCAAACATAAGTGGTGTGGAAATGCATAGTGATTGGAAATATGTTAAGTGTAACAAATGTCGTAAGAAGGCGTCAATGGTTGACCCTTACTATTTTTGTTGGAACTGTGAAGAAGATGTTGTCAATCCACATCATGTGTAAGTTTTTTAAATATTTTATTTGTTGTTTGTTTTTCGTTTTATTAATCGTTTCCGTTTTGCAGATACAAATTGGAACTTTGTGTTACTAATGGTACCAATGATGAGATGACATGTGTTCTTTTTAATGAAGCTGCAGTATCTCTACTTAAAATAACTGCTGATGAGTTAGTTAACAAGTCTTTGTCAGAGGTTTATTTTACATTTCGTTTTACAATTATTAGTTGTTGAATGTTTTTGCATGTTTAGTATATATTAGTTTGTTCAGTTGTGTTGATAGCTTATTATGTTTTTTGTAGGGTGTTGATGATCCAAATTGGATAGAATCATATTTGAATGAAAATTTATGTTCTCGAAGGGTTATTTTTGTTATTAAGATCGATGCCTATAATTTAGCGCCTAAATTTTCCAGCCGTTTTACTGTTTCTAAATACCTCGGATATGATATCAATGTGCTTATACTGCCTAGGTCTATATCTACATCTGTTGACACTGCCAATCCTCCATCAGCTGGTGTTCTTCAAATTGATGAAGAAACCGAAATGTGTGCAAAGATCAAAGATGTTGAATGGGAGATGGCTGATGAAGTGTTCAGCTCATTAGTTGATAATTCTGTTACACCGTCTAAGCAATCATCAGTAATTCTTTATGTATTTTGTTTTTAATTTTCAATATGTATTTGTGGTTTGGTTTTTTGTGAGTTTCAAACTTTTAATTATTTTCATGTCTATATTAACTTTGTAATATAGGTTACTGTTACTATTATTTTAATATTACTTAATATGCTTAATTAGAGTTAGTTTAATTATTGGTTTGTTTTCTTAGGTTATTGTTGGTAATGGGCGAGATGCTAGCCTTACCCAAAGTGTTGAACAGGTAAATGATTTGTTTTATTTGGATTTAAGTGACTTTACCTTAGTAAGTTGGTTTGTTTGATAATAGTAACATTACTTCGGAGATGATATCAATGTGCTTATACAACATAGGTCTATATCTACATCTGTTGACGCTGCCACTCCTCCATCAGCTGGTGTTCTTGAAATTGATGAAGAAACTGAAATGTGTGCAAAGATCAAAGATGTTGAATGGGAGATGGCTGATGAAGTGTTTAGCTCAGTAGTTGACAATTCTGTTACACCGTCAACGCAGTCATCGGTAACTCTTTATGTATTTTGTTTTTTATTTTCAATGTGTTTTTGTGGTTTGGTTTTTTGTGAGTTTCAAACTTTTAATTATATTCATGACTATATTAACTTTGTAATATAGGTTACTGTTACTGTTATTTGATTAATGGTTCATATGTGACGTTTAGATTATTGGAGATAACAAGACAGTTGGCAACCATTTGCAATCTGAAGTAGAGGTAAAGTGTATTCTTCTTTAAATTTTATAGTATTAGTTAGCTGGAAATTGATTTTGATGTTATATATAGGTTATTATTGATACGGAGGTAAATGATTGCCTTACTAAAGCGAGAGTTCAGGTAAATGATTCTTTTATTTAGATGTGTATTATTATGTACTTTGAATGTAATATTGGTTGTTTTGTTATGGCAGGATATTGGTAATGATAAGAAGCATGATGACAGTTTTGATCAATCTGCGACGGAGGTGAATAAATCGGTTTATTTTTATGTTATTATGTTGGTTATTTTTTTTATGTACTTTGAATGTAATATTGGTTGTTTTGTTATGGCAGGATATTGGTAATGATAAGAAGCATGATGACAGTGTTGGTCAATCTGTGATGGAGGTGAATAAATTGTTTTATTTTTATGTTATTACGTTGGTTATTTTTTTTAGTGTAACATGTTGGTTTGTTGCATTTAGGGTATTGTTGGTACTGAGCAATATGAGGGCTCTGCCAGACAAATCAATAAAGAGGTAACTGGTTTTTTATATATCATTTTAATAATTTAGAAATTATAGAAGTGTTTCATGTTGTCTATGTTTCATGTAGGGTGCTGTTCAATATGATCAAATGACTGATTCTAACAAAAGTCATATAGGAGTGCAAGATGCTGTCAACAATATGTCTAATTCAACGGTTGGTGGTTGTATGGTTGTTAAACAAATTGGAGGGAACTACAAGAAGAGACTTAGGAATAATTCAGAGAAGGTGAAACGCGTTAAGAAGTAGTTCGTTTCCATCGTTGTCTGTTCACATTCCATAAACGGTTTATGCTTATGTTTTTTTTTTTAATGCAGTTAGTATGTTTGTGTGTTCAAGTAATTTGTTAACTTTATGCTTGTACCTTGTAATGCTATTTTTGTGGATTGCGAAATCTTTTGTTTTCTTTGTTTTTTTTTTTTTGGGTATTAACTTTTAAAGCTTTTGACTGGTGTATTTTGTGTGACTATTATTTGTATTAGGTTGTTATTAATGTTCATAGATGTCAATTTGTGTGTAGATAATAGTTAATTACTTTTGTAATAGAGAAATTTACATTAGATTAATATTTAACAAATATAATATATAACAAAAATGCAGTATTTATGGTAATGTTTCCCAAAACCACATTGTTCTTAGTAACACAATGGCAATAACACAATGGTATACGTTAAATACAATTCTTTTGTAATATCAACAGGCATTTGTAAATTAACAAATACGTTGTATCTATTGTCTAATATTTATTGATATTCTACACGTAAAATAATCAACCTAAATATTGTAGAGCAATCTAACACAAGTTATGTAAGAAAATAAACGTTTATTAACTATAGCTGTGTTAATACTTTACAATCAGTTAGTATACATACTTCTATATGTTACTTGATCATGTGTTTTGTAATATGTTACTTTATGTAATACATCTAAATTCTAAGCAAAACAAATAAAATTTTTGGTAAAATGGTAAAATAGAGTCATTAGGTAAATTTGTTATAAGACAGTGTCAATATTTAAATAAGTTTATTACATTAAGTAGATAGGATACACTTGTAGAAGGTCAAATACATGAGCGATCAAAAAAAATAAAAGTAATCATGAAACGTTTCTAATAGTTCTTCATTATAGTAACCCTTTCGTTCTTCGTCTTCATGTACTCCGACAAGGTATCCTTGAGTTCTTCTAACGAAACTGCTATGTTTTTCTTTATCTGTAACTGTTTATCCAGATATTGTATAAACTTTATTTGATCTTCGTTCTGTAGCTCATTCGAAATATACTGCAGAACGTTGTAGTTCATGTCAGTTTTGTTTCTCTCTACATCTCCAGTGGCGGTGTTATGCATTCTCTGTAGTGTTCGTAAGATTTCTGAATCCTTTTGATTCTCTACAAAGTGTGCAGTGGTTATAATTTTCTTGGCCTCTGTTGTGTCTCCGAAATGGTAGTGTGATCTAGGCATGATTGTAGTTGTGTTGAACGTAGAGATGTTTCGAGTTAGTGTTAGAAGATAAGTGATGTGTTATGTTATGGGTTAGTTTATTTTATAGGTGGTCAGGGGTAGGGAATTGAATAGGCGGTAAAGCGATTGGATTATTCCGTTAAAAAAAAAGCGATTGGATTATTATGTTATAATTACAAAGGTTATTAATATTTTTCGTTGATTCATGCGTAATAAAGCATGTATCAGTTTAAGTTTCCCGTGTTAACTGAATGGGTTTGTGTGTGTAGTAATAACTGTGTGTAAACGTGTGTCTCTTCAGTTATTCGCATCGTTTCCCAAGCAGTTTCTACATTATGTAACCGTTTAGTGTACCCAGATCCAGGTTTATCTAAGTTTACTAACTTTTAAATTGTTTCATAATTTATAAAAAAAAAAACCAAACGTGTGTTGCTTGTGTACAAATATGTTATACAATTGTGTTTTTGTCATTATGTTTTTATGTCATTATTTTTGTGTATGTGTGTGTGTCATATATTACATGTGCAGCTTCACCTTTTAAAAACATCAATCCTTTACAAGTCATTCATTTCACCAAATACTTGACATCTTCAATGAAAAAGGATTCTTTCAAAAGGTCAATCCTGAAACATTTGCCTTCTTGCTGGCTTTCTACCATCTCATCAACAAGTCATGTACCTTGGGGTACTAAAAAGACAGAAAGTTGAGTAGATGTCTTGTAAGAAGGGCTTCTGCAGTTCAGTGACAACAAGTTTGAAAAACTTGTGCCACACTCAAAGAACATAGCATATGCTAGGAGCATGGTTGTCAAGATTTATCATACACAAACAAGTACAGATACCAAGAGTGTGAAAAGCTTACATCAGGGGGATATCAATTCCTAGGCAATAAGCTTAGTGTTTTGACCGTACACATGCAGCAGATGTTTTCTCAACCACTGATTGAAGAATATTATGATGCTGCTGCTGTTGCTGTAAAGTCCAACTGATAGACAAGTAGCTGAAATATATCATCAAAGATTCAATATCTCATTGATTCACCATCAGACATCACTGTTTTTGTTCAAACATCTGTTCTGTTAATACTGTCCACTGCTGAAAGTCAACCCTTCTTCTCTCATTTCCTTGGTAATCACTGTTGTTCAAAATCAGTGTTTTAACCCACTGATGGCTATCCACTGATAGCTTAGAATCACCCACTGTTTCCAGTATAACCGTTTGCAACCACTGACCTTGCTTCATCAGTGGTTTCATAAATCAACTGTCTTCCATTACTCATTCCTTCACCAGGGGTTGGCACGTGGACTTTTGTAATCGCTGCCACGTCAGCATTCACTTTTTCCCTTTATAAAACCCTGATCAAAACCCCCCAAACAGGGTTTTTAACGAGAAACATGTGTTTACGAAAACTATTTTCCCTTAGATTGTGTTTACAAAGTTTGATTCCACTTCCGCTGCATTTAATCTCATTTTACTTTCGTTCATTTGTTCAATTATGACAAACAAACACAATTATAAGAAACTCAGATCCTAACAAAAATAAAAGTAAACGTGAAGTCTCTGTGTTGTGTGTAATCATATATGTTATACAATTGTGTTTTTTGTCATTGTGTTTTTTATTTTGGTACTTTTTAAGTAGTTTGTATGTTATGTATACCATTTTTTTAAGTAGATTTGTGTTATTTATCCTAAACGGACTGTACGGATGAAATTATCATGGCAATCTGAATTTAAATATTAAAAAAACCAACGCATTGTACTACAATCATAAAAAAGGGGGATCGAAAAGTAAATGTAAGATATATGTTTTTTCGGGTTTTCAATATAAACTGAAACTCTATTGCTGTAACACTTCTGCTTGCTGGAGTTTCGTAACCAACAACCTCGAATTCGTTTTAGACCAGTTGAAAAAACAATCGTCACCTAAGGAAATATGTTCAGCTTGAAGTATATGTTTCCATCCAATAACACCGTACCTATGGTTGAAAAAATATGAAAAAATTTGTTAGTAATATATACACATTGGGTAAAAGAGAAATAATAACTAAGATAATAAATAAATTGACAAACCTTCTTTGACCATCAATGTTGTGTGTAAGAAGATTCGTAACCCAAATATTTCCATTAACAACTTTGATCTTTACTTCAGAAAACTCATTTAAACCAGTTAAGTCAGTAATTAACTTGGGAAGGATCTACATTTTGTAAAAACGTTAAAAATATGTAAATGTTATTAAATGAAAAACACTAAAAAACAAAAAAAAAATAACATAAAACAGGATAGTATAATACCAATTGATGAGTTACTGTCATTGCAAAAAAAAGGATAGTTAGGATCGTCACTAACTTGTCGATAACCTTCCACATTGCTAATATGTTCATATTCTGGCTCAAACAAAGGAGTGTTGTTTAACAAAACTTGACGACCATTTTTATTGAATATGATAATATTAATATGATTCACGTCCTTTTTTTTTAAACACAGAATATCCCCAGGATTTAACCTTAGATCTTCAATAAATTTAAACCAACCATCAGCAATACAATAATTTGGCCCAATCTTTCTAATACGGACTTCCCATTGATGATACTCGGATACATTAAGTATAACCATGTTATCCGGTAAACGATAATCATAATCTTTTGAAATAAAAGTATCTGGTAGAACCTGTAAAAAAATAATTAATACAAATTTATGCGTATTATTTTTTTTTAATAAATCGTAATAACAAGAAATAAAAAATAAAATCTATAAGAAAATTACGTACCGTTGGACTTTGTATAGGATTTTGAATAATTTTACAAAACGATTTTCCAAACTCTTTATTTGGATCATGAGAGAAGAGGTTGAACTTGAAAGTATGATCACCAAGATAGTTGAAAATCATGAAGAAAGATTCATGGCCGAAGTAGTTTAAAACCTCACACCATCCATCCGTAAAGTAGAATACATCTTTTATTAATTTGATAACAACAGACCATGAATGCGTTTCATCAAATTTAAGACTAACAGTTGAAGATTCTAACTTATTCATCCATATAAATCTACTCATACATATAGGTATTGCCTGAAAACCAAAAAACAAAAGGCAAATTTCTTTCGAATAAAGGATAAGACAATATGAATCGTTACTTTAAACAAATAATACGGAAAGGTATGTACCTGTTGAAAGGATAGCGGATCAAGTATAGTTATGATAAAATTCGGACCATGACGATACACGTTAACCCAAACACGAAAAATCAGAAAGAAGACTAACAATCAAATAGTACTTGCAACACATACAATGAAACAAAATATTTCGAGTATGTATTTATAAGAGAAAGTTGTCATATTATACTTAAAAATACGAATGAATCAAAAGTTGTTATTACTATTTATGTAAATTATTATTCAACTGAATATTGGCAAAAAAAAAATTAATGTAAATGTGTACTAAAAATTTTACCGATTTAAAAAATCTTGATAGTTATCTATTAAATAACTACCTACTACTCGTAATTGTAGGAGCTCTAATATACGTGTGTTAACTACTGCTTGTGATAATATTTGTTGGACTTTCATCTTCTTAGGAATCACTTTTCATATTTGTTGTATTGATCGTCAAAGTGTTTGTTATTTAACCTACATTGACAATGATTTTGAAGTTTCTTCCGTCTCTGCTGATACTGATGAATATAATCCCAAGACTTCCGTCAAAAGTTGTTACACAGTGCAAGGTTGTGTGTAAAGATTGGTTAGTCTATCTTTCAACACCTGAGTTTGCTATGAATCATTGTCGTTTCATGCGCAGATTAGGTGATCATAAGATAATTGCCGTTAACCGATTATTGTGTGATATTCGTTATGTGGATAATGAATCCCCTAAATGTTTCTTAGGTAATAAAGTTCATATTCCCTTCACCGCTCATCCGTGCAATATTTTATTTCTAGCAAGTTTGGATGGGATGGTATGTGTTTGCCTAATCAATACTGGTGAATTGGTAGTTTGGAATCCATTAACTCGTGTGTTCAAGATGCTATCAAATTCTAATTCACAGGTTTTTTTTAATCCGGATGAGGATAGTCTTGGGTTTTGCGTCAGCTCTTCTGGTGATTACAATATTGTGCATATTAAACGGACACATATGATGTTGGCTGTTAACATTTATTCTCTCAGTGAAGGGTCATGGTCAACTCCAATGTTCTCAAACTACAGTCCGTTTAATGTTGACGTCTATAGTTGGTCTGTAGGCACGTTTTGTGCAAATTATTTGTATTTCGTATTGACCAGGTTGTGGTGTGTGGGTAACGCATGTGTACTTCGTTTAGATGTTGATAGCAGGGTAATTTCTGATGTTGGATTCCCAGATACAATGGATGTGGAAGCTACAGGTCACTTGGTTAGTATTCGAGATCAACTCCATATGTTGGTTAGTATCGGATTCTATAGTGTGAATATGGAATTGTGGAAACTTGAAAATGAAAAGTGGTCAAAAGTATTTTTTTGTCCACCTGCTATTTCTATGCCATTGATGATTGGGTCGTCTGTGCACTATATCAACAGAAATAAGAAGTTCATTATAGTTCAAGAATGGGGTGATATTACTGATGTAACTGTAGAGGCAGAGGAAATGCATGTTTTTTTGCCTATCATCTTTACTCAAGGTGTGAATGGATCTGTTTATTTTGAAACTACAATTTCACCAAATGTTTAGTTATGCTATTTTATGTAGTTCTTTTTTTGTTCTTCGTTGTTTTGATTAGTTAGTAATTGATGTTTGTGGTTGTTTTTATGTGTGATATAGTTTGTCACAATGAGATTGAATCTTTATGAATTAATGTGCTTATATTATCATGTTAAATATTCATTGAGAGTGTATGATTTTAATATTTGCTTTGTGCGTATTTAATTATGATTACATGTGATTGTGGTTTAAAAACAAAAAGGTCTACAAAAAAAACACAATGGGCCCTTGGAGACCAAGCCCTTAGAGCAGCTTGGAAGCCCTTACCATTGTGCAGTTACATAGAATTAGAAACTTCCCACGTTGTAATATGTGCAGTTAATGATTAGTTTTTAGTTGAATGATTTTTTTTAGTATAGTCATTGTGTTTTTTTTAGTATCATTGTGTTATTGGTTTTCTGTTTTCCATATATTTGATTTTTTTGTAGGTGTCTATTTTTATATATTGTATTGTGTAACTAACTTCCTATTTTTTAGTTGTGGTTCTCATTATTTTTCAATAATCCAATTATCATAAAAAAACAATATTTTTATAAAAAGGACAAAATAATATATAAAACTCAATGCCAAAAAAAATCTACGATGTAATTATTTTCACAATTGTAATAACACAATGTTTGACAACTAACAAAGTAATTTATAAAAATAAGATTAATTAATAAAAAGTATATTCGTGTATGTGATTGATTAAAAATTATCTCCATGTATGTGTATATGTTTACCTGTAAATTAGAAACGGTTTCTAATATATATTGTTATTTAATTTTATTTACCCCATATCTGTTATTTAATTTTATTTACCCCATATCGCCCATAGTATGTGAAAACCGTTTACCACCACTACTCGTAGTTTTAGGAGTTTTTACTCACCTGTGTTAATTGTTAATTGGGGTAGTTTCTATGTAGATATTTATTTTTCAAAGGAATCGCTTTTCGTATATGTTTTCTTCCTCTCTCTATCAACGTCAGTATTTTTAATTAAAGTATAATCGTAAGTGAATATGAAGGATCTTCCATCTCTGTTAATATTGATGAAGATTATTCCAAGACTTCCGGCAAAGGAGGTTATACGGTGCAAGGCTGTGTCTAAAGAGTGGTTAGCCTATCTTTCAACTCCTGAGTTTGCTAAGAATAATTATCGTTTCTTGCGAGTATTAGGTGACCAGAAAATAATTGCTCTTGACAAATCATCGTGTGCGATTCGTTATGTTGATGTTGCATCTCCTAGATGTGTTTTAGGCAATAATATTCACATTCCCTTCGATTGTCATCCATGTAATGTGATCTTTTTAGCAAGTTTGGATGGCATGGTATGTGTTTGCTTATGTAATACTGGTGATTTGGTTGTTTGGAATCCACTAACTCGTGTGTTCAAGATGCTGAGAAATTCTAATTATCAGGGATTTTACAATATGGATGATGATAGTCTTGGGTTTTGTGTTGATTCTGCTGGTGATTACAAAATTGTGCACATTAAACGCATTCATTTCAGGTTGACTGTTAACATTTATTCGTTTAGTGAAGGTTCATGGTCAACTCCAAGGTTCTTAATTGATAGTCCATATGATATTGTTGTTTATAGTTGGTCCGTTAGGACGTTTTGTAGGAAAAGTTTGTATTTTGTACTGACCAAATTCTGGTGTATGGGTAACACAACGGTTCTTCGTTTGGATGTTGAGTCGAAGGTAATAGAAAATGTAGGTTACCCAGATACATTGAGTGTGGAATCTATAGGTCAGTTGGTGACTATACGAGATGAACTTCATATGGTGGTTAGTATTGGAATGTGTAGTGTAGATGTTCAATTGTGGCATCTACAAAATAATACTTGGTCGAAAGTGGTGTCTTTTGTACCCCGTGTGTTTATGCCGTTGATGATAGCGTCATCTGTGCACTACATTGATGGAAATGACAAATTAATTATAGTACATGAATGGGGTGATGTTGCTCAGATAAATGTAAGGGCAAAGAAGATGCATGGTTTTTTTCCTATCATCTTTACACAAGGCATTGTAGGTGCAAGCTATATTGTAGTTTCACCACATGTTTAGTTATGGTTTTGTATTTAGTTGTTTGTTGTTATCATTGTGTTATATATATAGTATTATGTTTGTGGTTGTTGTTTTTTTTTTTTTTGTATTTTTTTGTATATGGAGAATCAATATTCGAAATTAACGTGTTATTTTAATTGTTCTATTATGTTTATAATATGTTTGGTGTGTAATATTTTATGCCAATACATATAATCAACGTTTGTTTGTCATCAGTAGTTTTTTTAACACTTTGTAAAAATCTAACTTTCATATATCTTATCTAAGTTCATCTAATGGTGTTATTAATTTCTACGTTTATCAATTTACAAATAACTAATTCATTTTAAATTGTGCGAATTAGATGTAGGATTTTAATTTAGTATGTATCACAATTTGATGTATGACAATACAAGAATAGTTGTAGTTTCTAATTGCAATCGCATAAAAAAGTCATTATTATCTTAAATATGGAGACACTTATTTATGGAGACACTTATTGATGTTCTTAATAGTTGGATAAGAAGTCATTATGATATTAAAATATGCAGTGTATTTGGATGATGGAAATATTACCAATAAGACTTCTAATGTTGTATACAGGAAAACACAACTAAATTTATAACTAAATATGAACTTCGACTACCGTTTACAAATTATAATTCTAAACAAAATATGTCATCCATGCCCTAATATACTAATACTTGTCATCAAGGTTAGACTACCAACCAACCAAAAAAACACAATAAAATGTACCAACATGTCCAACCAAAAACCATCAAATGATGACGACAAAAGGCATTAGTTTATATACGCAGACATCTGCATCATTAGCAGATAACGTTAACTGTTAAGCTTGGCTTACTGCATCCACATGCGTCAACATGAGGAGGTTTCCTGATTCTACATAGGTTAAATGCATATTGTCACTCGCACTAATATCATTTTTCTTTATGAAACTTGGCCACCCTTCAATCGTATACCTAAATCCATTTCCGTTCTTCTGTCGCTTAACTATCTTCACAACTGTTTTCCCATCCATGTTTCTGACATTCATCTGATGCACTTTCTTTGTTAGCCTTGCCCTGTTTACAACTTCTACAGGTAATCGCTGCATTGATGTTAGAGTTAACAAGTATATTAGCCGTATTGGATATAATTGTCAGTAGCAACAAATATCAATTGTTAATTTTCGAATAAACATAATTTAGTATCTATTATCTATTATAGTTATTCTATGAAGGTTATAAGTAAAGTTATACTTTATTGTTTAGAAAAAAACAATTGTTTTAAGGTTTTTTGTTGCAAACCAAGTTCAATTGTTATGTGTTTAACTGGTAATTCTATACATATAAATAGCCTCATGAATGGTGTTGTAAATTGTTCTCATTAAATAACAGAAATGACATACCATTCGATAATTTGTTTTCCTGATGAATTGATACGCACCACTTTCTTGATCATAATTTTGATGTGCAACACGTTTTTCGTCTTCATTGCTTACCTTCAACGCCATCCGACTTCTTTTCCCGTTTTTGTTAACCTTATCATTTCAAACATGCATTTCCTTTCAATATATATATATATATATATATATATATATATATATATATATATGTATGTTAATGTATAAGAAATATTTATTGGAATATTTTCTTAACTTATGCTTAACTTACCAAACGATCTCGTGTTTGTCGTCCAGTTGCTGACACGGTAGAATGATCATAAGTTGTACAGCATATAAGTTGTTTAGGTTCTTCAGATGTAGAATCGGATGCAATCTGTTTACCTTTCTTTTTAACCTGTTATTACAGCCCGTAACATTAAAGCAAATTAAACTACAATCGTCAACTAAGTATGTATAATAATATGAACAAATAACTTATCCGTTATTATGTTTCAAAGACTTACATCTTCTTTTGTCTGGTAGTTATTTCCTTCACTTACAAAACTCTTTCTTTCAGACTTCAACTTTTCTTTTTCAACACTTTTCTTATTCACTTCATGTTTCTCATCATTCATCTGCATCCAAGATTTTTAAAATTCATTAACATCTGAGGATCAATATATTGTATTGTAAAAATATGTAAACTCATTACCCCAGTAATCAATTGGTTGATTGAGTCTTCTTGATCAGTGAAGTTCTGTTATACGATAACATCCGTAAATAAGTCGTATTGACTAGCAAACCATTTTAACTTACTTTAAACTACTTACAGAGTTGAAGTGTTCATAGTATGTGTGTTTAGGTATTTCAACAACTGAGTTGTCTTTAGTTGTCTCCTTCTTTCTAAAAACAACCTCAACTCCGCTACGATAAAGTGTCAAGTCAAACGATTCGCTGTTTGTTTTCATCAACATCAGTATATCACCGTCTTCTATGTCAATATATTCAAACATCTCCGGACACCCTTTAGCAAAAACGTAGCATGCATTTATTTTTTCGGTCTCAACTTTCCAACATTGACCTGCTGCGTATATGTTATAAGAATCTTTTACTGGCCAGTAATAGTAAAATTTGTTCACATAAGCTTCTGGAATGACCTGAAAAGTTGTGTAATATTTTATAAAGAGTAAATTGCCATTTTAGTCCCTGAGTTTTGTCCAAATTTGCCATTTTGATCCAAATAGTTTTATTTTCCCCCCTGGGTCCCTGACTTTTACATTTGTTGCCATTTTGATCACTTTGCCTAACTCCATCCAAAAACCCAGTTACTCTTTTCAATTTAAACCTTTTCAGTTGCCATTTTGATCCAATTCCAAAAAATCAAAAAAATTCCAAAAAATCAAAAAAATTCCAAAAAATTCAAAAAATTCTAAAAAATCTAAAAAATTCAAAAAAATCTAAAAAATTCTAAAAAATCATAAAAATTCTAAAAAACCATAAAAATTGCTAACATCTGCTATGCCTTAACAGATGATGCAGTTCAACAGAGGATTTCAAACATCTGTTTACACATGCATCATGATGAACATCTGCTGATAAACACCAAGATGGTTCAACCAAAGGTCTGCCAAAGAGAACCTCTGCTATGGACTAACGGTACGGGTCGAAACGCTTCGCGTCGAAACGGTTCGGTTCGATACGGTACGGGTCGAAACGGTACGGTTCGAAACGGTTCGCGTCGAAACGGTACGGTTCGATACGGTACGGGTTCGAAACGGTTCGCGTCGAAACGGTTCGGTTCGATACAGTACGGGTCGAAACGGTTCGGTTCGAAACGGTACGGGTCGAAACGGTTCGTGCCGAAACATTTAATGATTTTTGGATTTTTTAGAATTTTTTTGATTTTTTAGAATTTTTATGATTTTTAGAATTTTTTATATTTTTTTGAATTTTTTAGAATTTTTATGATTTTTTTGAATTTTTTAGATTTTTTTGAATTTTTTAGATTTTTTTGAATTTTTTAGATTTTTTTGAATTTTTTAGAATTTTTTTTGATTTTTTGGAATTTTTTTGATTTTTTTGGAATTTTTTTGATTTTTTGGAATTGGATCAAAATGGCAACTGAAAACATTTTTTAAGGAAATCCCCAAAATACCCCTGTTACAAACTGGGTTTTTGGATGGAGTTAGGCAAAGTGATCAAAATGGCAACAAAATGTAAAAGTCAGGGACCCAAGGGGGAAAATAAAACTATTTGGATCAAAATGGCAAATTTGGACAAAACTCAGGGACTAAAATGGCAATTTACTCTTTTATAAACATATATTCATTTATTCCATTTGCTGACAAGTATAACAAAAAAACAAATTCCTACTAACATATAACTATACTTACTATGATCTTTAAATCTCCGTAACGGTTGACTGTCAAGAACGATTCATCACAAACGTTTTCTATGAAACAATGTATTTGTAGACATTTTTCTTTGATTATCCTCAAAACTAATAAGGTGTTCTTTGTCAATTTAAGACCTTTTACAATACTTATCCATCCGTCAGTGACAACACTTTCACCTCTTACACTTCTCAGCCATGTTGTACAGCTTATTCCGCTTTCATGATTTATCGTTACCTTTGTCCGGTTCCAGTAATCTCCTCCCACAAGCTTTACAAACTCAATTGGTAATGCCTGTAGTTACATTTACTAATTTCAGTTTACGTAATGAAGTTTACACTTACTTATTGAAGGCATTACAGCATACCAGTTTCAATGATTTAGGGTCTTGTAATAGAGACAGGCAGGACGTAATCATTTTTGTATACCTGTGATATATAACATTTAATATTAACTGTTAGTATTAATACACAATGTGTTAAAATGTAATCTTATGTCATGAGAATATTATTCCTAATTCATAATGTGCAATAGATCTCTTCTGTATACCGTTTCAATATATCGGTAAATATATATATATATATATATATATATATATATATATATATTCGTAAAATATCTCTTTTCGCGTAATCGTACATGGGTTAGGTTATTTTGGAGCAACTTATATCTTATTGACTTATAAAATTTAATAAGTTGTGTTTATAGTGTTTGGGTTAGCTTATTCAAGTTATTTTTGTGTGTTGAGAAGTTGTTTTTGATAAGTTAGTATTTGTAACTCCTCACTTATGACTTATATAAGTTAATAAGTACTTTTAGATAAGGAACTCCAAAAATAAAAAAATTTATAACAGAATCATATGTTTTCATCTGTGTGTGTTTGGGATTCCTTCTTAAAAATGACTTATTAACTTATATAAGTGACAAGTGAGAAGTTAGAAATTCTGACTTCTCAAAAATGGCTTGTCAACACACAAAACCCTTTAAAATAAGCTAACCCAAACACTCAAAAAACAACTTATTAACTTTTATAAGTCATAAGTTGCTCCAAAATAAGCTAACCCAAACACCCCCATTGTTTGATTGCAACTTTTTCATATATTATTATCATTATACTGTAAACATTAGTTCGACAATGTCCATAACATGCAATACATAAGATATATATCAACTATACATAACATATGAGAGGTTGAAGATGATTGAAACCTAAAATCAGATTTGACGTCTACAAACAAGTTATTCGCCGCAGTAACCATCATATGTCGCTGATTAAGTATCTAACAGAGGTTTAGAAATCTAATAGAAATTAAACCGTTAAGATTTACAATCGGAAGTTACCTTTTTGTCGATCAAATCTTCGGCGGTGATGATCTTCAAGGAGATATGAAACGCCGGTGATGATGAAGTTGTTTTGATTGTGATAGATATGATGTTGATTGCGTATCTTTTATTATCTTTTATATTTTATTGTTTGTTTAATTAAATAAAGAAATACTTGAATATTGGTGGTATGGATGGTGTTAATAGTAGCCATGGTATTGCAACTAATTCTATATATTGTGTTATTGCGTCTGATTATTGTGTTTTGCAACTAGGTGGGTTTTCTATACATTATGTTATGTGTTCTTGTCATTGTGTTTACTTTGTATCTAATGGATATTAATTTTATTAAATTAAATATAAAGAAAGATTAAAGAGTGAAATATGTATAAAATATTATACGCTACAATTAACACTTCCTAAGATTTCAACGACTCTCGCCTTCTTACACGCGATTTCATCCTTTCTTTTGTTTTGCAGATCGGCTAGGATGTCGCAGATTTTCTGATCCTATTTCAACAGTTGTGTGATAAACTCTTCTGCGTTGTTCTTGAAATCTGATGGGGGAGAGTGGAGGACTTCATCAAGCTATCCGATGCTGCTCCAGGTTCGCTTGTAATTGTTATCACTGATGATGCCGACTTTTCTGTTTAGTTCTTCATATGCTCCCTTTTCTTCGAGCGACCATTGAGAGAATTGTAATTGATTTAGTTTATGTTGATCTAACTTTGATAGATCTCATCTATCTTTATTTAATGGTGTTAGCAATTGCTATGTTAATCAATTTAAAAATAGTTACTTAAAAATTTCAAATTGTGTGAATTAGATGTAAGATTTTAAGTTAGTACGTGTGACAATTCGATGTATAAGAATAAAAGAACAGTTGTAGTTACTAATCACAATCGAATAAAAAGTCATTATTATCTTAAATATAGACATGGTTATTGATGTTCTTAATAGTTGGATAATAAGTCATTGTGTTTTTTTACAATGGTTTGTGTTTTGCCAACGAAATTGTATATTATAGTATATATTGTGTTTTTTTGGCTTTTGTGTAATATCCTTGGGAGATCCTGATAACATCAATTATTTTTTTTGTATATGTATTCTGCATGTTTATGATTTATTGTATATTATAGTATACATTGTGTTTTTTTGGTTTTTTTGTAATATACTTGTGAGATCTTGATAACATTATCTGCTCTTTTTTTTTGTATATGTATCCTGCATGTTTATCATTTATTACAAGTCATTATTATCTTAAATGTAGACACTGTTATTGATGTTCTTAAATAATATTCTCATGACCTAAATATAATCTACGTTTGGTTGTGTTGATAGTTTTTTTAATACTTTTGTAAACATGTAACATTGATAGATCTCATTTATCTTCATTTAATGGTGTTAGCAATTCTTACGTTAATCAATTACAAATAATTAATTAAACATTTTAAATTGTGCGAATTAGATGTAAGATTTTAAATTAGTATGTATGACAATTCAAGAAGAGTTGTAGTTATTAATCGAAATCAAATTAAAAGTCAACATTATTTTAAATATAGACATAGTTATTGATGTTCTTAATAGTTAGATAAGTACTCAACGTGATATTAAAATATACAGTGAGTTTGGATGATGTTAATCATATATACCCGGACAGCGGGCGGGTAAACTACTAGTTTTGTATGTTTATGACCAAAATGTTCAGTCGAGTGTCGAGGATCGAATTGTTACCTCAATAGCTAAGCGATACCGATGAGGAATCAATGGGGTGCGGCTGTGGATTGTCGACAATAGAACAATGATTTGCGGCTGCGTATAATATTAGAAACGATTCGACATGATTAATTCGACTTCGTAGGAGCATGATCAGTGGAACCAAAAAGGAAGATTTGTACCTGGGTTACACACAGAGACGAGAAAGAACCACGGTAACGGTCAACACTGATCAAACTGGAGGGTGTGCGGTGGCTGCCAAAGCCACCGGAGTAAAAATCGATAAATGGAACCAAACAACTATATTCGAACTTGACTTGGTTTTCGATGTGATACCTTAAATGCGAAACAGATCCGAGCGAAAATCAGCGAATTTGAACTTCCGGCAGACCGAAACTTGAAGGTGTAGTAGATACAGAACTGGCGGTGCAACGATGACGATTCACCGACTGCCGCGATGTCAATGAAGACTCAAACAGAACAAGGATTTGAGGGTTGTGCGATGGTGTTTTCTGAGAATATGTGTTAACAGAATGAGAATGAGGGGTTGTATAAAGCTAAAGATCTCGATAGGGTTGCCTTCTTTTTAGCCACTCTGTTGAACGTGAGAAATGGGTGATAAAGATTTGAATGCAGGGCCAATACATAATCTGTTTCCTTATTAATATTATTATTATTCCTAAATTAGTTTCTACTTATATAAGTTATTATTATTAATCAATGAAGCATTGAACATATCAATTTTTAACAATTTTGTATATTACACCTCAATTCAAATCGTTGGTATTCTGTTGACATGCAAATAAGAATTAAAACATATAAAAGTGGTCTAAGTATATAACAATAATAGGACTAAGGTATAAGTGGGATTGAACTAATAATTTGTTATAATACTTATATGGTTATTAGATTAGGATTTTAGAATTTCGTATATTACAATTCTACCTTCCTTAAAAGAAATTTCATCCTCGAAATTAATGTCATAAAACGATTGACACTAACGATACGGGTATTTCAACCCCCTACCTCTTAAATTAATTTCGTCCTCGAAATTAATGTCATAAAACGATTGACACTAGCGGAAGCGTGGTGAGCCCATAACCCACAGGTCCCAGGATCGAAACATGGCTCTGATACCATAACTGTAACACCCCGGCCCGAAAAGGCTAACGTGTCACCTAATACAGTAATCAGAGACATTTTAAAACTTAACTCAAATAAACATAACTCCAAAGGTTTAAAAATCTAAAACCACACAACGGTCTTAACGAAAATAAAAAAAAATGTCTAAAATTCAAATAGCAATTTTATTTAAACTCCTTATTCCCAACTCTAGCCATTTAGTTTTCTCTCTTCGCACTTTTCCCCATGTTCCCCTGAGTACCTGTTTAAGAAACAAGAGAAAACAACAAGAGAAACACGGCTGAGCAAAAAATTGCCCAGTAACGGAAAAACAATAGCAATAACGGTAATTTGATGAGAACGATCAATACGGTATTTTATCAATGGTGAAACAATACTATGACGATAACAATGTAACGATACAATCAACACTAATCAATGGTCAATCAATACGATAAGAATCTATATGGAAATACCCATGTGAGCCAATGTCAATAAACAGTAAACAATAATATGTACATTAGCTGCGGACTAATGCACCAATATGTAAAGGGGATGTGGGCACACACACCTATCCCAATACCAATACCAATACCAATACCAATACCAATACAATAACAATGGTATCCTAGGATCGATCCATACGCCTCTCAATAATCAATGAACAATAAGTTCTAATATAGAGACGTCGTGAACTAATCGCACCGTCAGGGATGGTGCACGTCATCGGTGCCGATGATGACGCCCTATGTCCCCATAGGTGGATGTGCTCGGTTATTGAGGTCAATAAAACGGTACACTTAAGTCAAGACAACTAGTACAATAATGCATTTCTACGGCAAAAACCAATGATCAATGGGAACATGCGATAATGAGCTAAAGGGAATTAATCTATCGCATGTGAATCAATGAAAACAATTCAATTACATACTAGATACTATACTAATAGGAAGCAATGATACGGTGGGATGAACTAGATACTACGAGTACAATAATGATATAAAACGCTACAAGAAAAGACCACAGAATCCGTACCTTAAGCAATGGATACAAGAGTTAAGACGAAGTTAAATTGATTCCGATCAATGACAAAGACCTACATATATTTGGTGAACTTTAATTAGATTTGTCTTTCATTCCACTTGTTATTTAAATATGTAAATGCATAATAAGTCTCATTAATTGTTATTCTAAGTTCTTCTCGTAAGACTTAAATTGCATTTAAAACCTCCTAAATGTTATTAACTTTAAAAGAACCTATTTACAAAAAAGTTAACTATGTACGTCACCTTTTTACCTGCATTCTAATGTCTTGTATATCATACTTTATTGAGTAAATTGCCATTTTAGTCCCTGAGTTTTGTCTAAATTTGCCATTTTGATCCAAATAGTTTTATTTTCCCCCGTGGGTCCCTGACTTTTACATTTGTTGCCATTTTGATCACTTTGCCTAACTCCATCCAAAAACCCAGTTACTCTTTTCAATTTAAACCTTTTCAGTTGCCATTTTGATCCAATTCCAAAAAATCAAAAAAATTCCGAAAAATCAAAAAAATTCCAAAAAATTCTAAAAATTCTAAAAAATTTCAAAAAAATCTAAAAAATTCAAAAAAATCTAAAAAATTCAAAAAAATAATAAAAATTCTAAAAAATCATAAAAAATCTAAAAAATTCAAAAAAATATAAAAACCATAAAAATTCTAAAAAACCATAAAAATTCTAAAAAATCCAAATAATTCTAAACGGTTCGCGTCGAAACGGTTCGGTTCGATACGGTACGGGTCGAAACGGTTCGGTTCGATACGGTACGGGTCGAAACGGTTCGGTTCGAAACGGTACGGGTCGAAACGGTTCGGTTCGAAACGGTTCGCGTCGAAACGGTTCGGTTCGAAAGGGTTCGCGTCGAAACGGTACGGCTCGAAACGGTTCGGCTCGAAACGGTTCGGGTTCGAAACGGTTCGGGTTCGAAACGGTACGGTTCGAAACGGTTCGGGTTCGAAACGGTTCGCGTCGAAACGGTTCGGTTCGGTTCGATACGGTACGGGTCGAAACGGTTCGGTTCGAAACGGTTCGCGTCGAAACGGTACGGTTCGAAACGGTTCGGCTCGAAACGGTTCGGGTTCGAAACGGTACGGGTCGAAACGGTTCGGGTTCGAAACGGTACGGTTCGAAACGGTTCGGGTTCGAAACGGTTCGCGTCGAAACGGTTCGGTTCGATACGGTACGGGTCGAAACGGTACGGTTCGAAACGGTTCGCGTCGAAACGGTACGGTTCGATACGGTACGGGTTCGAAACGGTTCGCGTCGAAACGGTTCGTGCCGAAACATTTAATGATTTTTGGATTTTTTAGAATTTTTTTGATTTTTTAGAATTTTTATGATTTTTAGAATTTTTTTATATTTTTTTGAATTTTTTAGAATTTTTATGATTTTTTAGAATTTTTTAGATTTTTTTGAATTTTTTAGATTTTTTTGAATTTTTTAGAATTTTTTTTTATTTTTTGGAATTTTTTTGATTTTTTTGGAATTTTTTTGATTTTTTGGAATTGGATCAAAATGGCAACTGAAAACATTTTTTAAGGAAATCCCCAAAATACCCCTGTTACAAACTGGGTTTTTGGATGGAGTTAGGCAAAGTGATCAAAATGGCAACAAAATGTAAAAGTCAGGGACCCAAGGGGGAAAATAAAACTATTTGGATCAAAATGGCAAATTTGGACAAAACTCAGGGACTAAAATGGCAATTTACTCTACTTTATTAGATCATTCACTTGTCTTTTGACTCCAAAAAAAAACGTGATTTAATATAAGAATGGATTTTGGATTTTTGACTTATATACTAAAAGTTTGACAATGCACTATCATGCTAGTAAAATAATAAAAACCCACTACAATTAACCTATTCATCCTCTACCTCAAGTCATCGCAAAACCACTATGAAAACTAAGGACAACAACAATTTATTTGATTTAATTTTGTATGTTTATGACCAAAATGTTCAGTCGAGTGTCGAGGATCGAATTGTTACCTCAATAGCTAAGCGATACCGATGAGGAATCAATGGGGTGCGGCTGTGGATTGTCGACAATAGAACAATGATTTGCGGCTGCGTATAATATTAGAAACGATTCGACATGATTAATTCGACTTCGTAGGAGCATGATCAGTGGAACCAAAAAGGAAGATTTGTACCTGGGTTACACACAGAGACGAGAAAGAACCACGGTAACGGTCAAGACTGATCAAACTGGAGGGTGTGCGGTGGCTGCCAAAGTCACCGGAGTAAAAATCGATAAATGGAACCAAACAACTATATTCGAACTAGACTTGGTTTTCGATGTGATACCTTAAATGCGAAACAGATCCGAGCGAAAATCAGCGAATTTGAACTTCCGGCAGACCGAAACTTGAAGGTGTAGTAGATACAGAACTGGCGGTGCAACGATGACGATTCACCGACTGCCGCGACGTCAATGAAGGCTCAAACAGAACAAGGATTTGAGGGTTGTGCGATGGTGTTTTCTGAGAATATGTGTTAACAGAATGAGAATGAGGGGTTGTATAAAGCTAAAGATCTAGATAGTGTTGCCTTCTTTTTAGCCACTCTGTTGAACGTGAGAAATGGGTGATAAAGATTTGAATGCAGGGCCCAATACATAATCTATTTCCTTATCTTCCTATACTAATAAATAAAATTTTTTTTGTACACGTGTCACTCTCTGGTGCCTCCTCCCTTTTAATAATAGTATTACATTTTAATTTTATACACAAAATATAATATAATATTAATTAATATAGTTAGAGATAAACGTCTAAATTCAAATTTAATTAATAATTATCTATAACAAATATAAATGTATCAAATAATATAACAATAAGTATAATATTATTTAATATAGTTAGAGATCAAAGGTATAATTTCAAATTTAATTAATAGTAAATTACTTTTTGAGTCCCTATGTTTTAGTGGTTTTAACCACTTGAATCCAAAATCAAAAAGTTTAACACCTTGAGCCTCTAACCGCTCATTCACACCCTCTGTAAAAAATTCAAAAAGCCTTTTGGAAGGTTGAGTTCTCTAAGTTCTCACAACTCGTAGAAGTTTTCATATTTTTTCTAACCATATAGATTTGTTAAGATAAAATATATTATTTGGATACAAACAATAATTACTAATAAAGTATCAAATCACGTGTACAAGTTACGAAAATATAACTGTTCTTTTGTTTCACTTATTTATTTAAATAAGTCATTTCATTAATAAGGGTTATATACAAGTTGATAATTTACATTTTTTGTCATTCAACCCGTGTAATACACGGGGTTGTAAGCTAGTTAATATTAGAGTAAATTACAAGTTTTGTTCATTATGTTTGTCCCAAATTTCAGGCGTTGTCCTTTACCTTTAAAATTGATGAGTTTTGTCCTTAATGTTTCCAAATCGTGCACGTTATGTCCTTTAGGGCAAACCCAGTTAAATTTTTTTGTTAAATCTGGTCACCCAGGGGTATTTTAGTCTTTTTACACTGTTTACTTAGTATTATTAAAAAATAAAACAAAATAATTTTAGTTTTATTATTATTATTATTATTATAAGTATATATATATATATATATACCACAACCCTTCACCGCCATCTCCACCACCCTCCACCGTCATCGTCACCACCACCCTCCACCGTCACCGTCACCACCACCCTCCACCAAACACCCTTGTCAAAACCCCTCCAATCCTCTGCCTTCTCTCTCTCACCTGCCGCCACCTCCCACCACCCACCACCTCCATCAACACACCACCACCACAACCACCTTCACCCACCGCCACCACAACTACTTTCTCTCTACCACACTACCACCATCGTCTCCACCATCACCACCCCCACTGAAACCCTAACCCCAACCTGCAACAAACACCATTAAACCCACCACCCCCACTGAAACCCTAACCCCAAGAACCTACAAACCACCCAAATCAGCAACCACCACCATAAACTCACCACCCCATCCACAACCGCTGATAGATCAAAGAAATTTGGGCAGAATTAGAGCGATTTACCATTGAATTGAGGACCTTCGGTATGTGATGTCGTCGGAGAAGACGGAGGACCTTCGGTATGTGATGTCGCCGGAGAAGACGGAGCGATTTACCCTGTACCTAACCCACCACCACCGCCCTGCCTTCACCACCGCACCTAACCCACCACCACCGCCGTGCCTTCACCGCCGCCGTGCCTTCACCGCCGCCGTGCCTTCACCGCCGTGCCTTCACCGCCGTGCCTTCACCATCTCAACCACCGGCATCTGTTGTTTGAGAGAGAGAGAGGAGATGAAATAGGGTTTCAGATTAGAGATTAGAGAGAGAGAGAGAGAGTTTGTTTATATAATGTTTTGTTTTTAAGTTGTACAAAATGGCCCTTTAATAAATGTTATTTACAAACTAGCCCCTGGAAAGGTCAAATGACAAGAATGCCCTCATGTGCCTTGCACATGATCAGATTTAACAAAAAAAAATTAACTGGGTTTGCCCTAAAGGACATAACGTGCACGATTTGGAAACATTAAGGACAAAACTCATCAATTTTAAAGGTAAAGGACAGCGCCTGAAATTTGGGACAAACATAAAGGACAAAACTTGTAATTTACTCTTAATATTAATATTATTATTATTCCTAAATTAGTTTCTACTTATATAAGTTATTATTATTAATCAATGAAGCATTGAAGCATTGAACATATCAATTTTTAACAATTTTGTATATTACACCTCAATTCAAATCGTTGGCATTCTGTTGACATGCAAATAAGAATTAAAACATATAAAAGTGGTCTAAGTATATAACAATAATAGGGCTAAGGTATAAGTGGGCTTGAACTAATAATTTGTTATAATACTTATATGGTTATTAGATTAGGATTTTAGAATTTCGTATATTACAATTCTACCTTCCTTAAAAGAAATTTCATCCTCGAAATTATTGTCATAAAACGATTGACACTAACGATACGGGTATTTCAACCCCCTACCTCTTAAATTAATTTCGTCCCCGAAATTAATGTCATAAAACGATTGACACTAGCGGAAGCGTGGTGGGCCCATAACCCACAGGTCCCAGGATCGAAACCTGGCTCTGATACCATAACTGTAACACCCCGGCCCGAAAAGGCTAACGTGTCACCTAATATAGTAATCAGAGACATTTTAAAACTTAACTCAAATAAACATAACTCCAAAGGTTTAAAAATCTAAAACCACACAACGGTCTTAACGAAAATAAAAAAAAAAATGTCTAAAATTCAAATAGCAATTTTATTTAAACTCATTATTCCCAACTCTAGCCATTTAGTTTTCTCTCTTCGCACTTTTCCCCATGTTCCCCTAAGTACCTGTTTAAGAAACAAGAGAAAACAACAAGAGAAACACGGCTGAGCAAAAAATTGCCCAGTAACGGAAAAACAATAGCAATAACGGTAATTCGATGAGAACGATCAATACGGTATTTTATCAATGGTGAAACAATACTATGACGATAACAATGTAACGATACAATCAACACTAATCAATGGTCAATCAATACGATAAGAATCTATATGGAAATACCCATGTGTGCCAATGTCAATAAACAGTAAACAATAATATGTACATTAGCTGCGGACTAATGCACCAATATGTAAAGGGGATGTGGGCACACACACCTATCCCAATACCAATACAATAACAATGGTATCCTAGGATCGATCCATACGCCTCTCAATAATCAATGAACAATAAGTTCTAATATAGAGACGTCGTGAACTAATCGCACCGTCACGGATGGTGCACGTCATCGGTGCCGATGATGACGCCCTATGTCCCCATAGGTGGATGTGCTCGGGTATTGAGGTCAATAAAACGGTACACTTAAGTCAAGACAACTAGTACAATAATGCATTTCTACGGCAAAAACCAATGATCAATGGGAACATGCGATAATGAGCTAAAGGGAATTAACCTATCGCATGTGAATCAATGAAAACAATTCAATTACATACTAGATACTATACTAATAGGAAGCAATGATACGGTGGAATTAACTAGATACTACGAGTACAATAATGATATAAAACACTACAAAAAAAATCCCTCCTAACTTTTCTTTTCTTCAAAAAAAAAAGATCCCTCTATTTTGGAAGGAAAGTTAGAAGAGGAGATTATTAAAAATTTGAGAGTAAATTGTTATTTTAGTCCTTGAGGTTTTTCTCAGATTTTCATTTTAGTTCAAATAGTTTTATCCTCCTCTAGATACCTGAATTTTACTTTTTTTTTTTTTGCCATTTTGATCCAACCCACTAAGTTCGTTAAAAAATATCAGTTAACTCAAACTAAACAGTTTGATAGTTGTCATTTTCATCCAAAAACCATTTTTTCTTTTATTCAGTTATATATATAAAAAACTTTAATTATAAATAAAAATACATGTTAATATATAAAAAAACCTTCAATTTTTTAAAAATAGAATATTAATTAATATATATTAAAAAACACTTTAGCTTTTATTAAAATATTTTTTTATATATAATAAAATCCACCAATCCCCAAACCCCCCACCCCCCACCACAGGTCCACAATCCACACCTTCTCTATCACCTATCACAGCCCACCTCCACCACACACACACCACCACCAACATTCGCCGCACACATGTGATGAGAGAGAGGAGAGGGGTTGAGGATTGTTGTAATTTTATTATATATAAAAATATATTTTTTTAAAGTTAAAGGGTTTTCTTTAATATATATTAAGAGTTAATTGCCCGGATGGTCCCTATGATTTCACGTTTTTTTCACGTTTAGTCCCCATCGTTTGGAAATAGCATGTATGCTCCCTATAGTTTGTCATTTTGTTACTCGGATAGTCCCCTGACATTTACTTTGGGGATTATCCGAGTAACAAAATGACAAACCATAGGGAGCATACCTGTTATTTTCAAACTAACTGACATCTACTCAGGGACTATCTGAGTAACAAAATAACAAACCATAGGGAGCACACCTGCTATTTTCAAAAGGTGGGGACTAAACGTGAAAAAACGTGAAACCACAGGGACCATCTGAGCAATTAACTCTATATATTAATTAATATTTTGTTATTAAAAAATTAAAGGTTTTCGCCTGGAGAAGTGAACAGGGTAGAATACGGACGGCAATTTTTTAGTGAAAAGAAGCGGATCAAAGCTAAAAAAAATTATGTTTCTAACTTTCATCTACTTTCTTCCACTAAAAAACTTGAGAACACAATTTTTTCTAGCTTTGTTCCGCTTCTTTCAGTTCTCTCCTTAAAAAAGATTCGGGAACATAGCGTTAATCTTAAAATACATCGAACACCCTACACCAAATATCAAATACTGATGATCATTTTCATCTAGAACACCTTCATACATCATAATCTAGACACCTACATTATGATCATCTTCCTTGTCGGTTCATTGTAACAATCAACTTGATCCATTTTTTATTTGTTACCTGGCGTGATACAACCCTTGTATATAAGCCTAAACAAAGTTCTATGCTTAATGCTAATTAACTTAACCTGTTTTGATCAGTTACAAATTCTTTGATCTATCTCTTTTTTATTAGTTACAAATTCTTTGATCTATCTCTTTTTATGCTTGTATAATGGTCGTTATATATTGGTTTTAAGAAAGACGAGCCATGGACCATGGTCAAAAATTTGACCTTTAGAGTATCAATGATATAATTGTACTGTATCGATACCTATATCTATTGTTATATCTTACATTAGGTTAAAGACTCGCATATTACACGGAATGAATAAATGAAATATATCACGTAAGTGAAAAATGAGAAATACGATATTAAAATTGCTTAAAATCATCCGTAATCAGGAAAATGTCAATTTCTTTAATTGAAATTTAATGAAAAACATATTAATTTTGAAATAAATTTTAAATTTACACAATTTAAACATTCAATATATCAAAAATAGTTATTGCTTATTACCAATAGTGGAGGGTTCAAATAAAAATAAATTTTTTTATAAGAAAAACCAATATAAATACTTTATTTTACTTCATTTAATATTCACATTTAATACCAATTGGGTGGTGGTCCATTGGGAAAGACAAATTCTTTAAAAACACCTAGGTTGGGAAGGGGATGGTTTTGGGTTCAAGTCTCACAGACAGGGGATTAAAGAAATTAGTCATTCAAAAAAAAAAAAACATTCACATTTAACTTTAATGTAAGAGTATATTTGTAAACTTTTCATAGATCATTAATTTCTGATGTTCCTCTTTAGTAAGTAACTACATTAAATTTATAACGTATTTTCAAAATATATATATTTAAAAAAAAATTAGAGTGTAGGACAAATTTCGAAATGTGTAGGATAACTTTTTATGTGTGTAGGCAAAAAAAAAATAGTGTAGAGGATGATAGTTTAGATGACTAATTAATTAGTTAAGGATAGTAATTAATGAGATGAAACAAAACTACTTAATATTTTATATTTATACCATTTGTTCTTTTTCTTAATAAAATTTTCTTTTCAAACGAATCTCCCCCATTACCAATAAATACATAAGTTGTGATTTACTATTTACACAACTTGAATTATAGATATATTGCTAAATCTTAAACATTAGTTTGAGCGCAAATTTAATTAATAGTTTTCACTTTGATATCATGTTCCTTTTTTGTGTGCAAGGAATAGTAAAGTTACCACAAAAAAAATGTATACTCTGATGTTTAACGAATTTATTTCTTTGAGTTTTTTTCGGTTGCTATACCGAGAATCAGTATCGTAATGAAACAAGCCGATATCGATCAAAACTGAATTTCCGTCGTATCATCCAGGGATATCAGTAGTTATTACTTTATATATAAGGAAATATATAAAATTTAACCATAAGAAATAAATTGCGTAAATTTATTGACCAACTGAATAATTAAAAAGAAAAGTTTAAATGATTTATATTATGTTTTTAAAATAACATCAAAAAGAAAATATTTGTTTTTATTAAATAACAAAAAGATAATGCAATATTATAAATTATAAATTATAAATTTGCAACATATTGTTGCATTGCTTTTTGTACTCTGTGCTCTGTAAGTTGTATAGTGTTTTTGTACAATACTAGGTGTGGTTATATTTACCTGGTTGTTTTACGTGTTTGATTTATAAGCAGAACATGTGTCCTTTTAGACAGGTGTTCCTTTGTTGTTTTTTGCTTATAAACCTTTTAGGTTTCTACTCTCATCTTCATCATGTCTCTCTCTCTATGCTATTGGGATATTGGTCCGCTGTTGGCCCAACGGTTCCGGCCGTATGTGGCAGCGGCGTGTTAGTAGTTTACTGAACCTATTGTTGCCGTGTGCAGTATCAAGTTGTACGGTTCCAGTCTGTGGTGTAGGTGTTTGGTTTGTCGCTTGAACATTTGTTCTTTTCGACGACTGTTCTTTTGTTGTGTTTGTCTGAATCTTGAGTTTTTGGGTGTTATGCCGTAGTTGTCGGGCGGCTCCGGCCGTCTGTGGGTGTTTGTTTCTGTCTGGAGTTTTTATCCTCTATTTATTTGAATGGTTTGCTCTCAATTGAGATACAGAGAGAAACAGAAAAACGTATAGGTGTTACCCCACCGTTGCCGGCGGCTCCGCCGTCCATGGCGGCGATGGACTTACAGTGCAGAACCTTCTTGCGTTTTCTGTTTCTCACTTAAACCTTTTGATCTGGGTGATAAACGTGACATGTTGCCCATGGAAGATGTCCGGGTTCTTTCGATAAAATCGATGACGATGATGTACATTTCATCCGATATTAACATAACAGGGTGGTGATGAAAATGGGGTAACCCATAACTAAACCCAAATTGCTTACGATTTTATTGTTTTGAATGATTCAAAACCTTTTCTTTGTAACGACTTATTTGAAGCTATGATGGATACTATTAGCTTTTAGGCTATACAACAATAGGCCTCTTTGTTTTCTGACGACTCGATCAGGGCGGTGTTTACAGCCCATAAAGAAAACTGTACAAAGTTAAGTTTTTTTTTTGAAAAAGGCGGAATTTCATAGATAAAAAAGCAAGAAGCTTTGAAGTACAGTACAGAAATAAAAAAGGAACAGAATTACAAGAACTACAAAGAAAGTTCAAGCTAAAGGGGGAAATCCGTAAACTTGAAACCCCTCCACTTTTCCCAGGTTATATCAGGAAGACCAGCTCGAGATTGCACCCACAGGAAAGAGTGCGCCTTGATGTCGCCAATCAATTTAGTCAGCTGAGGAGATTTGTGCTTGAAGATGAAGTCGTTTCTTGTTCGCCATATATTCCAGCATGTTGCAGCCACAACCGCCCGTATTGCTCTTTTCAAGGCCTTGTGTGTCTTGTGGGATAAAATATGTTCGAACAGTTGTATGACACTTAAGGTGAAACGCGGTAGATGAATGTTGATCCATTGAAGGATTAGAGTCCAAACCTGCTGGGCGAAGTCACAGGTAACAAGAAGGTGGTCTACGGTTTCTATAGCACCGTTGCAGAAGATGCAAGAGGCTGAGGGGAGGGAGATTCTTCTAGCCATCAATGCTTCTTTGGTCGGAATTCGGTCCAGTACGACTCGCCATAAGAAACAGTTAACTTTTTTCGGAATCCAGTGTAGCCAGTTGAGCACCTTTGTTTCCGGTATGATATTAATGTGATCCAACTCTGCCCGTAAAAGTCGCACAGTGAATATCTCCCTTGAAGAACCTGTTTTCCATAACCAGAGATCTGGTCCTAACCCGAGCTCGATATTGTAGAGAAGAGTAGTGCAGGAAGCCCATTCAGCCAGTTGTTCGGATTGGGTCAGGATGTTCGAACTGCCCCAGAACCACTCCACATTCCCATCGATTATGCTATACCGCTTTTGGACTGTACATCTTTTCTCGGACTCCACCGCGTAGAGGTTGGGAAAACGGTCACGTAGAGGTCCATTACCCATCCAATTATCCAGCCAAAATAACGTTTTGTCCCCTACCCCCATTCTTGGTGACATTCTAGCGTTAATATTAATGGTAGGATTTTGTGTAGCTCTGCCCATATTAACAATAGATTTCCAAACCCCACCGATTGAGCAATTCACCGGAATACTCGACTTGCATCTAACCCCACAGTGTAGTGCCGTAATTAACCGAGCCCATAGTGACGAGTTGTCATTCTTGTATCTAATGCTCCAATTGACCATCAAGGCTTTATTGGTAGAAGCAAGACTACCAACACCCAGACCTCCCTCTTCCTTAGGCGCAACCACTTTAAACCAAGGAACCCAGCAGATTTTATTTTTTTCCGGACAACCACTCCACAGAAATTTTCTTCGAATGCGCTCCAGAGTCTTTGTTACTTGTACCGGTGCATTGAAGAGTGAGAAATAGTATGATGGAAGATTACCAAGAACCGCTTCGATGAGGGTTACCCTTCCTCCAAAAGATAACGTCCGTGCCTTCCATAAAGTAAGTTTATTTTCAAATCTTTCGATCACTGGTTTCCAGTTTCTTACCAGCCCCATGTTTGCTCCTACCGGGAGACCAAGGTAATTAAAGGGAAGCGAACCCGATGAGCAATGTAGTATGGACGCCATGCTTGCAATCTCTGCTCTAGACACACCTACCCCATATAATTGACTTTTATTAAAATTAACTTTGAGGCCAGAAGACAAGTGGAAGCACCTTAGTATTCTTGCTAGGTTATTGAAATTTGAAACCGACCAATCTCCAACGAACAGGACGTCATCCGCGTATAGGAGGTGTGAGATAGTCGGCCCATCATTTGGTGATTTTAACCCATTGAAAATCCCAAGCGTAGTTGCACTAACCGAAGCCACGTGGAGGGCTTCCATGGCTAGTATGAATAAAAGCGGGGATAATGGGTCACCTTGACGCACTCCTCGTACAAAGTTAAGTACATTGAAAAAGTATTCCAATCTGTGTTAAGTATAAATTCAAAGAGCTGGTTGTGAACATCATGATATCTAGGAGTGTTGAAGGGTATTTTAGTGATTAAATAATCGATAAAAGGAGTGTTTGGTTTAAAAAAATGCAACGGGCGTCTCGAAAAGCGCAAAACAGCTGGAATTATAATGATGGTGCTAAGTGGAGCGGTAGGGGTATAATTAAAGTTCATTTACAGCACATAAATATAGCTATTAAGTAACATTAACTACTATATATGGTTTTCCATGGACCATGAATAGTACCATGTATACAGGTGGCATCCTTTTTTTTTTTCCACCTGCACACCTAAAGCCACCTCTTTTCATTTTTTTGCCACCTGCACACCTAAAGCAACCTCTTATATTTTTTATGCTTTTATTCAGAAAACCCTTATCAAAGATTCATGATTCTCGACCATTTCTTAAAATCGAATCTAAAATGACACCGACCAATTCTTAAACCCCCGTTCCATCGGTCTTTCTTCGTCCATTTTCAAAATCCTAGGTCTTGGCATACGGTGAGAAGATGATTGGGTGGATCGATGACTCCGGCTGTAGGCGACAACGGTGGCGCGATTAAGGTTTCGCCTCAAACCCTCACAGTAGTGGTGGCGGCGGCGGTTCCATAAGCCTCAAGGGCGGCGGCGAACAGAGCGTTCAAATCCAGGTGTCCAACAGTCACTGAATAAAAGTGGTTCGATGAGAATTCCGGCGGGAAAAGAGCGAGGGTTCCGGTGATGCTCGACGACGATCTCAGGTATGATTTAAGGTTGCATGAAACTATTCCATATAGATCTGATTTCTATTAACTGCCAGATGTTTCCGGCGAGTTAGAAGAGCGCAACGAGTTTAGAGAGTGCATATGTGGTAAGAACATATATGTAGTGTCCTCTGTTCTAACATTGTACTGATTTGTTGCTTTTAATACTTGACTGTAGAGGGTTTATTTGTGAATGCAGCCAATTCTTGAACACTATCCTCAGGAATAAAAGTTTGGGTTTCTCAATTTAGGTGAATTTTGATATGTACCATATTATTTTTTTATTATATGTGAAAGCATAATTGGTTTAATCACTAGGGTTTGTTGATTGTCATGGTAGTTTATAGTCTGTTGTTGATACAAACTTAAAGTTTTTGTGACTTATGAATACGGAATGATGTGAATGATTGCAAATTTTGCAAGGAAAGCCACATCCGTAGGGAAAACAAGGCCAAATCCAAACAAGACGAAATAAGATTGACCGCAGAGATAAAAAACCACGAGTTTTGGGAAAAAAGGGATTTCAACGACATTGTCTTTACAACATTTGATGAAAATGTGTTCCAACCAATCAGAAGTCTCATGTTAAAGGTAACAATAACAAGTATCGCCTACAACTTTTTATTTTCTTAATATTGTGTTAGGGGCATTTGTATAATTGTATGTAGACATTGTACTATTGTATTCCGAGACGTTATGGTATGAAGCTGGTACCGAGGTATCACTTAACTAGGATACTGATATCAAAGAATCTTACGACTTTAAGGAGAAATGGATACCGATTACCGCACCGAATCTATCGGATCGGTACCGGATTTTTGGTATCTCACCGTTTTGGTTCAACTAGACACCAAATATTTGAAAATGATTTTAAGGTTAATGAATTACAAATATAAAGTCAGTGCAATTTCAAAATGAATCAAAGTTATGAAATCAAATTTATTGTTTAAATTGTTAATGAATTGAGGTGAGTTGTATGAAGCAAACTTCCATTAAACATAATCTCTTTTATTCAACACTTTAGATTGTGTTCCCCAGGTGAATGGTTCTTGAAAGGTCAAATAGAACATAATTGCTTCCAAGAATCATTGGTTCAATTGGAGAAAACCCTCTGTTATCCAAAACATTTAGCTCATTAAATTCATATATATTTATAGCTACAAGTTGTCTTGATGCTACTGGAGATGATCAGTTTAATGATGGAAAATGATTTGTTTCGATTGGTTTATTTGTATATTTGAATTTGAATGAGTGGAGATGATCGTCTGGTTAGGACTTAGGATACTAGAATATGAAATGCTGATTTGTTTCTTTATAGTATAGATATCAAAGATCAAGATACCAATAAGAACTTCAAATTCCATTTAAAAAATTTGGTACTTAAGTCTGGAATATAACCATACCAAATACTGAATGGCCCTGTAATAGATACCAGAAATTTGGGGGCATTGATTGTATATTGACATGGCTATTTTTAGTAGCCCTTGAAGTCATTAGAAGATGCCAGTATGCCACTCGAATTTCTACATGTGTGTTAAAAATGCATTCAGTTATACAAATAACTTATAATTGTGTATTGCGTTTTGAAAAATGTCTTGCAGGTTGGAGAAGGAGCATCTGAATAACGCAACCAAGTTTAGAGCAGCGAAGATGGTACCTAAGCAATTCATGATTTATGGCATATGGCTGGATATGGTTTCTCTAATGATTACTTATGTTGAATTGTTGATTCAACCCGGTGGTTCAATTACAAACTTTTTTTGTTGGTGTTTTCACGTAGTTGTTATTAAGATTTACTTTAGTTTATTGTATGCAAAACGTCCCCTCGCCGCAACGCGCGACGATAAAAATACTAGTTATTATTAAATTTATATTATATTACTATTAATTTGTAAAAGTGTTAGGCATTAATTTAAAACTTGTATTTTTATCTTATAAAGTTGGACATTGGTTTATGATAAACAATGTACTATAGTATTTATTTATATACTATTAAATGGTAACATTGTTAGGTAGGGATGAGCACGGTACCTGTACTGAAAAATGAGAAAAGTGGGTACCGGTACTGAATACACCAGCCGTAACATGGAACTCATGTATAATGTTTAGGGGCTGTTTGACAACTTCTGAATGGTTAAGTGCTGAATCAGTAAGAGGTCTGAACCATTAAGAGCCAGTATAATGCTTAAGCGTTCAGAGGCAAATGTCTGACCAATTCAGATGAGAGGTCTTAACCATTGAGACTCAGTATAATACTTAACCATTCAGATGCAAATGTCTGAACCATTCAGAGATTAGTCGCGAAACAAACAGTCTAAATCATTAAGTGTTGAACCGGTAAGAGGTCTGAATCATTCAGAGCCTCATTAAAAGGTAAACAAAGAACCCCTTAATTGTTAACTAACCCATGTCGGCTGACTTTGTAAGCCCCAGCTGCAACTCGGCTGGGTCTTACTTCTAGTTTTAATTAATTACATGTTTCTACGTTGTTATGTATTAATAAATAAATTGGATTTAATATAATAATAATCTATACTTTCTATAAAAGGGGAAATCTGAGTGACGTAAGAAAAGCTGATGTCCAACAATGTTTTTCTTATGTCATTACTGCATCATAGGTCTTAATATATAAAATCATTTAAAATCTATATAAACCTCTGCTATCCAAAATCTCTGCCCATATCTATCCTTTAAAGTCAACAGAGGTTGATGGTCCTTTGGGCAGCGTATATCTTGTCACACCCCGAAATATCAGAGCATTGGCGTGACTGGACTGGTATCTTCATTGCACAACGGAAGTTTTTGAGCTAAGACTTCTATAATGCGAACGCCCGCTAAGTACTCGACTCCACATGGTTTCTCCTATTCCAACCGTCCCATAGTTTTGAAAATGCAACTTGAGAAAGAACATGCGAAAAATCAACATAAAGTTGAGCGAGTTCATAGTTTGTTTATTTTGTATCAAATGCGTTTTAAAACACTTGAAATCTTGCATTTGAAAAACCGATTTGTGAGATCTCAATATCTCAAAGCATTTGAAATGTCGTCTTTGTATATCAGTAACGAAATGTTTTCCGTTATGTTTATAAACCGATACATGTAACTGTTAAGTTTGTAAACCAGTAATGAAATGTTTTCTGTCGTATCTGTAAACTGGTATTGAAATAATTTATGTTATCTTTGTAAACCGGTATTGAAATGTTTTCTGATATCTTTGTAAACCAGTATTGAAATCATGGTATGTAGGATACCTATGGAATCTAAGGATCAATCAGAGTGTAGCTAATACACTGACCTATGCTATAAGTAAGTAACCAAACCGAGACAACTTTGTTATCAATTGGGATCGCAAAAGCACTCATAAAGGGTTACCAAACCCGGAGTGGAGCGCGCCTCAAACTCGATAGATCTATACCTTTTGCACCTTGGTCACTACGTGATTAATGGTTACTAATGTCATCCTCCTACTTACGCACAGTGATCTGTTATCATCTAATTCCATAGCTACGTACCTAGTGTTATTGGGCCTTTGCTCATGTCATTGGGCCTTTGCCCATGTCATTGGGCCTTTGCCCATGTCATTGAAACTCATGCATGTTTCGAAAACCTTATATTGTTGTAAGAACCGGTAAGTTTAGCTTAAAACTTTTCGTAAACCATTTGAGTTCGTGGAAATCCTGTTGCGAAATGGTTTAGAAACATGTGATTTTTGTTTATCGAAACATTGTGTTTTTGGAACACTTGCATGTCTTTCCACCCCTGAAAACATTTATAAAAATGTAAAACAGTAAAAAGTGGGGGTTATAAACTCACCTTGATGTCCTTGTGCAAAGCTAGCTAAAGTGTGATTTCCGTAATGTTGTTCCAAGACGTGAACTCGTTAGCATGCAACTATAGCATTCCTAACAAGGAATAGCTTATAAGTTTCTAATTAAACGACGTAGCTAAACTACGTGTCCGAGCTCTACCGAATCGTTAACTAAACGATTCTAGGATAGTGTTGTTATCTTTAGGAATACTTGGTGTTTCAGAGGTTAAGGATATATATTTATATAAAAATATAAATATATTTATGAATCGAACTAGTCGTCTCGAAAGGTAGTATGTGTATGTAATAAAATATTCGAATAAAAATAACACACGCTATAGACTCGTATAATGTATTCATTTGTTTCCCGACTAGTCGTCAAATACGTTGACGGATCATACTACGACTCATCGTAGTGTTTTATAAGATGTAGACATATATATGTGTATATATGTAGGTAAACGCAAATGTATACGTATATGATCGTCGTGTGTCGTGGATAATTATATAGTTGGTGCTTGTTAGGCTCGGCTCCATTTGTTTGTTATCCGAACGACGCGGATAATAATGCGTTGAAGTCATTTGGTAATGAATCCTTTGCCGTTTAGACGTTCGAAATAAATATATAAATACTTATATTTATTTTATGAAAGATATCCGAGTTTCGAGACGTTTGAAATAAATAGAAACTTCATATTTATTTTATATGAAATTATTCAAAGTATATCGAATTACCGGCGTTTGGAAATAGATAAAAATGAGCATATTTATCTTAAATGAAATCTCGGTTTTTCGTTAACTTATAACGTCATAAAAATAAAATGTCTTTTTATTTATTCTATTAGAAAGAGTTGGATTTCAACAATTGTCGTTTAACAATATAATTATGTTTTGTGTTTCGGATTTTTACGAAAATCGGACAGAGTTTCCCCTGTTTTTGGAATAACCTGACAATAAAAGGTTGTCGTTTTTGTCAAAACTCAACAATAATTCAATCAATTCAAACAACGTATATCATAAGGTTTTATCAATACGACCAAAATAAAACGTAACTAAATTATAAATGAATCGGTTCGAGCTCGGGTCGCGTATAAATCTAAAAATCTATATCTAAATAATGAGAATTTTCGAGTCGATAAAATGTTACCGGGTCTCGAGAGTTGACCGGGCGTTGACTGCTGTTGACCGAGTGTTGACCAGGTCAAAGTCTGACCCGATGACTGTTGACCACGTTTGACCGTCTTTGACCAGTCAACCTGACGTGTTGACTGGTTTGACTTTGTTTGACCTGAACTCCTCGTTGACGGCTGTTGACCGAGCCTGAAACAAAACCCGAAAACCCGCTGAAATGGAACCGAACCAAATATGTGAATCTCAAATCTGACCCGAAGTGTAACAACTCTCATCAAAAGTCATATTTATTATTTTAATTGTCCAATATGAAACCCTAATTGAGACACCCAAGTGATTCTGCACAAACCCTAAAATTTTCAGAACAATCGGAATCAGGATCAGGGCCCCTAAAACTCAGGGGGGGGGGGGGGTAAACCCTAGTTACGTTTATCTAAATAAAACGCTGTCAAATTTGAATTTTTCGAAGTTGTCAACTCAGCTAGGCTAGTCCCGAACGTGGCAACCCTATAGTGCTTTGGTGTCCCTTACGGACCGTAAGGGTTGAGTCTTACGGTCCGTAAGCTAGGCCAAATTGGTGTATAAATAGCAGACATTGGCAATCGCATTTTGGCACTTGAACGACGTAAAACTTCGAAATATACACGGAGTTATACTCTGTTTACCACAATTAACACACACGGATCACTAATCGACGCCGCAATCAGGGTAATAACTCGATCGCTATTACGATTCATTGCCCGATTGATCAATATATCCAATGGATGTTTAAGTGCTGCCCACATTAGGGTGATGCTTTGTCATTAGTCGTTAATTCGATGGATGTTTAAGCATAGCACTTTGTCATTCGTTGTGAGGGTTTGATCTCGTGAGTTATCGTAAATGCTGTATTAAGTTACTAACCGAATTGTGTGCCTGTTATTAAATTTAGGTTAAAAGGCTAATCAGTAGGCTAGGCTCTGCTCAAATTAAATCTGCAATGTGAGTCATTCTCTTTTTATCAAATTACTTTCAAAAGCATGTTTATTTTCAAAGTTATAATTACAGGGATTAAGTCTTTGTAATCACCATATTACAGCCGGTATGTGGGGTTTTGTATACATTACTTAATAATCTTCACCATTGGACAACGAGTTAGCCAATGGGTGATATGACCATAGTCACAGAAACGAGTCGAGTGACAAATACCGAGGGTAGTTGGTTGATATCTGAAACATTGTAATCACTCTTAATACTGTAAATTATAACAAATGTGTCGTTTTAGTAAATAGAATGATTCACTCAGTATTTCTCGCTGACAAAACCTTTTTCAAACATGTTTCAGGTGATCTGTTATGATCCAGGAAAAGTGCCGCGAAGCACTACAAGCTTAAGGAAGTGGCTCAGTATAAAATAAAGAAACATGTTTTGTAAAATAAAAGATTTCTTCGTGAAATCTCAAAGATTGTAAATTACCGGGTTTTATCCCGAGTTGTGAAATAAAATAATCGAGAAATATTTCAGTTTTTAAAAGATCCTGAAGAAACTTCCGCTGTTAATTAAATACCACGGGATTTTCTGTCCCGCGGCTCCTGAAACGGGTCAAACCGGGTCGGGGGCCGTGACATAAAAAGGTGGTATCAGAGCCACTGATTTAAGCCAATTAAGTATTTAAAAAAAAATACTTAATTTTTTATTAATTACTATTTTGTGACTATATGTTTTATTATCTGACTAAGTGTGTACAGTATGGGCAGATCTTTATATGCTAGCCACTGTAGCAATAAATACAAATCTTTAAAATAATCTGACTCAAAGTTTTAGCACCCGGATTACCTACAGTCTAGAAACCTTACCCAGTAAATAAATAAGTAAACCTTAGTGTGTTTTAATTTTCAGTTATTTGTAGTTACACAGTCTGGAATAATATTTAAAGATTTTCTATAAAATTTTGTTATAATTTTTAACTTAGTAATTTTGTGTATTTTGCTAAACAGCATGAGTGACTTGTCTGACGCCCTTCAGAAATTAAATATTTATCCAGTAAGAATAGAAGTTTCCAGAGATTTCAATAGGTATATACCAGACATAGAAGAACCTATAGAATTCAACACTTTACCTCTCGAGAAACCCAAGCCTAAGAAAATGGAGATTGGGGAAAGCTCTAGGCAAATTGAGGGGTTACCATCTCAGGAAGAGCTAGATTTTATATTGACAAGCTATGATACTATTAAGCCTGTTAATGAAAATGATTTTATTCATTCTCTTGAAAAACAACTACCAATAAAATTAGAACCAGCTATTCCAAACCCTTCAATCCACTCGCAAATAGACGAATGGTTGACTAATGAAATACAGTTACAAAACAATCCCTATAAGCTTTTTCCTCAGTACAATCTAGAACCTTTACCAAATCCACCAATGAGTAACGAGAAAATGGCTGAACTCCGCCATTTTGACAAAGAACTAATGGATGTTGGGAATAGGATCCAAGAGATTTTGGGACAGATCTCCTGGAATTACGATAAGAGGGAACGCCGTTACTAGAATACCAATTGACAAAAGATAGGGGGTTTATGGAACTGTGGTTGTGTAATAGTAATAGTAAAATCAGTCTGTAAAATAAAATAAAACTTTGTAAGATAATAGTGTGTATTGATGCATACTATTAAATATAAATGGAAATCGAGAAATCGATAGTTTTGGCTATATTGGTATTATGAACTCTGTATAATTGTTTTGTTTAATTGTTATTTATTTGATACTAATAAATTATATATATTAATTATCAGATGGAAAACGCTAATAATGAACCAGTTAATGAGGTTAATCAATCTGAGCAACAACCGGGGGATCAATATATGACTAGGCAGGATATAGAAAATATAGTTGCTCAAGGGATAGCCAATGCTATTCCAGCAATCGTTGCTGCTGTTAAAAATCCAATAGAACCTCAACAAATCGTTCCTAGCAAACGTATTTCTGAAGATAACTTCAGTAATAGTGTAAACGGAGGCAATGATCATGTTAATCATGATAATGAACCACGGCAAGCTCCGCTCCCTAAGAAAATGAAAGCTGCAACACTTGGTTGCACTTATAAAGAATTTCTTGCTTGTAAACCCACTGAGTTTGCAGGCAATGAAGGAGCGACTGCGGCACTGCGTTGGTTAGAGAAAACCGAGGCAGTAATTGCCATAAGTAAATGTGTTCAAAATGATCAGGTCATGTACGCGTCAAATCTTTTCAAAGAAGGGGCGCTAGAATGGTGGAACACGATGCTACAGGCTAAAGGAAAAAATAGGGCTTATGCCATGAAATGGGAAGAATTTAAGAGTCTTGTAGAAAGAAAATTATGTCCCGAATATGAAAAAGACCAAATGGCAAATAAGTTTTTAAACCATAGAATGATGGGTGTAGATTGTCGCGGTTATACTTCGACATTCTTTGAATATGCTAGAGTGGTACCAACGCTGGCTTCGCCAGAACCGGTACTCATTTCTCGCTATATTTGGGGATTGAATAGTGAAATCCGTAACATTGTTAAAGCTGCGAGACCTCGTACGATTGACGATGCTGTGGAATTAGCCAATACCCTAACTGACGAACTGGTACGCACGCAAGATGAAAACAGAAAGAAGGAATTGGCTCAGAAAATTACCCAAGGATTTCGTACGGGTAATAATAGCAACTTCAAGAGAAGAGGAACGGGGAAATTCTCAACTCTACCATTCTGTAAGAATTGCAAAAGAAAACATTATGGAAGATGTAATGTAACCTGCAATTTTTGCAAAATGGTAGGACATCGTGAAGAAGACTGCAGAAAGAAAACAACGATCTGCTATAACTGTGGAGAAAAGGGACATTTTAGACCTGAATGTCCTAAATTAATCAAACCAGCAGACAACAAAGCCAAGATAACCGATGGAGCTACTAAAAAGAATGTCCGAGCCTTTCAGTTAACTACTCAGGAAGCCGAGATGATTCCAGATGTGATAGCTGGTACGTTCCTAGTTCACAACATTTACGCCAAAGTATTATTTGACTCTGGTGCAAACCAAAGTTTTATCAATACTTCATTCTGCCAAGCTCTTAATATACCCTTAACCAGTATTAGGCAGATTTTTACAGTCGAAACGGCTGATGGGAATTCAGTTAAAATAGATAAGGTTTTGCAAAATGTAGAATTAGAGCTTTCAGGTCATAAATTCTTTGCAAATCTATTACCTATGAAATTAGCCGAATTTGATGTTGTGTTAGGAATGGATTGGTTAATAGCCAACCACGCTCAAATTCTCTGTGATAAGAACTCTATAGAAATTTAGGCACCCACCGGAGAAATAATTGTGATTACAGGAGATAAACCACGTAAGCCTATGAAGTTCATATCAGTAATGAAAGTTGCTAATTATGAACGAAAACAAGGAATAGTATATATGATTTCAGTAATCATTAGTACTAAGGGAAAAGAACTTAAGGAAATTCCTGTAGTCTCAGAATACCCTGAGGTATTCCCAGAAGAATTACCAGGATTACCACCAGATAGGGAGGTAGAATTTAGGATTCATCTAATTCCAGGAACTATACCGATAGCCAAGGCACCTTATCGGTTAGCACCCACAGAAATGTTAGAACTGAAAAAGCAATTAGATGAATTACTAAGTAAAGGTTTCATACAACCTAGTTCATCCCCGTGGGGAGCGCCAGTGTTGTTTGTTAAGAAAAAGGATGGTTCAATGAGAATGTGTATCGATTATAGAGAATTGAATAAGGTTACAATTAAGAATCGATACCCATTACCTAGGATTGATGATTTATTCGATCAACTTCAAGGAGCTAGATATTTTTCTAAGATAGATTTACGTTCCGGATATCATCAATTGAATGTACAAGAAGAAGATATACCTAAGACAGTTTTCAGAACTAGGTATGGTCATTACGAGTTTACAGTCATGCCCTTCGGGTTAACGAATGCACCTGCAGCATTCATGGACATGATGAATAGGATCTGTAAACCGTATTTGGATAAATTTGTAATTGTCTTTATAGACGATATACTTATTTATTCAAAAAGTCAGGACGAACATTGTCAGCACTTGCATGCACTCTTAACTTTGTTAAGAAAAGAAAAGCTGTACGCCAAATTCTCAAAGTGTGAATTTTGGTTGCAAGAAGTACAATTTTTAGGACACATGGTGAATCACGAAGGGATTCATGTAGATCCTGCTAAGATAGAGGCGATTACTAATTGGAAGGTTCCACAAACTGCAATGGAAATTAGAAGTTTTATAGGTTTAGCTGGCTATTATAGACGGTTTATTAAGGATTTTTCCAAGATAGTTGTACCATTAACTAAGCTAACCTGTAAAGCAGTTAAGTTTGATTGGGGACCTAAACAAGAAGAAGCCTTTAGAATCTTGAAACAGAAATTAACCAATCCTCCAGTCTTAGCCTTACCAGAAGGAACTGAAGATTTTGAAGTATATTGTGATGCTTCAAAACTAGGATTTGGATGTGTGCTTATGCAACGCAAGAAGGTAATTGCGTATGCCTCAAGACAGTTGAAAAAGCACGAAGAGAACTATACGACTCATGACTTAGAATTAGGAGCCGTAATTTTTGCCCTGAAAATCTGGAGACATTATCTGTACGGAAGTAAGTTTACTATCTATACAGATCATAAAAGTCTAAGATATATATTCGGGCAAAGAGAGTTAAACATGAGGCAAAGGAGATGGATGGAAATCTTAAGTGATTACAACTGTGATATTCAGTACCACGAAGGAAAGGCAAATGTAGTTGCAGATGCTTTAAGTTGTAAGTATCATGAGAACCAAAGACGAGTTCGTGCTCTCAGATTAAATCTACAATTAGATTTAATGGAACAAATAAAGAATGTTCAGGAAACAGCAATCCAAGATGATGCTAAAGGAATGAAGGGACAAATAAAAGAATTAGAGCAAGGAGCTGATGGAATTTGGAGATTCCACAAAAGCAGAATATGGGTACCTAAGCAGGGAGAATTAAGAAATAAGATTCTAGAAGAAGCCCATAAATCTAGGTATACTATGCATCCAGGAAACAATAAGATGTACCAAGATTTAAGAAAGAATTTCTGGTGGATAGGCATGAAGAAGGATATAGCTAGATATGTTTCTAAGTGTCTTACTTGTTCACAAGTCAAGGCAGAACATCAGAAACCTTCAGGTCTACTACAACAATTAGAGATGCCAGTATGAAAATGGGAACTTATAACAATGGATTTTGTTACCAAGTTACCCAAGACCAGAAAAGGTAATGATGCGAATTGGGTAATTGTAGATCAATTAACCAAATCTGCTCACTTTCAACATATGAAAGAAACCTTTAGCATGGAAAGACTGGCAAAGTTGTATGTAGATGAAGTCGTATCTTTACATGGAGTTCCACTCTCCATTGTTTCGGATAGGGATAGTCGTTTTACTTCTCATTTCTGGAAAAGTTTCCAGCAAGCAATGGGAACTCGACTAAACTTAAGCACGACATATCATCCACAAACAGACGGGCAAAGTGAAAGGACGATCCAAACTCTAGAAGACATGCTCCGAGCATGTGTAATAGATTTTGGTGGGAATTGGGACGATCACTTACCATTAATTGAATTCTCCTATAACAATAGTTATCATTCAAGTATTGAAACTGCCCCATTCGAGGCACTGTATGGAAGAAAGTGCAGAACTCCAGTTTGTTGGGCAGAAATAGGAGAAAATCAATTGTCAGGTCCTGAAATAGTACAAGAAACGACTGATAAGATTACTCAAATCAAGGAAAGGCTGAAGACTGCTCGGGATCGCCAGAAGAGTTATGCAGACAATAGATGCAAGCCGTTAGAATTCCAAGTTGGAGACAGAGTACTGTTGAAAGTTTCCCCTTGGAAAGGAGTTGTTAGATTCGGTAAGAAAGGAAAGCTAAGTCCAAGGTACGTAGGACCATTTCCAGTGATCCAACGTATAGGACCAGTTGCTTATCGTTTACAACTACCAGAAGAGTTAGCTGGAGTACATGATGTATTTCATGTATCCAATCTCAAGAAATGTCTATCAGACGAATCTTTGGTAGTATTTCTCCAAGATATAGAGGTAAACGAAAAATTAAAATTTGTAGAGAAACCTCTTCAGATAGAAGACAGAAAAGTGAAGTTTCTCAAGCACAAACGACTAGTGTTAGTTAAAGTCAAGTGGGACTCGAAACGAGGACCCGAATACACTTGGGAACTGGAATCAGAAATGAAGCGAAAGTATCCTCAATTATTCCAGTAAATCTCGAGGACGAGATTTTTATTAAGGTAGGGAGAATGTAACAACTTTCATCAAAAGTCATATTTATTATTTTAATTGTCCAATAGGAAACCCTAATTGAGACACCCAAGTGATTCTGCACAAACCCTAAAATTTTCAGAACAATCGGAATCAGGATCAGGGCCCCTAAAACTCAGGGGGGGTAAACCCTAGTTACGTTTATCTAAATAAAACGCTGTCAAATTTGAATTTTTCGAAGTTGTCAACTCAGCTAGGCTAGTCCCGAACGTGGCAACCCTATAGTGCTTTGGTGTCCCTTACGGACCGTAAGGGTTGAGTCTTACGGTCCGTAAGCTAGGCCAAATTGGTGTATAAATAGCAGACATTGGCAATCGCATTTTGGCACTTGAACGACGTAAAACTTCGAAATATACACGGAGTTATACTCTGTTTACCACAATTAACACACACGGATCACTAATCGACGCCGCAATCAGAGTAATAACTCGATCGCTATTACGATTCATTGTCCGATTGATCAATATATCCAATGGATGTTTAAGTGCTGCCCACATTAGGGTGATGCTTTGTCATTAGTCGTTAATTCGATGGATGTTTAAGCATAGCACTTTGTCATTCGTTGTGAGGGTTTGATCTCGTGAGTTATCGTAAATGCTGTATTAAGTTACTAACCGAATTGTGTGCCTGTTATTAAATTTAGGTTAAAAGGCTAATCAGTAGGCTAGGCTCTGCTCAAATTAAATCTGCAATGTGAGTCATTCTCTTTTTATCAAATTACTTTCAAAAGCATGTTTATTTTCAAAGTTATAAATACAGGGATTAAGTCTTTGTAATCACCATATTACAGCCGGTATGTGGGGTTTTGTATACATTACTTGATAATCTTCACCATTGGACAACGAGTTAGCCAATGGGTGATATGACCATAGTCACAGAAATGAGTCGAGTGACAAATACCGAGGGTAGTTGGTTGATATCTGAAACATTGTAATCACTCTTAATACTGTAAATTATAACAAATGTGTCGTTTTAGTAAATAGAATGATTCACTCAGTATTTCCCGCTGACAAAACCTTTTTCAAACATGTTTCAGGTGATCTGTTATGATCCAGGAAAAGTGCCGCGAAGCACTACAAGCTTAAGGAAGTGGCTCAGTATAAAATAAAGAAACATGTTTTGTAAAATAAAAGATTTCTTCGTGAAATCTCAAAGATTGTAAATTACCGGGTTTTATCCCGAGTTGTGAAATAAAATAATCGGGAAATATTTCAGTTTTTAAAATATCCTGAAGAAACTTCCGCTGTTAATTAAATACCACGGGATTTTCTGTCCCGCGGCTCCTGAAACGGGTCAAACCGGGTCGGGGGCCGTGACACGAAGCCCCACCGTTTGACCCGCATTGAACCAACACGTGAACCAAGCCCAAGATCCACCAGAATGACAACACTGTTGCCGTGAGTCTCCGACGCTGGTAAAACGGCTCATCGCCATCGGTCACCCCCCATCAGCATCATCATCATCTCTTATCAACATCGGTCATCACCGATGACTAACATATCGATACCCTTTTTAAAATAACCAAAAAAAGAATCTGTGATGAGTGAGATCCAAACGGATCGGAGTTGAAGAACTCGGAGACGGAAACTTACCGGGATAATAGTCTCGTCGAAAAAACCACTGACACCGTTCACGGCGGTAGCCAGTCGTCGTCGGCGTAGTCCGTCTCCGCCGCTGTCTGTCTTCCTTCTCCGGTTCTCTCTTCCTTTCACTGGTTCTCTCTCGTTCTCTCTCTCCTCCTCGGTCGTTACCGTCGTGCGCCGCCACCACCATGGTGGCTGGCCGGCCGTTTAATCCAAAAAAGACAAGGGGGTTGGGCGTGGTGTGTGTGGGGGCGACGATTTCAAGGGAAAGAGAAGAGTTAGTGGTGATTGAGGTGTAGCCGGAGGTAACCGGTCGCCGGATAAGCGGCTCTAGTCGCCGGAATCAGAGATCGAGAGGGAGAAGGCATGAAGATGAAGGAGACGAAGGAGATGAAAATGGGGGTGTCTGTTTGTGTGTGCGGCTGAAATGCCAAAGGGAAATTAGGGTTTGCTTCTTTTATAAAGGGTATTTATACTAAAGTATTAAGTGGGCTTGGGCCCCAAGCCCACAAGCCCGTTTCGTGCGTCCTGATTCATTTTTAGAGCCCATTTTGGTTCCCGAGCTTCGTAAGTTGTCGTAATATAAAATTTTAGTGTCAAAACACTAAAAATTGCATCGGTTATCGATATATGACGCATAATATGTCGGTTGCGTTATAATGCGTAAAAATTGTTTCATTCGTCGTTTCTTGTTCTTTTTTCGATCCGTTTCTAATTACGAAAAATAAAATTTGAAAACGAAGTTAAATATATCATAATATATTAATATTGCGACGTAACTCGAGTCCGATGCTTCCATTTCGTTATTGATTGACGGTGTGTTCCGATTTCTGCGTTTTTCGCTCTCGTTAACGTTTTGTGCCGTTAGAAAGCGTGATAATTTCGTAAAACGAAATTCATAAATTTAAATTATACGTATAAACTTCGTATTTGTCGGCGTTGTCAGTATTTTGTACGGTTTCAGTCCGTTATCGTTTAAAGCTCAATAGTTTTCTCACAAATCCACATATGCGCACCGTAAGGTTAGATAGGCGTTCCAAGAGCCTAATTAAGTTAATTCGTGCCTTCAACACTATTTATTATCGCCTTAAGCGTTTGTTAAATGCGTAATTAGAAGCCGTTAATTACCGGTTGTCACATTCTCCCCCTGTTACAGAAATTTCGTCCTTGAAATTTAGACTATGTTATCTCCTTAGAGTTATGACATTCCTAGTTAAGTCCGAATAGTATCAAAGTGAATGGCCGTGTAATCGAACCAAAACTTGTTCAGATTACGTGATTGCAAGAACATTTTGCATCAATAGGAACCCAACGGTTTAACTGAGTTTGTGCTAGAAATCGATGTCAAGTGAACGAGGTGTTGTGATACTATCACCAATGTGACTAGATTTACTGGGTTCAACAAAAGAGGAATTTCGATCAATAGAATCCCAAATGAACGTTCACAATATGCAAATCGATTTTTGAAACAATAGAATTTACTACCAACGGAAACTTGCGTTGGTTGTTATATAATTGAAACTCGAATTCAACCAGCTCAAATAAATAGAATCACAAAATGATTTGTCAACTATCGAACCATTAACCTTCTGGGGTAGCCCAGTTGGCCACCGACCCCCACCTCTTCCCGAGGTACCCGGGTTCGAGTCTTGGGGTTACAACGGGGAACCACCCAGGATGAGAACTCGGTATGGGGATTCACCGCGAAGCTTAGCTTGTCGGGTGCGGCTCCCGGGGGGAAACCCCCCCGGCGGTTGGGAGGACCGTGCATTATCCCCCCCAACTATCGAACCATTAAATGAATAAGATAAAATCAATGTGCTGACATTATTGAGTTGGAAGGATACACCGAAATGAAATGCAACCGAACCTGGTGTATCGTCTTAATACATAGTTGCATTAAGACTACTTAAATGATGTGTCAAACGAAAAGCATATATAGTTTCGCATGAAGCGATTGATCTTGATTAGCACAAGACGCCACAAGGTGTCGTAGTGATTGAAATAATTCAACAATAGCGGTGATCTATGCAGTTAATAGCGGCGCTATAGCGGTTAGCGGTCTCCTGGCATCGTAGCGGTCCAAATAGCGGTTGGGTATAGTGGTTCCGCTAATAGCGGCGCTATAGCCCGCTATTTGACCGCTATTTGTAGACCTTTATAGCGGCTGGATCACTGCTTTTAGCGGTCAGCCCAACTTAATGAAAAGCCTATTTTTTTAATAAAACCCATAACCCATAACGACCAGCAGCTGTTCGATTCTTCAGTCTTCGACATCATCAGAGTTCAATTGCTGTTCATCATTCATTAAAGCTGATAAAAATCGAATCAAAGCTGTTGACCAAATCGGTTAAGTGAAACGAATTGTTACCTTCATTCGAACAAAAATCAGTTGCTCCATGATTTTGAACCATTGTAGAGATAACTGGGTAGTCTGCCTGATGAAGAAGAGGAGGGGAGTGGGAAAACGGCGTATAATGAAAGTGGGGATGATTAGGGTTATTTAAGTTTGGGTATTTTAACATATAACCCCTCTCCATCTTCATTAGTTTATATTTAGTCCTCATACTTGTGAATTTATATATAAAAAATATAAAATTAATGGTATATGTATATAATATATATAAAAATACATAAATTATGCATGGTATAAAAATTACCGCTATATCACCGCTATACCACCGCTATAACTTATATATCGTATAGCGGACCTTGACCGTTATCCGCTATTTTACCGCTTTAACTGCTTAGGCGGTGATCGAACAATTATCACCTGTGTTTTGCATGAAACGCTCGATCATGATTAGCCCAAGCTACAAGTTTATACCGACACCACAAGGTGTCGTAGTGATCGAAATAATTCAATAATAATGGTGACCGAACAAGTATCACCCTGTTTTGAAATCAGATGCAAGGTTCAACGAAGTAAAAACAAATCTCATAGGATTTTCAATTAATATCGAAACAACAACCCAATAATGTTCTCGATCGAAGATGAAAAGCAATGAATATCACAAAATATTCGATCGATGCTGAAAGAACCGTTAAGAGGTACACCGAAATATGACATAAATTTGTGTACCATTATCTTAACACACGATTGTGTTAAGATTGCTTTAATGTGATAAACCAACAAAATGGATTTAATATCAACAAACAAATAAATAAATAATTAAATCCGTACATGATGTGTGCAACGAGATTAGCGCAAGCCTCAAACTTGTGAAAAACGCCACCACAAGGTGATCGTGATCAAAGAAACGATTCAATGAAGTCGAAGACCAAACAAGTCTGTTATGGTTCGAAGCAAATGAAGTGCTTGTTGGGATTATTTCGAATATGATGACCTCAATCCATCATATGGAATATTGAATCGAATATATTTTGCGAGCAAGCTCAATCAATTGAACTTGGTTGAAACATAATCCAACAATGAATTCATGTATCAATAAGAAAGTTTCGACATGGCCACAACGAAAAACCATGTATGCCACTCAAAAGAAAATGAGTTTTCTAAGAAATTCGTTGACTCGATACCAAGGAGTCAACATTTTGCAATAATACGGGTCGTTAAGAATACAATGCAAAGATTTAGTATAGCGAATAATATATGAGATGTTGACAAACAACCATTCGAAGTGAAACCACATGCGTAACAAACAATGCATGTGTAGCGTACGAATTTGTCAAAAAAAATAAGCAACTGAGTGTTCGCTATCATGAAATAAAATCTTCGTGATGCAATGACCATTAGGGGGAAGTAGAAATGTAAAAACAATCTACTCACTAGATGCAAAAGTCGGAATTTCAATAAAAGAAATTTAAGGACTTTACCTTGAATTTCGTGTGAGCACTGGTTGTTAGGTGACATTACCATGGAATGTCGAACATAACGTAATCGCCATTAATGAGGGAGGGGGAGTGCGAAGACATGTGACTTCTTATGCAGCGCCAATAGTTGTGCGTCTCATTAGACTAAACATCGACTGTTATGAAATCTTGTTTAAGCACACCTTAGCGTGATTCGTGTCGCTTGCAGGATCACGTGACAAAGTGCCCATTGCGGTCGGTAGTTCTCCCGTTGCCGGGATTAGCATCGTTGTTATCGTGCCCAATCATGTTTTCCAAAGGCTTTGCCTCGAAAGTCGTGTGTGATATACTTCGACGTCCGCTGACGTATAGTTTAAGTTTCATGTATACTTGTGCACTAGTGTTTCGTTCCGCGTAGAATGTGATGTGCTCCGACATCCGTTGACGTATAGTTGCGCATTAGCGTTTCGTTCCACGTAGGTTACCTGCTCGGGTAATTAAAATAGCATAGACAATATAGATAATGGTTTTTGCCCGAGTTGTCAGTCACGGTTTCTAAGTGAGGGCCTTCAATGAGTTTCGACATAAGTTTTACAAAGGTCCTAAATGCATGTTATCCAAAACTCTCAAAGTTTTGCTTAATGTATGAATCTGTTTCGTGAACCGTGTATCAACACAACACTTGTGTATGTTTAAAACCAAAATTGTTGACTCATTGTTCTTGGCAACGGTTGGAACGCATGTTCGAGTCTTGGGCATTCTGCATGTGTTCAAGTCTTAATATCCAAATCCCCGAGGATAGTGAAGTTAAAGCCTAGGTATCTCTACAGAAACGTAATTCGCTGAAACCTATAGCTCTAATACCAATCTGTCACACCCCGAAATATTAAAGCATTGGCGTGACTAGACTGGTATCTTCATTGCACAGCGGAAGTTTTTGAGCTAAGACTTCTAGAATGCGAACGCCCGCTAAGTACTCGACTCCACATGGTTTCTCCTATTCCAACTGTCCCATAGTTTTGAAAATGCAACCTGAGAAAGAACATGCGAAAAATCAACATAAAGTTGAGCGAGTTCATAGTTTGTTTGTTTTGTATCAAATGCGTTTTAAAACACTTGAAATCTTGCATTTGAAAAACCGGTTTGTGAGATCTCAATATCTCAAAGCATTTGAAATGTCGTCTTTGTATATCGGTAATGAAATGTTTTCTGTCGTATCTGTAAACTGGTATTGAAAGGATTTCTGTTACCTTTGTAAACCAGTATTGAAATGTTTTCTGATGTCTTTGTAAACCGGTATTGAAATCATGGTATGTAGGATACCTATGGAATCTAAGGATCAATCAGTGTGTAGCTAATACACTGACCTATGCCATAAGTAAGTAACCACACCGAGACAACTTTGTTATCAATTGGGATCGCAAAAGCACCCATAAGGGGTTACTAAACCCGGAGTGGAGCGCGCCTCAAACTCGATAGATCTATACCTTTTGCACCTTGGTCACTACGTGATTAATAGTTACTAATGTCATCCTCCTACTTACGCACAGTGATCTGTTATCATCTAATTCCATAGCAACATACCTAGTGTTATTGGGCCTTTGCCCACGTCATTGAAACTCATGCATGTTTCGAAAACCTTGTATTGTTGTAAGAACCGGTAAGTTTAGCTTAAACCTTTTCGCAAACCATTTGAGTTTGTTGAAATCCTGTTGCGAAATGGTTTAGAAACATGTGATTTTTGTTTATCGAAACATTGTGTTTTTGCAACACTTGCATGTCTTTCCACCCCCGAAAACATTTATAAAAATGTAAAACAGTAAAAAAATGGGGGTTATAAACTCACCTTGATGTCCTTGTGCAAAGCTAGCTAAAGTGTGATTTTCGTAATGTTGTTCCAAGACGTGAACTCGCTAGCATGCGACTATAGCATTCCTAACAAGGAATAGCTTATAAGTTTCTAATTAAATGACGAAGCTAAACTACGTGTCCGAGCTCTACCGAATCGTTAACTAAACGATTCTAGGATAGTGTTGTTATCTTTAGGAATACTCGGTGTTTGAGAGGTTAAGGATATATATTTATATAAAAATATAAATATATTTATGAATCGTACTAGTCGTCTCGAAAGGTAGTATGTGTATGTAATCAAATATTCGAATAAAAATAATACACGCTATAGACTCGTATAATGTATTCATTCGTTTCCCGACTAGTCGTCAAATACGTTGACGGATCGTACTACGACTCATCGTAGTGTTTTATAAGATGTAGACATATATATGTGTATATATATGTAGGTAAACGCAAATGTATACGTATATGATCGTCGTGTCTCGTGGATAATTATAAAAAAAATAATTATATAGTTGGTGCTTGTTAGGCTCGGCTCCATTTGTTTGTTATCCAAACGACGCGGATAATAATGCGTTGAAGTCATTTGGTAATGAATCCTTTGCCTTTTAGCCGTTCGAAATAAATATATAAATACTTATATTTATTTTATGAAAGATATCCGAGTTTCGAGACGTTTGAAATAAATAGAAACTTCATATTTATTTTATATGAAATTATTCATAGTATATCGAATTACCGGCGTTTGGAAATGGATAAAAATGAGCATATTTATCTTAAATGAAATCTCGGTTTTTCATTAACTTATAACGTCGTAAAAATAAAATGTCTTTTTATTTACTCTATTAGAAAAAGTCGGATTTCAACAAGTGTCGTTTAACAATATAATTGTGTTTTGTGTTTCGGATTTTTACGAAAATCAGACAAAGTTTCCTTTACTTTTGGAATAACCCGACAATAAAAGGTTGTCGTATTTTGTCAAAACTCAACAATAATTCAATCAATTCAAACAACATATATCATAAGGTTTTATGAATACGACCAAAATAAAACGTAACTAAATTATAAACGAATCGGTTCGAGCTCGGGTCGCGTATAAATCTAAAAATCTATATCTAAATAATGAGAATTTTCGCGTCGATAAAATGTTACCGGGTCTCGAGAGTTGACCGGGCGTTGACTGCTGTTGACCGAGTGTTGACCAGGTCAAAGTCTGACCCGTTGACTGTTGACCGTCTTTGACCAGTCAACCTGACGTGTTGACTGGTTTGACTTTGTTTGACCTGAACTCCTCGTTGACGGCTGTTGACCGAGCCCGAAACAAAACCCGAAAACCCGCTGAAACGGAACCGGACCAAATATGTGAATCTCAAATCTGACCCGAAGCCCCACCGTTTGACCCGCACTGAACCAATACGTGAACCAAGCCCAAGATCCACCAGAATGACAACACTATTGCCGTGAGCCTCCGACGCCGGTAAAACGGCTCACCGCCATCCATCGGTCATCCCCCATCAGCATCATCATCATCTCTTATCAACATCGGTCATCACCGATCACTAACATATCGATACCCTTTTTAAAATAACAAAAAAAAAGAATCTGTGATGAGTGAGATCCAAACGGATCGGAGTTGAAGAATTCGGCGACGGAAACTTGCCGGGATAATAGTCTCATCGGAAAAACCACTGACACCGTTCACGGCGGCAGCCAGTCGTCGTCGGCGTAGTCCGTCTCCGCCGCTGTCCGCCTTCCTTCTCCGGTTCTCTCTTCCTTTCATCGGTTCTCTCTCGTTCTCTCTCTCCTCCTCGGTCGTTACCGTCGTGCGCCGCCACCACCATGGTGGCTGGCCGACCGTTTAATCTGAAAAAGACAAGGGGGTTGGGCGTGGTGTGTGTGTGGGCGACGATTTCAAGGGAAAGAGAAGAGTTAGTGGTGATTGAGGTGTAGCCGGAGGTAACCGGTTGCCGGATAAGCGGCTCTAGTCGCCGGAATCAGAGATCGAGAGGGAGAACTGAGAAGGCATGAAGATGAAGGAGATGAAAATGGGGGTGTCTGATTGTGTGTGCGGCTGAAATGCCAAAGGGAAATTAGGGTTTGCTTCTTTTATAAAGGGTATTTATACTAAACCATTAAGTGGGCTTGGGCCCCATGCCCACAAGCCCGTTTCGTGCGAACCAATTCATTTTTAGAGCCCATTTTGGTTCCTGAGCTTCGTAAGTTGTCGTAATATAAAATTTTAGTGTCAAAACACTAAAAATTGCATCGGTTATCGATATATGACGCATAATTTGTCGGTTGCGTAAAAATTGTTTCATTCGTCATTTCTTGTTTGTTTTTCGATCCGTTTCTAATTACGAATAATAAAATTTGAAAACGAAGTTAAATATATCATAATATATTAATATTGCGACGTAACTCGAGTCCGATGCTTCCATTTCGTTATTGATTGACGGTGTGTTCTGATTTCTGCGTTTTTCGCTCTCGTTTGCGTTTTGTGCCGTTAGAAAGTGTGTTTATTTCGTAAAATGAATTCCATAAATTTAAATTATACGTATAAACTTTGTATTTGTCGGTGTTGTCAGTATTTTGTACGGTTTCAGTCCGTTATCGTTTAAAGCTCAACAGTTTTCTCACAAATCCACATACGCACACCGTAAGGTTAGATAGGCGTTCCTAGGCGTTCCAAGAGCCTAATTAAGTTAATTCGTGCCTTCAACACTATTTATTATCGCCTTAAGCATTTGTTAATTGCGTAATTTGAAGTCGTTAATTACCGGTTGTCACATATCTCAGCAGATGTTTTGAAATTGCCGGTAATTTCAAATTCAAAATGCATGGGGATACGTAATTTGCAATTAATGCATGTCACTCACTCACTTCTGTCAATCATCTTCTTATATAAAGGTTTTTTTCTCATTTCCCTCTTCATATTTACACTCTCGTGTTCTCTGCTTTTGTATTTTCAAACCACACTTCCAATGTATCTCTCTCTCAAATCCCTTATTCTCAATAGTCGACATTTGTTCATAAAGGAAAAGAGAAAACCGAAGCTCTCTCTGACCCACTTTCAGAACAAATTTTAGGATTAAAATTTTACTTCCACAACAATGTATCTTATCTAATCCTAAAATTCTTTGTTTTAACCGTCATTGTAGTTACTCTGTTCATCAAAATTATGATCGGTTTTGTAGTTACAGATATGATGTTTGTTTTTTAAATTTTTGGTATATTTATATATAGTAGCATCCTTATTTCTTATTTATAAACATTTACATATTCAATTATATTTTATTTGTTGTATTTTTTATTGTAAAACATATAGATCATAAAATGGAAAACATTGGGTTTCAAATTATCGTTGACGAAATTTTCACAAGGCTCCCTGCAGAAGCTATTGGTCGTTTGAAATGTCTTTCCAAAAATTTTTATAGGGAACTGTCAAGTCATGCATTTGAGATGATGCATTCTCTCCAAAGTGGAGATTCACTACAAAAGAAACTACTCTCCTTTAAAGACACGTCAATTGTCGTTGACAACATAGTAGCTGGTAATTTAGATGTCGTTACAAGCAAAACCATAAGTTTTCCTAACAATGTCCACCCTACCTTCTTACGTATTCTATCGTCGTTTAATGGGTTGTTGTTAGTTTGCAATGAATGGATTTGATGTGAGCTGATCCTTTGAAATCCAACAATCAGGTGCTATAAGTTTTTGTGTGACGACTACTTTAATAATAGTCATGATCGAAATTCTGATACAGGTGAAATGTATTTGATGAATCCAATGATCTGAAAGTGCTTCACATTAGATGTTACCGTAATGTGGTTACTGCTCGTGTTTACTCACGACGTCGTGAGTCATGGAGAACAATAAATTTATTGAGCGTAAATAAATATGGTTCAAGCAGTTATTCATGGTCCCCCGGAATTTATTCCGGTAAAACCATATATTTCATGGTTTCAAATTATTGGTATCCGCCAGGTGAGATGAACATAGTTGCTTTTGATGTTCTTTCTGAGACTTTCAGAATGCTTCGTTTTCCCGAGAGTATCGGAGTCAATGCTTGCCAATGGCATTTTTTGACCATCAAAGAGGCTGCATTTGATTGTTGTTGGAAAGTCTGTTGAGCTAACTGCTGATTTGCTCAAATATGAAGAAGAAGAAGGGTGGATCAAGGTGTTTGCTTTCAATAATCCTCGTGCAGTTGATTATGTAGATAGGCGCCGAAGGACTAGTATAATTGAAAACAACAAGTGGCTGATAACAAGCATTTGGGGCGATATGGTTGAAGTTGATCTGAGTAATGAAGTTTTGAAATACCTCCAACATGTTGACAACTACAATGGTCCGAAATGAGCTTTATTTATCGAGACTACTGTTTCGCCCATTGATTAGAAATTATTATGCTGTCTTTTACTGAATGGTGTTTGGTTTTTTGAACTTTCTTTATTATATAGTTAGCTTCTTGGCAACCTGCAAGAAACGAAAACCCAAATTTACTCCAATCTCAAGTACGTTCTTTATAATTGCAAATTATAGGCAAATATAATAATAACTTGTTAGAGAGTTTTGAAACTAAACTCAGGGGTTATTGATGTCGATGAAGCAGAAGAACTTAAGGTTTGGGGATAAACGAAATTGAGAACAGGTGGGTGGTGGTGACGATGGTTGTGGTGGATGCTAGTATTGGTGGTTGCAGGTGGGGCGGTGGTGGCAGGTGGGTGATGGTGGCGGTGGTGGCGGTGGTTGTGGTGGTGGCAGGTGGGAGTAGGTGCGGGTGGTGGATGGTGGTGTTGGTGGTTGCAGGTGGGTGTTGATGACGGTGTTTGTCGTGGTGGCCGGTGGGAGTAGGTGGGAGTAGGTGGGGGTGGAAGGGAAGTTAGAAAAAGAGATAGAATTGAGATACAAAGAGAGAATTATGTGTGTATATATGTACAAATATATAATCTTTTTTAAACATAATTAATTAATGTATTTATTATTTTTTATGATTATTTATTTTAATATTTAAGGTAAAATGACTAAAGTACCCCTATGTGGGGTCCAATTGGTCAGACTTAACTATGAAAATTAATTGAGTTAGCGTCAAAGGACATAACGTGCAAGAGTTTGTAAACATAGAGTACGTTTACCGTACTTATTAAAGACAAATAACACAGTTTGCAATAAATAACATAAATAAATGACAATTTTTGTAATTTACTCTAAAACTAAATATCATACCTCGTCAGTGAAATACGTTAGGCTGGAGGGTGTGGGGCGCCACCCTTCGCCACATGGACACCTATAGCACCCCCCTCCGCCATCGCCCACACCCCCGGCGCCATTGAACCTTCGCCACCATGGTAACGAGCTGCAACGGGCTCTATAGGTGGGACCCACTTGTTTTGCACCAATGAATTTTTTTTTAATTTTCTTTAATATGGGACTCTATCCACACCCTGCAATTTAAAGGGGGCTCCATGGTTGAGTTGGATCCTAGGTGGCGCAGACGTGGAGCTTAGGTGGACTTGATAAAGCCCATGGGGCTCCATCCACACCTCATAGCCTTACTACTACCTGTTAAAAATTTAATAACATTAAAAGATTATGTTGTCTGTTTCTTTATTTCAACCAAACTCTTATGAATTGTAGGATCCTTGTCAACAGATTTGACCATTGTTCTTTTGTATGATTATATAACAAATTATGAAATACTATGCATCTATATATTTTACATAAAACAATGTAATAACTCTATAACATGATGAATATGAATTACTATGCATCTATATATTTTACCTAAAACAATATAATAACTCTATAATATGATGAAAAGCTCGATAGTTTTTACAAACTAATATAAAACAGCAAGTACCACAACATAAAAAAAAGGATTAGAGTTTTACGTAAAACGATTCAAGCCTTTATTGTTTTTTAAATAAAATAATTGTCACACCCCAACAGATGGCGAAAATATCAGGGCGCGACACTAAGCGTTCAGATTGCTCAAGAGTTTCCATAACGCTAATAGTTTCAATATAGATTAATTAGATTCAAAACATTGTCTAAGAGTCAAACACGATCAACCACCACATAGTGTATCAAATTACATCAAACTCAAAAATTATTCAAAATTTCCGGTTTAAACTAGGTGAGTATCTAAGCATCATCCTAGCTTGATTCTTGTTCTGGCTATTATCCACCTGCAACATGTATTAAAATACTATCAACAAAAATGTTGGCAAGTATACAAGTTTGAGTAGATAATAGTATAATAGTTTAAAACGTTCCAAAAACTCATATCCAGCATAAACTGTAACGCCTCGTATTTCCGAATTTCCATGTTTTTAGAAAATTCGTATTCACTTTCTATTTTAATATCCGCAGTCGAAACCGGATAAAAAAAACGGATTTAAAACGACGAATACCGACTCTATTTTTACATATTTTTAAATCTAAGATTTTATTTTACGGCACATTACGAAGTTCGGGTTTGAAAGCGGGTTCGTAGTAGGAATGGCAATGGGCCGGGTATTAGTAATCCCAAGCCTGTACCCGGTTGTAATTCTTTGGTCCGTACCCGGCCCGTTACCTATCAGGTATTTACCCATTGGGTATCGGGTATACCTGCGGGTAACGGGTATACCCATTAATTTGTTAAAAATATCATTGAAACTCTCATGTGCATTTTTTACTCTAATGTTTATATAATTTACTACTTTAATAACTACACCAAAGGAAAGTATGACCAATAACATACAAACATATCATAATCAAATGCATATTTGAAGCATATATTTGCATAATTAACTAATTAATGTACTGCTACTTTCGAATACATAATGTCAGTTTATATAATTTGCATTTAATTGAACACCAAACATGAAAAATAGTAGCATTAATCAGAATCCAAGTAATCTCCCTAACAAGTTGAGATGTGTTTAGAAAATTCCAAAACTAACACACATTTTTAATCTGCATAGAAACAACATAACTAAACATAAAATCTTGTGTTTGTATGTTAAAGTCTTGAAGACAAACAACAAAGCAAAATAATATGAATAAGTGTATGTACTAAAGTTTATATAAATGGAAAATTAAATTTAAAATAATATGCTTTTCGGGTATTATTGGGGTAAACGGGCCAGGTATCGGGCGGGTATCGTTAAATCCCATACCCGTACCCGTACCCGTACCCGAATATTTTTATATTTTTAATCCCATACCCCTCGGGCTTCGGGTATACCCGGCCCGTATGTTTCGGGTTTCGGGTATACCCGTCGGGCTTCGGCCTTTTTGCCATCCCTAGTTCGTAGGAGCTAGCGGGCCACCTAAAACATGGGAATTGGGCTTGTGGGCCTTGTGCCCAAGCCCATTACACTAAACCTAGTTATGACTAATGATTAGGGTTAAAACCCTAAATCCCATTTTCTTTCACATAGGACCGGCCGCTCGTGTCTCCTCTCAAAAATCCCCTAATCCACAGATATACATTCTCTCTACACTCACCGTATAAAGATCTCATCCAAACCCATTCATCTTCTTCTTCAATCCAAAAACACACACATATTTAACCCAGACACACCACAAACACAGAGACCTTATCCCTTCCAAACTCACACCCTCCACTCGAATACCCACATTTCCCTCTCTGATGAACGTGAACGGCACACATCAGATTTAAGAGAGAGAGAGAGAGAGATCAAGCATAAGAGAAGGCGGGAGAGAGGGGGAGAACCGACAGAGCCGTTGTCGGCATTGACGGCGACCGTGATTCCGGTGACTCTCGCTCGAGTCACATCAGTCGCGGGTCCATGAATCTCTCCGGTAAACTAGTCCAACTCGTCACCTTCTCCTTTTTTACTTTCAGATTTGGATTTGATTTGGGTGTTTTAATTTGGATTCGAGTGGTGACGACAGCGGCGGTGCGACATCTGCGGCGGCGTCGGATTCCGGGTTCGAGTTTTCTTGTTCGATTTGGTTCCGTCTTAGTTCGGCTCAAGTACAAACTTTTTGTTTATTCGGTTCAGTCTCTGGCCAGATTCAATTGAGTCAATATAGTCCAAGTTGTGATTCAGTTTTGGGTTTTGGTTTCGAGTCTTGTTCAGTCTTGGCAGGGCCGTCTTCGAAAATCACAATTTTTTTTTGGCCCTGTGCGAAATGAAAAATTTGGGCTCTATTCGCAAATCTCCATGTAATATAAACTCATCAATCATTCAATCACATATATAAAAACTAACAAACGATAATACAACAATAATCGTTATGAAATAGATCAAACAAATTAACAAAAATACTGTAACAAGAAATTCACTGTTAATGTAATTTTAAGACAAATTTCATTTGAGTATATCCAACCTGATAACGTGGAAAGAAGAAATGTTTTCATCAGATTTCTCTCCAATACATTAATTGTGTTCGATCTCCATTAGTCCATTAAAAAGAACTCACAAACTTGCGGTTGTGGTGTCATACAACAAGAAGTCTCATCACTTCGAGATGGTTAACAACTCAGTTTCCAAAGTTGTGTTAAAATCTGTACAATGAAATTTTGCATAGCCCACATACAATACAACCATGACATTGGAAAAAGTAATACCTTTTAACTTTGCTGCAATTAAACTACCTAATTTGCATAGGTAGAATGAAGCAAACGGAAGGGACTTTGTTAGTTCATCTTTTTTTCTAGCTCTAAAACAGAACATGGGGCCAAAGGAAACTAAAACATTAAGGAAACTAAAAAAGTGTTTGGGGATATGCCATGTTTCGATCCTAGCATCTCACACATACCATCAGTTGCGCTAAACCATCTGAGCTGCATCAACATTTTTTATTATTTTGCATGTATATATTTTATTTCTACATAAAAGGAGAATATTTTTCTTTTGGGCCCCTAACAGTTTTGGGCCCAGAGCGGTGGCACACCCTGCACACCCTCTGGGCCGGCCCTGAGTCTTGGCTCCAGTTCACAAACCCGTTTTCTGTTCACCTGTATATTTATAATAACAAAATGAGATGAGGTATCTACCTAGAGGTGCACATTTCGTTTTTTTTATCCCATACCGATTCAGGTTGAAATGGTGTTGGGTTTGGGTCAGCAATGGTTGAAATGGTGTTGGGTTTGGGTCAGCAATGGTCAAAACTGGTGTTTGGTAAAACTAGTTTACAGGCGGAAAAGGATCTGTTTGGTTTAAAACTAGTTCTAGTTATCGGGGACCAGTTTCACCAAATCTGTATCATATTCGGTTTCGGGTATCATGATGCAGTTTTGGTGCAGTTGGTTCGGGTCAGAGTCATGGAATGGTACGGTTCGGGTCGGGTCGACATCAGTCAACTGGCCAACTCGGGTCACGGGTTAAACACGAGACTCGAATAACAGAGATGAGATTGTTAATTTATTTGTTTCGTGTTTAATTAATATTTTATTGTGAAACCGAACCTTATAACTTGTTTATAAAAAAATACATAGAACTATAATTATTTATATATTATTATTGAATTGTTGCGTTTTGGAAAATATATCGACAACTTGTGTTGTCGGAATCGTCCAAAAACAGAGGAAACTCTGTCCGTTTTTTTCGTTAAAATCCGTAAAACAAAACATGTTGAATTATAAAACGAAACCTATCAAATTCAATAATTTTTTATAAAAATAAATATAACGTATATTTATTTTAACAACACTTCTGTAAGCCTCGTTTGCCCATGTGAGGTGACCTCGGTGTTCCATCGTTCAACCTTCAACTCTTCGCGGGATTTCCAAAGGAAGGTTTGCAAAACTGTGAGCAAACACGATCCCCTTTTACGCTTTATTACCTTTGGGATGCAATACATGTACTTGAATCAAATACACAAATATGCTAGAATTTTGTATTATACCAATAATCTCTAAAATTGCTCATACGTGTTATACTTGCAATCATACGTGTTATACTTGAAATCATACGTGTTAGATTCATATGCTTGTACCTAGTCATTGCCATGAAAAATATGTTTAAAACATTTTTATATTTACACACAAACTTGTATGCTCGCCAGTACTTTTGTATTGAACTATGCTTTAACATGTATTGCAGGTTTTGATGGTGCAAAGAATCTAGTAGGATTGCCTAGAAACGCATTTAAATTTTAATACTTGTGGCATTGTAATTTACTTTCAAACCTGTTGTATTTTGTTCCAAATCTTGTAATAAACCATTATCGTGAAATGAAATTTATTTACTTGAATACTTGTATTTATTATTTATTTCAAACTTGTGGTATTTCTAGTGCAAGCAATGTAAAATGTAATAATTAAATACTTGACACAAATAGCGTTATGAAGTCTCTTGCAATCTATTTTGTCTCACCCCGATGTTTCCGCCATCGGTTGGGGTGTGACAGATTGGTATTAGAGCCATAACTATAGGGAATTAGGAAAATTGCCATGCTTTTGACCTAGTCTATAGTTTAAGTACCCATACTCGACCATTCTTGTTTAATGCTTTTGAAACACTCAAATTCTTCCTACTTTGCTTCTTCCTAATTCTTTCGTCATAATTATACAATTAGTTCATCCTAAGACGTTATACGCAAATTACACGCTAAGGACTTGAAGACACTCATATCCCACAATCGAAATGACCCATCAAAATAGGGGTGATTCCCGCATTTGGTGACGAATTTCAATCCATCCGTCATGGTATTTTGCACGAAATTTACCATCAAGTCAGGAGTGACATCCATATCTTGATGGAAATTTCCATTTCATATTCTAGTGGATCCCTGTTGACGACTCGAGATTATATCTTGTATCGTTCAATAAACCACATTTTGGGGACGAAATTGTCAAGCTAGGATTGATATCCACACCTTGATGACTGGTTCCATTCTTCGATTTTCAATCTCGCCACAGTTTCGTATTTTTGATCGAATTAGGGACATGAATTAACCGTAAGGGTAAAATACCGTTAATCGCCAGTCGACGAGAGTATTTTACCTATTAGGCCAAAGCATGCCTCCCTAAATCGAAAGAACTTACGAGTCACTTTGGAGTAGTCGAAGTTTCTAAACCCGAAACGTTCCAATATTTTATCAAACCCCTCTTTTATGCTATCTCAATTCCTATGTGATTTAATACTTGTTATATGGTTTATTTCAAAACCAATGTTATACTAGAATCGATTTATCATTTAACCATCCAACACAAACATACTAATAGTTATACTTGATTCGGGATTACTGGAACATTCTTATGTGTTAAACTTGTCATTAACTTTGATCAAAGCCACAACTTAATATGTATGGTGCTTGTGTAGCGCCATAGGAGTAGCGCCCGCCCGTATTCTTGAGGTCATGTTAAGATATTTTGCGGACACGATGGATTGACAATTAGTCATTAACTTTGATCAGGCCACAACTTAACATGTATAATGCTTGTGTAGCGCTATAGGAGTAGCGCCCGCCCGTATACTTGAGGTCATGTTAAGATATTTTGCGGACATGATGGGTTGACCTGTTTATTCACATGCCAGTAATGCGTTAATCTTGTTAGACTAAGTATGTCTGATGGATTGTTCAAATATTTTACTCATACTCATACTTATATCCATACTCTATACTCTTTCATACTTAAATACAATCATGCTTACATACTTAAATTTCTATACGCCCACATTCATACTCGTAATACGTTAATGTACCCTGACCCGCAGACTACTAGTACAAACTATGCGGATCATGCACATACCAAAATGATCGCGGATGCATACGGGATTATATTGGTAGATGCATTAGAGCTCTAGTAGGTTCTACTGTGTATCATAACACGGAACGTAACATGACACCGAGTCGCAAAACGGGCATAACATGATACGAACATGGTGGATACGCCGCTGGTACTTCCTATATATAAGTGTTCCTACCATATTATCAAACTTTCGTAAAACGTGCCATGAGAAATTCGGTGTTCCTTAGACCTTATCAAATACAAACTTTGATCACCCACAACCTATTTTCTTGGTCATACCCAAACACACTTCAAGAATGCCATCCTTCCCAAGGTCTTCCTCTTGAATAAATTTCGGGACGAAATTTCCTAAAGTAGGGGAGACTGTAACGCCTTGTATTTCCGAATTTCCATGTTTTTAGAAAATTCGTATTCACTTTCTATTTTAATATCCGAAGTCGAAACCGGATCGAAAAAAAAAACAGATTTAAAACGACGAATACCGACTCTATTTTTACATATTTTTAAATCTAAGATTTTATTTTACGGCACATTACGAAGTTCGGGTTTGAAAGCGGGTTCGTAGGAGCTGGCGGGCCACCTAAAACATGGGGATTGGGCTTGTGGGCCTTGGGCCCAAGTCCATTACACTAAACCTAGTAAATAAGACTAGTGATTAGGGTTAAAACCCTAAATCCCATTTTCTTTCACATAGGACCGGCCGCTCGTGTCTCCTCTCAAAAATCCCCTAATCCACAGATATACATTCTCTCTACACTCACCATATAAAGATCTCATCCAAACCCATTCATCTTCTTCTTCTATCAAAAAATATACACATATTTAACACAGACACACCACAAACATAGAGACCTTATCCCTTCCAAACTCACACCCTCCACTCGAATACGCACCCTTCCCTCTCTAATGAACATGAACGACGCACATCAGATTTAAGAGAGAGAGAGAGAGAGATCGAGCAGAAGAGAAGGCGGGAGAGAGGGGGAGAACCGACAGAGCCGGTGCCGGCATTGACGGCGACCGTGATTCCGGTGACTCTCGCTTGAGTCACATCAGTCACGGGTCCATGAATCTCTCCGGTAAACTAGTCCAACTCGTCACCTTCTCCTCATTTACTTTCAGATTTAGATTTGATTTGGGTGTTTTAATTTGGATTCGAGTGGTGACGACAGCGGCGGTGCGACATCTGCGGCGGCGGCGGATTCCGGGTTCGAGTTTTCTTGTTCGATTTGGTTCCGTCTTAGTTCGGTTCAGGTACAAACCTTGAGTTTATTCGGTTCAGTCTCTGGCCAGAATCAATTGAGTCAGTATAGTTCAAGTTGTGATTCGAGTTTTGGGTTTTGGTTTCGAGTCTTGTTCAGTCTTAGCTCCAGTTCACAAACCCGTTTTCTGTTCACCTGTATATTTATAATAACCATCTTGAAAAAAAAAAGAGATGAGGTATCTACCCAGAGGTGCACATTTCATTTTTTTTAATCCCATGCCGGCTCAGGTTAAAATGGTGTTGGGTTTGGGTCAGCAATGGTCAAAACTGGTGTTTGGTAAAACTAGTTACAGGTGGAAAAGGATCTGTTCGGTTTAAAACCAGTTCTAGTTATCGGGGATCAGTTTCACCAAATCTGTATCATATTCGGTTTCGGGTATCATGATGCAATTTTGGTGCAGTTGGTTCGGGTAAGAGTCATGGAATGGTACGGTTTCGGTCGACATCAGTCAGCTGGCCAACTCGGGTCACAGGTTAAACACGAGACTCGAATAACAGAGATGAGATTATTAATTTATTTGTTTCGTGTTTAATTAATATTTTATCGTGAAACCGAACCTTATAACTTGTTTATAAAAAAATACATAGAACTATAATTATTTATATATTATTATTGAATTGTTGCGTTTTGGAAAATATATCGACAACTTGTGTTGTCGGGATCGTCCAAAAAAAGAGGAAACTCTGTCCGATTTTTTCGTTAAAACCCGTAAAACAAAACATGTTGAATTATAAAACGAAACCTATCAAATTCAATAAATTTTTATAAAAATAAATATAACGTATATTTATTTTAACAACACTTCTGTAACCCTCGTTTGCCCATGTGAGGTGACCTCGGTGTTCCATCGTTCAACCTTCAACTCTTCGCGAGATTTCTAAAGGAAGCGTTGCAAAACTGTGAGCATACACGATCCCCTTTTACGCTTTATTATCTTTGGGATGCAATACATGTACTTGAATTAAATACACAAATATGCTAGAATTTTGTATTATACCAATAATCTCTAAAATTGCTCATACGTGTTATACTTGCAATCATATGTGTTATACTTGAAATCATACGTGTTAGATTCATATGCTTGTACCTAGTCATTGCCATGAAAAATATGTTTAAAACATTTTTATATTTACACACAAACTTGTATGCTCGCCAATACTTTTGTATTGAACTATGCTTTAACATGTATTGCAGGTTTTGATGATGCAAAGAATCTAGTAGGACTGCCTAGAAACGCATTTAAATTTTAATACTTGTGGCATTGTAATTTACTTTCAAACCTGTTGTATTTTGTTCCAAATCTAGTAATAAACCGTTATCATGAAATGAAATTTATTTACTTGAATACTTGTTGTGTTTATTATTTATTTCAAACTTGTGGTATTTCTAGTGCAAGCAATGTAAAATGTAATCATTAAATACTTGACACAAATAGCGTTATGAGGTCTCTTGCAATCTATTTCGTCTCACTCCGATGTTTCTGCCATCGGTTGGGGTGTGACATAAACACATATAACAAGTTTCACCAAGCTATTAAATGCAGTCCAAGTGATAGCCCAAGTTTCCAATGCGTTAACCGCTTTCCCAAGACTCAAGGAAAGCAAAAATGTCTCCTCCTAACAATACCCCAAAGACTAACGGGGAGGTGCGTTACCCCAATAATGCTACCATTGTTAAGGCGGAACTACACACAAGGATTAAACATACACATAGCATAAAAGTCTCAAGTCTCAAGTTTCCAAGTATTAAGTTTCCATGTTTACAGCGGATAGAAAAAGTTTCAAATAGTTTCAAGTGTCAAGTGTCAAGTTTATAGAATACATGTTGCATCCCAAAAGTGTTTAAAACAAAAAGGGATCGAGTATACTCAAAGTGGGTGCTAAGTATCGACACCGACTATTGGATTGAAGGGAGCACTGGAGCTAGCCTGATTATAGCTTTACAGTATGAGCGTTGAACAGAAGATTAAATCGTACAAAGTGTCGGACAGATCTCCCGGTCGGATGGCCATCCGGACGGATGGACATCCGGTCGGATGACCTGTTAGGTTAGATGGACCCCCATCCGATCGGATGGTCATCCGGGAAGGATGACCATTCGATCGAATGGTCATTCGGTCAGTAGATGTGTTTTGCAAATCGTTTCAAACTTTTGAAGTTTTCGTTGTAGTATAAGCTCAAGTCGTTCGATCGGGTGGTCATCCGGTCAGACGACCGTTCGATCGGGTGACTATTCGCGTGAAAGTTTCATAGTTCAAGATCCCGATTCAAAATAGTTTAAGTATTGAAGGCCATGAGGAACAGGTCATTCGGTCGGATGACCGTTCGATCAGATGACCGTCCGATCAGATGGTCATTCGAAGACAACAGAAACCCATTAGGTTGATCCAAAATTTGGTCATCTCTCCGGTGATAATCTGTTCTTAAGCCGACTCTAGACTAAAGAGCAAGTCTACAGCCTATTTGTATCCAGATTTCATCGTGTTTGAGTAGATAAGTTAAGAAAAGCATGAATTTAACCGAAAATGATTAGATTATGTAAAGATTTGTAGTAAAACGTGTAGAAATCTCTTAGATCTGAACTAAATCTTGACGGAATGACATCATACAGCTGTTTGTACAAACTGCCATGATGACGTCATCCTCAAGAGCCCAAAATTCAGTGATTTCATGGTGAAAAGTATGATTTTGATGAAGAATCTAGTGAGAAAGTGTGTAAAGATGATAGTTGTACAAGAATCATGGGGAAAACTTACGAGAATCGCTTGAAAATGGAAGAAAAGTGCTTTAGAACGAGAGAGCGTGCGTCTGGGTCGGAGGAGGCTGTTACATCAGTGAGGAATGATGTGACAGTGGGTATTTATAATGCAAGAAGGAGATTAAGGCGGTGCACGCGGGGTCGGATGGCGGTCCGGTCGGCTGGCCATCCGATCGGATGGTCATCCGGACGGATTGCCATCCTATTGGATGTCCATTTGGATAGCCAATTCGCGTGGGTTAGTTTTCAAATTTCGATTCGATTTTGCGAGCTAGACTAAGCGTTGCGTTGCATATTATTGTGTAAGATTATCACATGACAAGATTATATAATTATCACAAAAGTTTCCATGCTTCAAGTCTATGTATGAGCTAGCTAGTAAGTGTCAAGTTCAAGTTTCTCGTTCAGCCAGGTCTCAAGAGTCTCGTTCCAGAAGTATCAAGAGTCCCGTTTAATAGTATCAAGAGTCAAAATTAAGTATCAAGAGTCAAGCATCAAGAGTCTAGTATCAAGTATCAAGTCTCACCAAGGATCAAGATTCATAATGTTTAAGTATCAAGCATCAAGAGTCAAGTTTCAAGTATCAAAGAGTCTAGATTCATAGTATCATAAAGTTTCACAAATAGTCTAACATAGTTAAGTTTTTAAATAGTATGAGGACTAGAATTGTCGAAAGATAAAAGTTCAGGGATGCAGGGCGTTACAGTCTCCCCTCCTTTAGGAGATTTTATCCTCGAAATCTAAGAGGAAGACTGCTCAAAGAGCTGCGGATACTTGGTCTTCATTTCACTCTCGAGTTCCCAAGTGAATTCGGCGCCATGCTTGCCTTCCCATTGTACCTTAACTATGGAAATCTTGTTGCGCCTCAACCGCTTGATACCTCGGTCCATGATTTCGACTGGTTTTTCCACAAAATGTAAAGTTTTGTTTACTTGCAAGTCTTCGATGGGAACCTGCAGTTCCTCACCGGCTAAACATTTCCTGAGATTAGATACGTGGAATACCGGATGTACATTGTTAAGTTCATGTGGCAGGTCGAGTCGGTACGCCACCTTACCAATCCTTTCGAGTATCGTGAAAGGACCCACATAGCGAGGGGCGAGCTTTCCCTTCTTACCAAAACGAACCACCCTTTTCCAGGGAGATACCTTGAGCAGTACTCGATCTCCAACATCAAATTCCAGAGGCTTACGCCTTTTACCAGCATAGCTCCTTTGTTTGCTCCTAGCATGGATCAAGTTATCACAGATCTGAAGAATCTTATCCGTCGTCTCTTGAATGATCTCAGGGCCAGTAAGTTGCTTGTCACCAATCTCATGCCAACTGAGAGGAGATCGGCACTTGCGACCATATAAAGCTTCGAAAGGAGCCATCTGAATACTGGAATGATAGCTGTTTTTGTACGAGAACTCGATCAATGATAAACGTACATCTCAATTACCACTAAAGTCGATGACACAAGAACGGAGCATATCCTCTAGGGTTTGTATAATGCGTTCAGTCTGCCCATCCGTTTGAGGATGAAAAGCTGTACTAAGATTCAAAATGGAACCCATAGCGGACTGGAAAGTTTGCCAAAGACATGAAGTGAATCGACCATCGCGGTCGGAGATAATGTCAATGGGTATACCATGACGACATATGATTTCATCGGTGTAGATTCGGGCAAGTTTCTCCACTTTGAAATCTTCACGAATTGGAAGAAAGTGGGCTGATTTGGTCAAACGATCAATGATAACCCATATACTATTATGACCAGCGGGGGTACGGGGTAGTTTAGTTATAAAGTCCATAGCGATACTATCCCATTTCCAAACAGGGATTTCAGGTTGTTCAAGAAGACCTGAAGGACGTTGATGTTCAGCTTTCACCTTTGAACAAGTGAGGCATTTCGAAACGTAGGCAACGATATCCTTTTTCATGCCGGGGCCACCAATAAGTCATATGAAAGTCATGGTACATCTTATCAGCACCAGGATGAATAGAGTATCGAGACTTGTGAGTCTCATTCATAATGAGCTTACGAAGGTTATCGCGATCCGGCACCCAGATGCGATTGAGGTAGTATTGAAGTCCATCAGACTTTGTTTCAAGTTGATCAATTGTAGCGCCTCGGATTTCCACTTCTAGGCTTCCTTCGTTTTCTGACGAGTATTGAGCTTCACGGATACAAGTATGAAGACTACTAGTGATATGAGAACAGAGAATGCTACTAACATGAGTCTTACGACTAAGAGCGTCAGCCACGACATTCGCCTTGCCAGGATGATAGCGAATCTCGTAGTCGTAGTCGTTAAGCAATTCCACCCATCGTCGCTGACGCATATTCAGTTCCTTTTGATTAAAGATGTGTTGCAGGCTCTTATGGTCAGTGAAAACCACACACTTAGTACCATATAGGTAGTGTCGCCAGATCTTTAACGCAAAAACAGCTGTGCCAAGCTCATGGTCATGGGTAGTATAGTTTTTCTCATGTATTTTGAGTTGACGAGAGGCATAAGCGATGACCTTGTCCCGCTGCATGAGCACACAGCCCAAGCCACAGTTCGAGGCATCACAGTATACCACAAAATCATCATTCCCATCAGGAAGAGCGAGAACAGGAGCATTACAAAGTGGATTCTTCAGAGTTTGAAAGGATTCCTCTTGTTCGGGACCCCAAGCAAAAGGTTTCTCCTTCTGAGTCAACGAAGTGAGAGGGACGACGATCTTTGAAAAATCCGAGATGAATTGACGGTAATAACCCGCCAATCCCAAGAAGGAACGAATTTCAGATACAGATTTAGGCGTACTCCAGTTCTTTACAGCTTCGATTTTAGAAGGGTCAACATGAATTCCTTGTTTACTAACAACGTGCCCGAGAAATTGTACTTTATCGATCAAAAACTCACACTTGGAAAATTTAGCGTACAAGCGTTCACCACGTAATAGTTCTAACATAAGACGTAGATAGCGTTCATGATCAGTTCTAGTTTTAGAATAAATAGGAATATCATCAATAAAGACTATCACAAAACGGTCCAGATAAGGTTTACAAACACGATTCATAAGATCCATGAATACGGATGGTGCATTGGTTAAGCCAAAAGGCATGACCACGAACTCATAGTGCCCATAACGAGTGCGAAAGGCAGTTTTAGGGACATCTTCCTCAAGAATACGGAGCTGATGATAACCAGATCGAAGGTCGATTTTAGAAAAGCAGGACGCGCCTTGTAGTTGGTCAAATAGATCGTCGATACGAGGGAGAGGATAACAATTCTTAACAGTGAGTTTATTAAGTTCACGGTAGTCGATACACATACAAAACGAACCATCTTTCTTCTTGACGAATAACACAGGAGCACCCCACGGAGAGGTACTTGGACGTATAAAGCCTTTGTCGAGTAGTTCTTGCAGTTGACTAGACAATTCTTGCATCTCGGAAGGTGCAAGTCGGTAAGGAGCTTTGGCGACAGGAGTCGAGCCAGGTATGAGGTCAATACGAAAATCAACTGATCGAGGAGGAGGAAGACCAGGAAGATCTTCAGGAAAGACGTCAGGGAAATCACACACAACTGGAACTTCGCTTATGTTCTTTCCCCTGCCCTTTTGTTCCACTATGTGGGCCAAGAAGGCAAAGTACGGCTTACGTAAGCATCTATTCGCCTGAGTGCATGACATCAGTTTCAGTCCTCTCGAAGGTCGGTCTCCATAAACGTGTAAAGTTTCATTGGACGGAAGAGGTAGACGAACGTACTTCTCGTGACAAGCGATCTCAGCATGGTTCTTACGCAACCAATCCATGCCGATTATGATATCAAAACTACCCAATTGCATGGGTATGAGATCAATAGTAAAGACGTGGTCGTTAAGAGTTGATGTGAGGGTGTTTAATCGTGTTTGATTATGAGGATTTACATGATTATGTGTATAGAAACGATTTACTTTGGGTTGATTTTGATTTACAGGTACTCGGAGCATAACAGATGGCTTTTGGAGCTTGACGGAAGGTTTTCGTGGAGCATTATGGAGTATTTGAAGCATATACACAAGTTGGAAGGCCAAAATATGAAAAACGGGAAGTTCTGTAGCAATCGGCGCCACTAGGTGCTGATTTCAGCGCACCCCAGAAGGAAACTATAGTTTGGCGCACTAGGCGCTGATGTGTGCAAAATGAAACATATAAATTACATCAAATATGACATAAAACTAACCCTTTTTTAGTACTAATGTTGGAAAAAAGTGTGTTTTTATCTTCCGTTTGTATTTTCAGGATTAAATGAGCTCAAATGAACAAAAGAAACAAAAAGGCAGCTAAATCTAACATAAATACAAGAAAAGGAACAAACGTAGCATGCCCGACCCCCCGACAACATCTTCCCAAGCAAAAACAAGAGAACAGAAGACTGAACACGCCCCGTGCTCACTGAGCACGGGGGCGTGCCCAAGTGTCAGCGTAAAAGACAAAGCTGTAGAAGCTTCTATCGCCCACTACGGGGCCGTGCTCAGCGGACACGGGGCCGTGGTCAACTCTAAGATTCGCAGGATCTGAGGAAATCTTGATAGTACAGATTTCATTCTGCACACGGGGTCGTGCCCAGCGGACACGGGGGCGTGGTCAACTAATGCAGACAATCTGCAATTAATGAAGGAAGAGAAGAAGGATGGACACGGGGCCGTGCCCAATGGACACGGGGCCGTGCCCGAGCTACTGTTCAGCCTATAAATAGGGGTGCTTGGCTCATTTGCAAACCATCCCTTGGCACACCACCTCTCTCACACTTCACACACCACCCACCATCATCCATTGTTCATCATAGAGTGTGTGAGTCGTCCTGGGATCCAAGATTGATCGTAAGAGTTCTTGACAATCAAAGGCCATGTTTGCCTAAGTCTCTTACATCACTTGGTGAAGAAAAGTGTCTAGTGTAATACTTTTTATTTTTAATATTTTCGTACTTTTTACTTGGTTATGTATTAATGACTTTAATAACTAGTTTCTTATGTTGAAGGTGATTCTTCCTTATCGTTTGTCCGTGGTGTCTTGGCATTATTTTACTGTCTATATAAAATAAAAGATTTTCACCATTCATATCTCCACGGTCTATATGGAGGTATGTTGGCTACCTGGTCGGGGGTTAAGGGAACGGTTTGGTAAGAGTCTTGCCTTGTTTAGTGTATAGATCCTGCAAGGACCTGGGTCAAATTTAGTAGGACCTCCTTCAATACCCACCGGTATTGGATGACGGTGGTCCAAACTCTTTGATCCCCTCATATGTAAGCTACTATTAATACTTTAACCCGGCTACTTAGGACTGTATCCCTGCTGACTCAGACTACTTAGCCGATGGTAACGTCACCTTCAAAAGAGGGGTCTACCATAATATGCATTAATAACTTAATTAATTATCTTTCAATAATCCGACCATTTAGGATTGTATCCTTGCTGACTCAAACTACTGGGTTGAGGGTAACGTCACCTTTAAAAGAGGGGCCTACTACAATAACTAAGATAATATCTTAAAAAGTGCAAAAGTGCGGAAATTATCAAAGGTTACACTATACACGAGTCGGAGCCAAGTGATTCATCTTGTCTATCTTTTTTTACTTTTATTTTATTTTTCAGCATTTTAGTTAGTTTTTATTTTTCTAGTTTAAAACCTTTTTCTAAACTTTTGATTTGATTAGACGTTGAGGATAAACCGGTACTAAAAGCTCTTGTGTCCTTTGACGACCTCGGTATCTTACCAACACTATACTACGCTCACGATGGGTGCACTTGCCCATATGTGTGTTTAGTGTTAGTAAATATCATGTTTTATAAATTTAAAACTTGGCTAAAAAGTGTAAAAGGGCTTAAAATAAACATTAAAACCATAACACACTTCACGCACATCAAGTTTTTGGCGCCGTTGCCGGGGACACAAGGATTTTAAGAAAGCTTAAAATCGACGGCCTAATCAGTTTTTCAAAACTTTTTCAAAACGCGCGCACATTTTTCTGCATTTTAGTTTAGTTTTGCATTTACAGTTGGTTGAACACGGGCCGTGCTGCATATTTTTCATAAAACACCCAGATACAGTAGCTTGAACACGGGGCCGTGCTCACTGAACACGCCCCGTGCTCAATGAAATCAGTAACTTTAATTAAAACGCCCAGATACAGATTCTGTACACGGGGCCGTGTCCACTGAACACGGGGCCGTGTCCAGCCTCTGTTTCCGTTTTTATTTTTGTTTTCTGGTCTCGAGACTTTGTTATTGTCTGCTGAGTGATTCTTATGGATCAATACTCAGAAGGTTACAACTACACCTATGAGGAGGATGATTATAGGGAAAATTATTGCACTAATTGTGGTAACCCGCACTCGGTTCAATATTGTAACTTATTTCAACCATCCGCTTCATACACCTACTATGAGGAGCCCAGGTACGAGCCATCAACTTCATACACATCCTATGAAGACCAAAGGTATGAACCTTCTCCCTCATACTCATATTTTGATGAACCAATGTATGAGCCTTCATACTCATACTTTGAGGAACCAAGATATGAGCCACCACCTTCATATGCTTACTATGAGGAACCTTGGCGTTAACAACCCACCTCATATGAGTATTATGAAAAACAAAATTACGACCCTCATCCATCATATACTTACAATGAAGAACAATGGTGTAAACCATCTACTTCATATGAGTATTATGAGGAACAAAGGATCGAACATCCGGATTCAAGCTTTGAAAATCCCGATCCTTACTCTATCGCTGAAGTAACCGATAGGATATTAGAACACCTTAAAACTATCGAGCGCTACATAAAAGAATCTCGCGCAAGGGAAGAGGAGTCCCGCGCAAGAGAAGATTTAAATAAAGAAGAGATAGTTGAAAGTGTAAAAATGGAAGAACAAATAAGTAAAAAACCGACACATGAGTTAAACAACGAAAAAGGTGAGTCCGTTAACGTTAAAATTCAAGAAGAGTCTAATTTTGAAGAAATTAATCTCTTGTCACCTTCTTTCGAAAATCATTGTTTAGTTCCCACTCATGCTAAGTTTTTAAAAGAGTTAAACACTAACACTAAAATTGACGAAACGGTAAGCGTTAAGTTAACTAATGATCAAACTTCGCTAATAAAAGAAGATCCCTTTGAAATTAACATTACACCGGTTCCATGTTTCTTTCAAAATTCGTTTATTAGTAATATCACAATTGATAAGGATCTTTGTGTTAACATAATGCTAAACTACATTTTCGAAAAATTAAGTATTGGTGATTTTTCTCCACTTCAAATACCCATTTTTCTATCCAATCGGAAAGTAATAAAATCAATCGGTGTAGTTGAGGATGTCTTGGTTCAAACAAATCAAATGGTAATCCCAACCGACTTTGTCATCCTTGATGACGCTCCTCTAGTGTTGGGACGACCCTTTGTAAAAACCCACGAAGCTTTGAAAAACCGGAAGCGCAACAATCTACCTATTCAATTAGGGGCATTTAAAAAGAGTGTCGATCTTGAGCGTTCAATGAAATATCCATTCGGCAATGATGACCCCCTAATTGAAGATGAGCCAGAACCACCCGATAAGGAGGGTCTAGCCAAGGACCCTTATAAACGTGGCGCACCACGGAGGCATTCCGTGGAACTATCCTTAGTTTTAGAATAGTTTAACTTTTATGTTTTCTAGTTTAGTTTTTAATTTTCAGGAATAAAACACACTCGGGATGGTGAAGGATGCTAAGGGAACCAACACCCTATGCACAAAAACAGAGCCTCCCGACAATTTTTCTTCATTACAGCAAGTTCAGCACGGGGCCGTGCTCACCCCAACACGCCCTGTGCCCGAGGTTCTGCAGAAAATGCCCAGTTCAGGTAACTGGACACGGGGCCGTGCTCACTGAACACGCCCCCGTGCCCAGCCTTCTGTTTAAATTTGATACTGGCAGTCTGACCACGGGGCCGTGCTCAGCCAACACCACCCCGTGTTCAGCTACCCAGTAACATAAAATCTTGTTTTTAACCAACTTTTACACATTTTAATCAACCGAAAAACTTATTTTTGGGACACATTGAGGACAATGTGTAATTTAAGTGTGGGGGGGATGCTAAAACCTTGAATCTTGCAAGTCCTAAAAACAAGCCTTACACAAAACTCTATTGGAACCGCTAATCACCCCAAAATTTTTCAAAAAAAATTTCATTTTTTTTACTTGTCTAGGTTTAATTTGGGAATTTCAAGTTCTAAAAAAGGTTATATTTTTACAAATTTACAACCGATAGCGTCGTGATAAAAAGAACCAACATAAGAAAATTATGAAACGGCATGACAAGCTTAGTTAAAATTTGATTATATATACTTGATCACATAAAAAACCCATTCCCACAAAAGTGAGTTTTGAGCCTTTATTGAGCATACAAATACATATCTTTAAACTAAATGCTCATTGTTCGTTTCTTGTGTGAATAGCCGCTTGGTTCTTACGACTCTAGAACTTGCCACAACGATACATTCCCGGTCCTTACCAACTTAAACCCGAGTAAGTAAATGATGGAGGCATTAAGACTAACCCTTTTATTTCTACACCATTATTTTTTCTTTTTTACCACCTACCCAAAATCCCCCTAGTTAACCCCTTTAAGCCTAAACCTTTTCATTTCTTAACCCAAAAACAAACACCCTTTCACCCACCAAAACCTTTTTTTATTTTTAACCCTTTGTTTTAGTAACAAGCTCGGTTTTTCGTATGACTTTTCAAAAAAAAAATGTTGATGATGAAGCAAAACAAAAATAAACAAACAAGTTTATCAAAAATAACTTTGTTTGAATAATAGCTTAATCAAAATAAAAATTTCAAAAAAAAAAAAAAGTCTTACGAAAACTGACGCTTTTTACGCCTTTAGCCCTTTTACTAACCACTAACCCAACCACCTACCTTTAACCCAAGCCTAACCCTTCACCCCAAAAATCCTCTTGATATTTACAAAGGTATATAGTTAAAAAGGAGGAGGATTGATTGCTTGACAAGCCTATGGTAGGAGTAAGTTCCATGCCGCTCTCGAGTGATTCACTAAAATACAACTTGTATATAAATGGAATTTTAAAAAGGCATGTTATGCCCTAATAAGTAATTTACCTTATGTAATGTTTTAAATAAATCTTGACGAATAGGATTGTAAATAAATAAAAATAAACTTAATAGAGAATCTTGGAAATCCCGACACTCTATGACAAGCCCAAAAAAACCTTCTCTTCTACCTATTCCATTTGGGAGTGTAAGCCACATTATAAAGAGTTTTGCTTGAGGACAAGCAAAGATTCAAGTGTGGGGGTATTTGATGTGTGCAAAATGCAACATATAAATTACATCAAATATGGCATAAAACTAACCCTTTTTTAGTACTAATGTTGGAAAAAGTGTGTTTTGTCTTCCTTTTGTATTTTCAGGATTAAATGAGCTCAAATGAACAAAAGTAGCAAAAAGGCAGCTAAATCTAACATAAATACAAGAAAAGGAACAAACGTAGCATGCCCGACCCCCCGACAGCATCTTCCCAAGCAAAAACAAGAGAACAGAAGACTAAACACGCCCCGTGCTCATTGAGCACGGGGGCGTGCCCAAGTGTCAGCATAAAAGACAAAGCTATAGAAGCTTCTATCGCCCACCACGGGGCCGTGCTCTGCGGACACGGGGCCGTGGTCAACTCTAAGATTCGCAGGATCTGGGGAAATCTTGATAGTACAGATTTGCTTCTGCACACGGGGTCGTGCCCAGCGGACACGGGGGCGTGGTCAACTAATGCAGACAAACTGAAATTAATGAAGGACGAGAAGAAGGATGGATACGGGGCCGTGCCCGAGCTACTGTTCAGCCTATAAATAGGGGTGCTTGGCTCATTTGCAAACCATCCCTTGGCACACCACCTCTCTCACACTTCACCCACCACCCACCACCATCACAACACCATCATCCACCACCATCATCCATTGTCCATCATAGAGTGTGTGAGTCGTCCCGGGATCCAAGATTGATCGTAAGAGTTCTTGACAATCAAAGGCCATGTTTGCCTAAGTCTCTTACATCACTTGGTGAAGACAAGTGTCTAGTGTAATACTTTTTATTTTTAATCTTTTCGCACTTTTTACTTGGTTATGTATTAATGACGTTAATAACTAGTTTCTTATGTTGAAGGTGATTCTTCCTTATCGTTTGTCCGTGGTGTCTTGGAATTATTTTACTGTCTATATAAAATAAAAGATTTTCACCATTCATATCTCCACGGTCTATATGGAGGTATGTTGGCTACCTGGTCGGGGGTTAAGGGAACGGTTTGGTAAGAGTCTTGCCTTGTTTAGTGTATAGATCCTGCAAGGACCTGGGTCAAATTTAGTAGGACCTCCTTCAATACCCACCGGTATTGGATGGCGGGGGTCCAAACTCTTTGATCCCCTCATATGTAAGCTACTATTAATACTTTAACCCGGCTACTTAGGACTGTATCCCTGCTGACCCAGACTACTTAGCCGAGGGTAACGTCACCTTCAAAAGAGGGGCCTACTATAATATGCATTAATAACTTAATTAATTATCTTTCAATAATCCGACCCTTTAGGATTGTATCCTTGCTGACTCAAACTACGGGGTTGAGGGTAACGTCACCTTCAAAAGAGGGGCCTACTAAAATAACTAAGATAATCTCTTAAAAAGTGCAAAAGTGCGGAAATAATCAAAGGTTACACTTTACACGAGTCGGAGCCAAGTGATACATCTTGTCTATCTGTTTTTACTTTTATTTTATTTTTCAGCATTTTAGTTAGTTTTTATTTTTCTAGTTTAAAATCTTTTTCTAAACTTTTGATTTGATTAGAAGTTGAGGATAAACCGGTACTAAAAGCTCTTGTATCCTTGGACGACCTCGGTATCTTACCAACACTATACTACGCTCACGATGGGTGCACTTGCCCATATGTGTGTTTAGTGTTAGTAAATATCGTGTTTTATAAATTTAAAACTTGGCTAAAAAGTGTAAAAGGGCTTAAAATAAACATTAAAACCATAACACACTTCACGCACATCAACGCTGTTTTTGGCGCACTGGGCGCTGAATCCCAGATCTGACTTGTGAATTCCTTGTTTTTCCACCATATTTAAGCACAAACATTCCCCAAACAAAATTATCATTAACCCTAGCCGTTTTCCACTTCCCAAGGATGAATTTTGGAGTTCCCAACCTCAATCCAATCATCAATCATGCAATTCCTCATCAAGATTTAAGATCAAATCAAGAACATGAACGGCTAAACCACCCGTGATCATCTCAAGGACTAGGGTTTGTGTTAGGAACCAGGTTGACTTAGTTTTACAAACTTTTGGATTGAGATTTGACTAATCATTCGGTTAGTTTATCTTTATTGTTTATTTGTTTTTGATTAAACATTGTTGGATTATCATTTGCATTCTTGTTCATCAGTTATTTGGTTTTGTCATCAACAATTGGGATTAAATTCTAAGTTGTCATTGTTCTTCAACCTTTAACCATTGAACTCGTTTATGTTTATGAAATCTAGGATTGGTAATTAATTAGGTTACTATTCAGTTGTATCATTCTTTCGGTTTCAATCGTGGATCATTGCAATCAAATATATTATCTGTTAATTATTTATCAAAACAAGTAGTTAGCAAATCATGTCTATGTGATTTCCAATTGGTAGTAATTAGGTTACCCGTGTTTCTACACAGCCTGAAAACCCGGAGATTGGTCCTTTTTCTCACAATTGTTTACAACCACATTAATTACATTTGTTTTTCTAATAACTCTCTTAATCAACAAAAAGCAATTAGTTTAGACATAGATGATAATTAAAACAACGAGCTTTCATACTTTCCACTGATTCCCCGTGGATTCGACACCCTACTTGCCCTTTACTAGTAAAAGGTGAATAGGACATTTTCACTTATATTTTTGACCGACCTTATGACACCGATCAAAATGGCGCCGTTGCCGGGGAGTCGGTGCGCTTAGTTTAGTTAGTTGTTTTTGTTTCTTAAAAATTAAAAAAAAAATAGAAAAACCCAAAAATCCAAAAATATTTCCTTTTGTTTGCCTTTTATTTGTTCCGTTCCGTATTACACTTGGTTTCTTGTTTGTCTGTGTGCAGGTGATTCTCGCGTTGCATGAATACCAGGTTTTCAAAGAAATCATCACCGTTATTGTTTGATCCAGAAATAGACAAAAACTGCTAGACATAATCTCGTTCTCCTACGTTCAGCAGTGAAAGCTAAAGCTCAGTCAATAACAGTTGCTCAAGATCTTGAACTAGCAGCTCACGAGATGGCTGATCAAGAGCCACAAAACCAAGCATAAAACGAACCAATCCCTCCCATTCCAGATCCACCAATCCCTCAAAACCAAAACCAAAACCAAAACCAAAACCAAAACCAAAACCAAAACCAAAATCAAAATCAAAACCAGCCTAATAACCAAAACCAGAATCAACCACCACCACAACCATTTCCACACTTCAACCCAGGCCCACTAAACCAACCGGGGAATCTAAATCTCCGACATGGGGAGATCATTCATCACAACCAACCACAACATCAACATGGGTATGATGAGGGTTTCCAATACAGAGACGGTAGTGTTCATACTTGGGAATCTGGTTGGGAGGAGGATGATTATCAAAACCAGTATGACGGAAGGTACGCGGATTACAGATACGATGAGGGGTATAATGTGTCACAACCCCCGCCCCCTATCTGTCCCGGGAATGGGCGGCCGCGAGACCAGTTTTGGTGATATCATTATTTATCAATTTGGCAGCGGAAATTTCATCAGGACCGTAGTTAGGAAATGTTTATCAGAGTAAAATCACCATATTTAATAAACACATGGGTAAAACCTAAGTTTCTTATTACAACATGTTTATAGGGTTAAACCCTATTTTATTGAATTTAAAACATCGTCTTTTAGGTAACTTTTATAGCCACATTTTTTCAAGCCGTCAGTGCTCTCCAGCTGGCTTTCTTCTAATTGGCTTTTACATTTTGTTACCTGAAACACGTTTTAAAAATATTTGTCAGTGGGAAATACTGGTGAGGGAATCCCAGTTTAATCAAGAAACATTTTATTCTTAACAGTATTAAGAACAATCACATTGTTTATTTATACACAATTACTCATTCAGTATTGTCAATCCTGACTGGTGGGTCATATTACACATTGGCTAACTCGTTGTCCAATGGTAACATGTTCCACATTTTGTATACAAAACCCCAACATACCGGCAGTAATTGAAGAACTACAAAGACTCAATCACTGCTTAATCACATTGTAAAACATTTAAGGTTTTGTAAAAACAATTTACAAAAAGGAGATTACTCACATTGCTGTCTTAGGTTTTCTGTAGGGATTTCCTGGGAATTATCTATAATTTACACAATGCACACGTGTTAGTATAATAACCCTTTATATTTACATTAGTTATACCCTCCCCGAGACGGCATTCTAACGACTACGTCGGGCAGAACCCTGACAATCGTTACGGAACCCTGGATCGATCGGGCAGCGTATCTAATACATAACCGGGGTTATAATACTTACATCGGGGCAGAACTTCGTTAATTGGGGGTATAATACTCAGAGATTATGCCTACTATGTGAGAAATTCGTGATACAGAAAAGAAAATGAACGAGTTTTACTGAAGGCCCGATGCCCTCTTATATAGGGCTGAAATTCAAGTCTCTCGCGGCCCGCGTAAGGTAAGGCTAAGGCCTACGCGGCCCGCGTAACAGGGGGGTCTAGGCGTAGGTGATCCGGGTCATACATATAGGTTCAACACGCGTTTGACACGTGTCAACACCGGGTGCGATATGATCCTATAGCTGTCGCGGCCCGCATAAGCTCAAGGGGTGGCTTACGCGCCCCGCGAGAACCCCATTTTTATTTTTAATTTATTTTTAATGGTATTTCATATTTTGGGCTCGGTTTTCACATACGGGGTATATTTAAAGACATATATGGGTATCTTAAAATATATTAGGGCGTTGAAAAATATTCAGGAGGGTTGTTATATCCTCCCCACCGTGTTTTAGAGCTCGTCCTCGAGGTCTACTAGAACAGGTGTGGATATTTCCTTTGCATTTCTGATTCAAGCTCCCATGTGTATTCTGGTCCTCTTTTGGAGTCCCACTTCACTTTGACTAGAACTAGTCTCTTGTGCTTGAGATTTTTAACTTTCCTGTCTTCAATCTGTAGAGGCTTCTCTACAAATTTTAACTGTTTATTTACCTCTATATCCTTAAGAGGCACTACTAGCGATTTATCAGCTAAGCATTTCTTGAGATTAGATACATGAAATATATCATGTATTCCTGCCATTTCCTCTGGCATTTGTAGCTGATAGGCTACAGGTCCTATTCTTTTAATAATCTCAAAAGGTCCAACATACCTGGGGCTTAGCTTTCCCCTTTTGATGAATCTTACTACTCCTTTCCAGGGAGAGACTTTCAATAACACTTTATCTCCTACATGAAATTCCAGTGGTTTTCGTCAGTTATCAGCATAACTCTTTTGTCGATCACGTGCTGCTTTCAGTCGTTCCTTGACTTGAATGATCTTGTCTGTTGTTTCTTGTACTATCTCAGGTCCAGATAGTTTCTTTTCTCCAATTTCTACCCAACAGACTGGCGTTCGGCACTTTCGTCCGTAAAGTGCTTCGAATGGTGCAACATTGATACTTTTGTGATAACTGTTATTGTAAGAAAATTCTATCAATGGTAAGTGATCGTCCCAATTACCTCCGAAATCAATTACACAAGCTCTAAGCATATCTTCCATTGTCTGAATTGTCCTTTCACTTTGTCCGTCCGTTTGAGGATGATAAGCGGTGCTTAGATTCAACTTGGTTCCCATTGCTTTTTGGAAACTTGTCCAAAAATGTGAGGTAAAACGACTATCTCTGTCAGAAACAATTGATAGAGGAATTCTATGTAATGAAACTATTTCATTTACATATAATTTAGCTAGTTGTTCCATACTAAAAGTTTCTTTCCTTGGTAGGAAATGAGCCGACTTGGTTAGCCTGTCTATAATCACCCAGATTGTATCATTACCTTTCCTTGTTTTGGGTAATTTAGTAACAAAATCCATTGTTATTAATTCCCATTTCCAAACAGGCATTTCTAACTGTTGAAATAAACCTGAGGGTTTCTGATGTTCAGCTTTGACTTGTGAACAGGTTAAACACTTTGCAACATATGCTGCTATATCCTTTTTCATTCATATCCACCAGAAATTCTTTCTTAAGTCTTGATACATCTTATCACTTCCAGGATGCATCGTATACTTAGACTTATGGGCTTCTTCTAATATACGGTGACGTAGGTTTCCTAATTTAGGTATCCACACTCTTGTCTTATGAAATCTCCAAATTCCATCTGTTCCTTGTTTTAATTCTTTAATCATTCCTTTCAAATTTTCAGTATCATCCTTGATTACTGATTCTTGTGCTTTTTTAATCTGATCATTTAAATCTATTTGCAGATTTAACTTAAGAGAACGTACTCTTTTTGGCTTTTCATGATACTTCTGACTTAAAGCATCAACTACTACATTTGCCTTTCCTGCATGATACTGGATATCACAATCAAAATCACTAAGTATCTCCATCCAGCGTCTTTGTCTCATGTTCAATTCCTTTTGCCCAAAAACATACCTTAAACTCTTATGGTCGGTGAATATAGTAAACTTACTACCGTAAAGGTAATGTCTCCAAATTTTAAGGGAAAAAGTTATAGCTCCTAACTCTAGATCATGGGTTGAATAATTCTCTTCATGATTCTTAAGTTGTCTAGAGGCGTAAGCTATAACCTTTTGACGTTGCATTAATACACATCCATAACCTAATTTAGAAGCGTCACAATAGATTACAAAATCTTCAGTTCCTTCTGGTAACGCTAGTATGGGTGTATAGGTTAATCTTTGCTTAAGAATTCTAAAGGCTTCTTCTTGTTTTGGTCCCCATTCAAACTTAATGGATTTACAGGTTAATTTAGTTAAGGCAATGGCTATTCTAGAAAAATATCGATTGAATCTTCTATAATAACCAGCTAATCCTAAGAAACTTCTAACCTCAGTTGGTGACTCAAGGGTTTTCCATTTGGTAATCACCTCGATCTTGGTGGGATCTACATGAATTCCTTCATGATTGACTAGATGTCCAAGAAATTATACCTGTTCTAACCAAAACTCACATTTCGAAAACTTAGCATAAAGCTTTTCTTTTCTTAGTAAACTTAGAAGTGCGTGCAGATGGGCTGCATGTTCCTCCTTGCTTTTAGAATAAATAAGAATATCATCTATAAATGCAATTATGAATTTATCCAAATATGGCTTACATATTCGGTTCATCATGTCCATAAATGCAGCTAGGGCATTGGTTAAACCAAATGGCATGACAGTAAATTCATAATGGCCATACCTTGTTCTGAAAGCGGTCTTAGGAATGTCCTCTTCTTGTACCTTTAATTGATGATATCCTGACCTTAAATCGATTTTTGAGAAAAATCGTGCTCCTTGCAATTGATCGAACATATCATCTATCCTTGGTAAGGGATATCGATTCTTAATCGTGACTTTATTCAATTCACGGTAGTCAATGCACATACGCATTGATCCGTCCTTCTTTTTGATGAATAAAATCGGTGCTCCCCATGGCGATGAGCTTTGCTGTATGAATCCCTTTCTACAACAATTCATCTAACTGTTTCTTCAACTCTTGCATTTCTGCGGGTGCCAAACGGTAAGGTGCTTTGGCAATTGGTGCGGTTCCTGGTATCAAATGGATTCTAAATTCAACTTCCCTGTCTGGAGGTTGCCCTGGTAGCTCTTCTGGAAATACATCTGAAAACTGGGATACTACTGGAATATCCTTTAATTCTTTTCCTTTAGCGTTAGTGATTATAGAAATCAAATACATTAATGATCCTTTCCTTATATAATTTGCCGTTTTCATCACAGAGATGAATTTTGTGGATTTAGAGAACTTATTACCTTTAATTGTGATCTTTTCACCCCTTGGTGAATTTACTTGAATTGACTTTTGATCACATAAAATACTGGCTTTATTGGCTATTAACCAATCTATTCCTAACACAACATCAAATCCAGCCAGATTCATGGGGTAAAGGTTTGCAATAAATTTCTTATTTAAAATTTCTATTCTTGCTCCCTGCAAGATTTCAGAAATCTTAATGGTTTCCCCATTTGCTATCTCTAGTAGACATTCTTGTGGGAGTTTAGTTAATGATTGATTAAGAAGTTTGCAAAATGAAGTATTAATAAAACTTTGGTTCGCACCAGAGTCAAATAATAATTTAGCAAAAACATCATTAACTAAAAACGTACCAGTGATCACATCCGGGATCATCTTTGCTTCTTCTGCAGTCAGAATAAATGCTCTAGCATTTTTAGTATTCTTGGTATTCACGGCTGGAGCTAACTTTGGACAGTTAGGCTTGATATGACCTTATTCTCCACAGTTGTAGTATATCCTGTTGTTAGGTTTCTTCCTGTAGTCTTCCTCCTTGTGTCCAGATATTTTGCAAAAGTTACAGTATATGGAGCATCTTCCTGAATGCTTCATTTTGCAATACTTACAGTAGGGTGCAGAGGTAGAACCTACATTTCTCCCACGGTTAGAATTTCCAGAACGGAATTCTTGAGTAAGCTTCTGGGTTTGGTTCCTCCTTTGATCATCTTCTCGTGTACGAACTAATTCATCTGTCAAGGTATTTGCTAGTTCTACAGATTCTTCTATAGTTTGAGGTCTAGCTGCCTTGACTACATGTCTAATTTCCCCAATTAATCCCCAGATGCAACGGGAGATTAAAACTGGTTCAGGTGAAGTAAGGGTTGGTACTATTCTGGCATATTCAAAGAATATTGTAGTATAACCCTTACTATCTACTCCAATCATCCTAAGGTCTAGGAATTTGTTTGTTATCTGTTCTTTTTCATTAGGAGGGCAGAATTTCCTTTCTATCATGTTTTTAAACTCCTCCCATTCCATATTGTAAGTCCTATCACTTCCCCTAGACTGGAGGATAGTGTTCCACCATTCTAGTGCTGAATTCTTAAACAAATTGGAAGCAAACATTATCTTATCCTCTTCAGCACATTTACTTATTCTTAAGACTGCCTCAGTCTTTTCTATCTAGCGTAGAGATGCAACGACCCCTTCATTGCCCGAGAATTTCATTGGTTTACAAGACCAGAATTCTTTATAAGAACAACCGTAAGACACGGTTCTTCTTCTTTTGGGAATGGGCGTTTGAAGTACAGGTCCATTGTTCATGCTATTTTCAGGTTCAGAGGGTCGCCTACTATCATGTTTACTTTTATTTTCGGCTTCCCTAACTGTTTTGATAATATATGGCATTGCATCTATTATCCCTTGTGCCACTATATGCTGCATGACACTGTTATCCACTTGGTTTCCATTATTGTTGTTCGGATTCTCATTATCCAAGTTAATGTTACTCTGGTTGTCATTATTCTGGTTTTCCTGATTTACCTCGTCGTCCATCTGGATTTTAAACATTTACCAATTATTAATATCACAAAATAATTAATAATTTAGGTAACAACCACACAACACACATATTAACCAAAAGCGTCGAGCATTGCGACTTTACTCTTTTCTATTATATTATGCTTCTAATACAAACCAATACTAGAAATTAAAAATTAAAGTACAATACTACTATGCATCGCTAACCACGGAGTGGTCTATACTACAACATTTATTATTATTATTACACACACACACACACGCATATATATATATATATATATATTTCCATTATTATTATTATTATTATTATTATTATTACCAACTCCACTACATCCTTTACTGGTCTGGGTTCATCCAGTAATCCATATTGCGCTTGTCGTACTTCCAGACGAGTCGCTCTCCTACCTGCCTCATCCTCTCACTACTCTCCAAGATCTCTTCTCCGAAAGTTCGGAGCTCATGCACATTATCTGCACTCATTGGGGGTGCAGGTGCTGGTACTGGGTCCGGGTACTGGGGCATGGGATTCTCCTGAGGGTACGAATTCTCTAAGATCTCCCTAATGTATTCATCGTTATCGTAGTAGTAGGGATCTAGAGGGTCCAGACCTGGATAGGCTGCTAAGTTCGGCATGGGTTCGTCATTTAGGTGGTAGCGTGGCACATAATCCCTATGATCATCGAACCATGGATCATAATCCGGGTCTAAGGGATTAGGGGCTGGTATCCTAGGTATCTCCTCAGGGTTGAAATCATGCATTTCTACTTTATTTTCAGGGTTATTCTCTATCTCCATCGGCTTAGTGGGGAATAAAGGTAAGGGTTGTGGGGCTACTAGTTGTTCCAGATTTGGGTCGGCAGCTGTTGTTGCTAGGATATGGAAATTAGCTAGGCTTCTATTAAGCATATCCTGTGTATAGGCATCTGACTCTCGCTTAGCAGCTGCTAGGACTCTTTGTTGTTGCAACTTTCGCATTCTTTTCCTACTCTCGAATGCTCCCTTACTGAACCATCCTCTCTTTTTATGAGGGAATGGCTCTTCAGACTGAGCCTTAAAGACAAACATCACTTCTTCATTATCAGCGGCATACCCAGAGAGGGCAGGCTGTGAAGAGGTACCTTCACTCCTAGGTGACTCGGACAATTGATGATACACGTCTGAGGGTCCTTAATCACTCATACTGAAAACTAACAAATAGTCAAATAACACATAACAATAAAATACAAATATGCACGTATTTTCATAATTAATTTCCTAACAGTTTGAATAATATATTGATGTCAGCAGAACACTTCTGTGGCTGAATCAGTGGCTTAGCTCTGATACCACCTTCTGTCGCAACCCCCGCCCCCTATCTGTCCCGGGAATGGGCGGCCGCGAGACCAGTTTTGGTGATATCATTATTTATCAATTTGGCAGCGAAAATTTCATCAGGACCGTAGTTAGGAAATGTTTATCAGAGTAAAACCACCATATTTAATAAACACATAGGTAAAACCCAAGTTTCTTATTACAACATGTTTATAGGGTTAAACCCTATTTTATTGAATTTAAAACATCGTCTTTTAGGTAACTTTTATAGCCACATTTCTCCAAGCCGTCAGTGCTATCCAGCTGGCTTTCTTCTAATTGGCTTTTACATTTTGTTACCTAAAACGCGTTTTAAAAATATTTGTCAGTGGGAAATACTGGTGAGTGAATCCCAGTTTAATCAAGAAACATTTTATTCTTAACAATATTGAGAGCAATCACATTGTTTATTTCTACACAATTACTCATTCAGTATTGTCAATCCTGACTGGTGGGTCATATTACACATTGGCTAACTCGTTGTCCAATGGTAACGTGCTCCACATTTTGTATACAAAACCCCAACATACCGGCAGTAATTGAAGAACTACAAAGACTCAATCACTGCTTAATCACATTGTAAAATATTTAAGGTTTTGTAAAAACAATTTACAAAAAGGAGATTACTCACATTGCTGTCTTAGGTTTTCTGTAGGGATTTCCTGGGAATTATCTATAATTTACACAATGCACACATGTTAGTATAATAACCCTTTATATTTACATTAGTTATACCCTCCCCGAGACGGCATTCCAACGACTATGTCGGGCAGAACCCTGACAGTCGTTACGGAACCCTGGATCGATCGGGCGGTGTATCTAATACGTAACCGGGGTTATAATACTTACATCGGGGTAGAACTTCGTTAATTAAGGGGTATAATACTCGGAGATTATGCCTACTATGTGAGAAATTCGTGATACAGAAAAGAAAATGAACGAGTTTTACTGAAGGCCCCATGCCCTCTTATATAGGGCTGAAATTCGAGTCTCTCGCGGCCCGCGTAATAGGGGGTCTAGGCGTAGGTGATTCGGGTCATACGTATAGGTTCAGCACGCGTTTGACACGTGTCAACACCGGGTGCGATCTGATCCTATAGCTGTCGCGGCCCGCGTAAGCTCAAGGGGTGGCTTACGCGCCCCGCGAGAACCCCATTTTTATTTTTAATTTATTTTTAATGGTATTTCATATTTTGGGCTCGGTTTTCACGTACGGGGTATATTTAGAGACATATAGGGGTATCTTAAAATATATTAGGGCGTTGAAAAATATTCAGGAGGGTTGTTATATAATGTTAATCAAGGCTATCCGATACAACAACATGTCAATCAAAGACATCACATCCCGTAACCGATTCCACAAAATCAAGTTCATAATGGAGTCCCGCAGTTTAACGAGGGAAATCAAAGAGCTAATAATCGGTTTAGGGGCGAGCAAATACAATTAATGGATGGTGTCCCACAAGTCGTTCAAGGGGCACCAATTCAAGGCATTGAAGGCCATTATCGACCCGTTGTAGTACATAACTCATCAGCTATAGTTACACCGGTGGGGAACAATAATCGACCCTTCGAGGTGAGGCCTCAATACTTTGGCCACTTGCCCGTGTTTTATGGAAAAAGGACGGAAGAGCCATACTTACACATTGCAAGTTTTGATTCAATTTTCCAAACTATAGGAGGTTCGGGTTTTACAAAGGACGAAGTTAAGTTAATGTTGTTCCAGTTCACCTTGAAAGATAAAGCACGACAGCGGTTTGCTACGTTAACTCCGGGTAGTATCTACACTTGGCAAGAGATGCAACAGGTGTTTTTGGAGAAGTATTATACTATGAACAGAACCAGTGAAGCTCGGGAAGAAATCAGAGCTTTCCAATAGCATTCAGGGGAGACATTTCATGAGGCGTTCACGAGGTTTAAGGAGTTGCTGAGGAAATGCCCCCATCATGGCATTCAGACATGGGAGTTGCTTAAAGAGTTCTATGATGGGCTACTTCCGGATGATGTAAGAGATCTTATCGCTATCAGTAATGGTACGTTTCTCACAAACACCGAGGCTGTAGATTGGGCATACTTGGAGAGACAAAGTGCCACTTCGAAGAGACAGGCACAATCTAGCAGGAGGGCTAGATCGAGTTCAGCGAAGTCAGTCGATTATGAAGCTGAGAAACGGGTTGAGAAGTTGAGGCATTAAAACTTATTGCTTGAGCGTCAGGTAGCTCAAATGAACCTTGGAAAGGGAGGTGAAGTTAAAACCGCCAACTTGTTTTCGGTGTGCACTGAGTGTGGAGAGTTAGGGCATCAAGTAGGAGAGTGTGCTGTGTTGGGTGGTCAGACTAAAGAAGTGAATCAATTGTACGGTGAACGAAAGCAATATGATATGAAATCGAATACATATCATCCAGGTTTGCGAATCCACCCCAATTTTAGTTACGGTAATTCTGCTAATCAGTTGAACCCCAATTTTCAGGTACCTAACCAAGGAGGTCAACAGTATCAGAATCGGCAAGGAAATCACCAGCAAGGAGGTTACCAGAATCGGGGCCAATATAATCAAGGGCCTCAAACCAACAACCAACAGCAAAATCAAAGCAATTATCAAGGGAGTTGGAGGAATCAAGGTAACCAGCAAAGTAATCCTTCAGGTGGGGCAGGCGACTCGAGTGATTCGAAGCTGGATGCAGTCATGTCGTTCATGAAAGATATTCAGAAGGATAATGAGGTTAGGGACAAGACATCTGCAGCAATGCAGAAGCAGTTAGGGAAATTAGCAGAAGATATAGCCCAGTTGAGAAGAGACCCCGGAACATTGCCAAGTACCACCACGGTCAACCTGCAACATCAAAGCAGTAGTTCAGCTACCAAGAATGCACGTGTAAACCAGGTATGTGTACTTCGTTCTGGTAAAGTGTATGTTAATAAGGTTGGCGCTCCACCACAATTTGTTGATGGTGTGGTGGAGGATTGGGATGAAAATGAGGATGGGGAACATGAGCCTGAACCGGTAAGCCCTAAGAAATCTGATAAAATGACTTCTCAAGAAACTAACGATAGGGTAGCCAAGGCTACGAAAAAGGGTGCGGGAGTTAAAACCAACCCGTTTCCTCAAGCTTTGGTAGAACCGGGAACTAAAACTACTAAAAGAGGCCCACAACAGGAAGAGATGTGGGAAGTTTTTAAGCAAGTAAAAATCAATATCCCGTTGTTAGATGCGATAAAACAGGTTCCGGCTTATGCTAGGTATTTGAAGGACATGTGCACCCAAAAGCGGCAAAACAAATTTCCAAAGAAAATCGATTTAACTGAAAATTTTGTGCCGTTCTGTCGGGTGCCATTCCTCCTAAACTCCGAGATCCAGGTGCTCCGTTAATTCCCATTCAAGTGGGTGACTTTAAAATGAGTTGGGCATTGCTAGATTTGGGAGCGAGTGTGAGTATTCTCCCGGGGAGTCTTTATGATCAATACGATTTCGGACCATTACAGAAAGCCGACACTATAGTAGTGTTGGTCGACTTGACTTTGAAACTACCCTGGGGAATCGTGTGTGATGTCATTGTCAAAGTAGTAGACTTTTACTACCCAGTTGACTTCTTGGTTCTTGACTATGTCTCAATTGATAAAACTAAACAACCTAATGTTATACTCGGTAGACCATTTTTAGCAATCACCAATGCTTTAATTGATTGCAGAAATGGAACAGTTGACATGACATTTGGTAATCGAAAAGTCTGTTTAAATGTGTTTTCCCGTACATCTGATTCTCTGGTTAACGATGAATGCTTTATGGCAGACATCATTGACGAGTGTCACCCTCATGAAAATGGGGTAAACACAACAGAGACGTGTGCTATTTGTGACAGGAAACAGGCAGAGTTGTCGGAAGAGTTGAATGAAGCTGAAAAGGAATTGGAGGTGATGGCACTTAAAAATGGGATACCCACTTGGACTCATCAAGTGGAAAGTCTACCCGAGCATATCGATACACATCTTAAGCCATCATTGGAATCACCTCCACAAGTAGAACTGAAGGAGTTGCCGAAATACCTCAAGTACGCCTTCGTGGGAGACAATGACACCCTTCCGGTGATCATTGCATCAAATTTGACTAAAGCTCAAGAAAAGGCCCTGATGGGGGTGTTAGTGGAATATAGGGCGGCGATTGGATGGACAATTGTAGACTTAAAGGGGATTAGTCCATCTATAGTGATGCACCGGATCATCACCGAAGAAGGTGCAAAGCCAGCGAGGGATGCACAGAGACGTCTGAACCCGAATATGCGGGAAGTGGTGAAGAAAGAGGTACTAAAGCGGTTCGATGCAGGTATAATATATCCTATTTCTGATAGCACGTGGGTCAGCCCAACTCAAACGGTACCAAAGAAGGTAGGGATACAAGTTGTGAAAGGTGAAGATGGCGAACAGATTGCTACTCGCCCGGTAACCGGGTGGCGTATCTGCATTGACTACCGGAAGTTGAATGCTGCAACTTCAAAGGACCATTTCCCCTTGCCTTTCATAGATCAAATCGTAGAGAAACTTGCAGGTCAGAAATTTTATTGTTTCTTAGACGGTTACTCAGGTTATAATCAGGTTGCGATACATCCAGATGATCAACAGAAAACCATGTTTACGTGTCCTTATGGCACCTTCGCATTTAGGCGAATGCCATTTGGATTATGTAACGCCCCGGCCACCTTCCAAAGGTGCATGATGAGTATCTTTTCAGATATGGTCGGGGATTCTCTAGAGATCTTTATGGATGATTTTTCCATTTTCGGTACGTCTTTCGATTTGTGTTTAGCCCAATTAACAAAAGTGTTAAAAAGATCTGTCGAGTCTAACTTGGTGTTAAGCTGGGAAAGAGCCATTTTATGGTTCAGGAGGGTATCGTGTTGGGACACGTGATTTCAAATAGGGGAATTGAGGTAGATCACGCAAAAATTCAGGTTATTTCGACTTTACCTCCTCCCACTAATGTTAAGGGCGTCCGTTCCTTTCTAGGACACACCGAGTTTTATAGACGGTTCATTATAGGATTTTCTTTTATCACAAAACCGCTATGTAACCTTTTGTTAAAAGATGTCCCATTTGTGTTTGATGAAAAATGCTTAAAAGCTTTTAACAACTTAAAACAACAATTGATCGAAGCCCCCATTTTACAATCACCGGATTGGTCGCTCCCTTTTGAAATCACGTGTGACGCGAGCGACTATGCGGTGGGGGCAGTGTTGGGACAACGGGTTGACAAGAAACCCATGGCTATTTATTATGCAAGCAAAACTCTTTCTGATGCTCAATTGAATTACACCACTACTGAGAAAGAGTTGCTTGCAGTTGTTTATGCGTTGGATAAGTTTAGGTCTTATTTGTGGGGTAGCAAAGTTGTTATCTATTCTGATCATAGTGCTGTCAGGTACCTCATGGAGAAGAAGGACGCTAACCAAGGTTAATCCAATGGATTTTGTTGTTGCAGGAATTTGACCTTGAAATTCGAGACAAGAAGGGTAGTGAAAACGTCGTAGCAGACCATCTATCACGGGTGGTTCATGAAATAGATGCACCGGATGTTGAAATCAATGAAACATTTCCTGGTGAACATACATTATCTGTTTTAACTAAACCGTGGTTTGCTAATTTTGCTAACTTTGCTGTTACAGGTGATATTCCGGAGTTTTGGCCCAAAAAGAAGAAGCAACAGTTCATAGCTCAAGAGAAAACGTACATTTGGGACGAGCCTGATCTTTTTAAGGTGGGAGCTGATCAGATAATCCGACATTGCATTCCGGATGAGGAGATAAAGTGTGTGTTGGAGTTGTTGCACGCATCGGCGCGTAGTGGACATTTCAGCGGACAGAAAACCTGGCATAAAGTGCTTTCGTGTGGGCTATATTGGTCTACAATTTTCAAGGATGCAGCTGAATTTGCAAAGAATTGTGTTAGATGTCAACAATTAGGGAGTATCTCAAAACGGAATAAGATGCCCATGCAGCCGATCCTCGTGGTTGATGTCTTCGATGTTTGGGGAATCGACTTCATGGGCCCTTTCCCTAATTCGCTAGGAAATTACTATATCTTGGTGGCCGTGGATTACGTTTCAAAATGGATAGAAGCGATTGCCACCAAGACAAATGACCATAAAGTTGTTTGCAAATTTGTCCAAACAAACATATTTTCGCGATTTAGAATCCCTCGTGTGATCATAAGTGATGGGGGATCACATTTCAAAAACTTTCATTTTGGAAAATTGCTTAAACATTATGGTATAGATCACTGAATCGCTACATCGTATCACCCACAAACGAGTGGGCAGGTTGAGGTGTCCAACAGGCAAATAAAAGAGATTTTACAAAAAACCGTGCGACCCGACCGCAAGGATTGGTCCACTAAGTTGGATGATGCTTTGTGGGCGTATCGTACGACCTATAAAATGCCTATTGGAACCACACCGTATCGGTTGGTCTATGGAAAGGGATGTCATTTACCCGCTGAACTTGCTCATCGTGCGTTATGGCCTGTGAAAGAAGTTAACATGGATTATGATAGTGCAGGTAAAGCAAGGAAGTTGTCGTTGGGAGAGCTTGAAGAATTAAGGGATGAAGCGTATGAGAGTGCATTGGCATATAAGGACAAGACCAAGAAGGTGCACGATGCAAAGTTAAGGCTACAGAAGTTTAAGGTAGGACAGAAGGTATGGTTATTCAATTCGCGACTGAAATTGTTTCCAGGTAAGCTAAAAAGCAAATGGATGGGTCTGTATCTGATCACGCGGATCGGAAACTATGGAGACATAGAAATTGAAGACTTTGATGACCATTTGAGGCAAGTTGTGAACGGGCATAGGTTGAAACCGTATTTGGAAGCTAATGATATCAACGGATCGGATAAACAGTCGGAGTGCTTCCTGTTAAGCACTTTGGTCCATGATTCAAAATAACCATGTTCAGGTATGAAGTCTGGCTGAAGACTCTTAAACTTAGCGCTTTCGGGAGGCAGCCCGAAGTTGTAGAGTAGTGTATTTTTGTTTGTTTTGCTTCGTTTTGCTTTGCATGTGATTTTTGCAGGTTATAACTTGATATCGTTCTCCAAGGATGAAATTACCCAAGTGTGGGGATGTTCAGTGAAATCCCAGGTACGTTTAAGCGCAATTGAGGACAATGCGCGGGTAAGTGGGGGGGATAGATGAGTAAAAACACACGCGTCTCGTTTGTATATATTTATATCTAATTATAAATAAAAAACAAAATCTACAAAAATATCTTAGTCATTTTAAGTTATAAAAAAATCAGCGCCACAATGTGCCAAAATCAGCGCCACTATGCACAGGAATGAGTAATGAGTTTCGGGTATGTGGTGCGCCAGAAATAGAGCCACTATGCATGGGGGACGATCATCTGCGGCAGGAACTGAACGCCGATTCTGGAGCAGGAAACATCAGTAGGAAACATCAGCCTGAGCTTGTGAGGAGGCCTCTTCTTCCTCCCACATATCGAGATTGTTAGCCGGTGTTGGGTCTGCTTGTTTTAGGTGTGCTGTGGAGATTCATATGGAGGGTGCCTCGCGTCTGGGTGGGTGTGGGAATATCACTAAGTTTTTTATTTCGAATCTGCCGGAAGGTTGTACCCCGTGGGAACTCAAGTGTGGGTTGGGCAGTCTCGGGGATGTTATTGGTACGTACGTGGCTAAGAAGAGGGATAAAGACGGACGCAGGTTTGGCTTCGCCAGTTTTAAGGATGTAAGAGACAAGGCGGAACTTGAAAAGTTGCTCAAAGGAGTTAAGTTGGGAGGATGTAAGTTAACCGTCAACATAGCCAGGTTTGCCATGGAGAATGGAGTCGGTGATAAATCGAATGAGTTTATGGGTTCCAAACCCAATGCTAACAGGCCGTTTAACTTTAGAGACTCCAGGTCTTATAGCGACGTGTTAGGCAAAGGGAAGTTGGCGAAAAACGTGAAGGAGGCAGGGAATGGTGTTTCGGAGTGTTGTTCCGTTGGCCGGAAGTCGATTGTGATTCCCGACAGGACTGCGGCGTTCAAAGACCTGTGGGGGACAGCGCTTGTGGGTAGGACGGTGGACCTGGAAACTTTGGTTGACCTCGACCGTCTTCTTCGTATAGCCAAAGTTGGTTACTCTAATCTTCAGTACCTGGGGGGTCTCTCGATTCTTATTAAATTTAGTGACGAGGTTGCGGCTGGTCAGTTCCTTGATTCCAGTGGTATCTGGGGACCTTGGTTCTCAAAGTTAGCCGTTTGGGAGGGGCAGTCCATGCCATTTGAGAGAGTGGCATGGCTGAGGTTACTCGGGGTTCCGTTACACTTGGTTGACGCTGATGTGCTTAAGTTGGTAGGAGAAGCATTCGGGAAACTTTTACACGTTCAAAAATCTTTCAGTGATGATAAGGACCTCTCGGTTGTCAGGGTGGGTGTGCTTGCCGGCGATGTGGAGAGGATTAAGGAGTTCATCACCGTGAAATGGAAGAACAGGAGTTATAGGATTTGGGTGGAGGAAGAGCATGATATCTGGGTTCCTGATTGCCTGGGGGTTGCAGAGGTTGTTTCTCCGGTGGTGTCTTCACCGATGGCTTCGTCTCCGGTAGGTAAACCGACGTCGGAATCTGGAAACCAAGGAGTGAATTACGTAGAAGATGAAGAGGCATGCATGGGAGGTCAGTCGTCTGGGGGAGTGGGTCTGAATCATTTTGTTCCCAATGTTGGTGGTGCAGGGGAGGCTACCAATGACGTATGTTTTAACTGGCAGTCTTTTTTGGGTACTTGTCCAGGGAATGTTCCCAATAATGCTGAAGGGGGGCAAAAGGAAATTTACTCTTTCAAGGCTGGTAAGAAATCTAAACGTTTTTAGGAAAGGTGGGCCCAAATGTCATTCTTGTTCGAACATGGGCAGTCCTAATTTCTTGGTGGACTCAAATGAAAAGAGTAGGCCCACTAAAAGGACTAGGGCCCATTTGGAAGAAAACAGTGACCCTTTTTCTATTGATAACTTATTTGAGTTAATGAAAAAGAAAGAGGTCAATGGTAGTGCTACCTACCCTCCCGTTTCTTCTGTCAACTTAAACCAACCCCTCAACTCTGAGGGGAACCCTATTGATGTCAGCTCGGGGGTCGCGACCGATGTTTCGTCTCAGGATCAGGGGCAACAGGTCATTGGCTCAGGGGATTCCGGCAGTCCAGAGGTCGGTGACGGCTCGAAGAGGGTAGAGGGAATCATCGACCAGGAGGTTAGAGAGACTGTTAAGTTGGGAGTTATGTTGGGGATGGATATGGGTAACCGTGAAGATCTGGGGAGAAAGGAAATTCTTGGTAAAGGTATTAATGTGGTCCAAAGATGAATTTTCTTTCCCTTAATTTGAGAGGTTTGGGTGGGGAAGAGAAAGCTAGATGGATCAAAGGCTTGAAGGTTAAATTTGGGGTTTCTTTTGCGGCGTTTCAGGAATCGAAATGTAGTGAGTTGGACGACAAGGTCATCTCGAGACTCTGGGGTAATAAGGATTTTGGTGTGGAATGGGTGGATTCGAACGACTTGTCGGGTGGGTTAATTAGTGTGTGGGACAAAAAACTATTCGATTTCAGTTCATCTACCAAGGAGAGGAACTTTCTGATCATTAATGGGAAGATTAAAGGGAGTGGCACTCAAAATAACATCGCTAATATTTATGCTCCACAGGATGTGCTGGGGAAGAAAGCTCTATGGGATCGGCTGTTGGGTCTTATCGAAGATTCATCGGGTCTGTGGATTCTTCTTGGCGACTTCAATGTGGTCCGGATTCCCGAGGAGAGACTTAACTCTCGCTTTAATCCTTCTTGCGCTGGTAATTTTAACTCTTTTATTTTTAATGCTCGGTTGCTGGAATATGAGATGAAAGACAGAAAATTTACTAGATGGGCTGATAGTGGAAGGAAATGTAGTAAGATCGACCGTTTTTTGGTTTGCTCGGATTTTTTTTGGATTATGGCCTAACGCCTGTCTTAGAGCTTTTCCGAGGCATTTGTCAGATCATAGCCCCATTGTTCTGGTTACTAAGGAAACTAATTTTGGCCCGAAGCCTTTCAAAGTGTTTAACTCCTGGATTGGGCGACCGGGGTTCGATAATATGGTTAGAGAAGCGGCCCTATCTTTTGTGGGTAATGGGACTGCCGACTTTTGTTTGTTAAAGAAGTTTGAATTCATTAGATCCCGGGTTAAGGACTGGAGGGACGACTTACTTAAGAAAGAAGGGAAACTTGAATCTTTGGCCAGAAAAGAGTTAGAAGACCTAGAAAAGCTTCTGGAGGTTAGGGAGTTAGCCGAGGAGGAGGATTGCGCTCTTACGGAAAATATGAAGATAGTTAGAGAAATCGAAGAGAATAAAATGAAAGACCTGAAACAACGCTCACGGGTGATGTGGGCAAGAGACGGTGACGAAAATTCGAGTTTTTTTCATTCTATGATTAATTGTCGGAAGGCCAGTAATACTATCCACGGGTTACACATTAACGGATCCTGGTGCTCCAAACCTTCTATTATTAAGAAGACGGTGTTCGAATTTTTTAGGGGTAAATTCAGAGAGGATGTGGAGGAGCGGCCCAAGATGTCTTGTGATTTTCTCAAAAAACTGAGTCAAGAGGAGGCTGATAGTTTGGTCTCCGAGTTCAGTGTGGAAGAATTAAAATTGGCGGTCTGGGACTGTGGCAGTAATCGGGCCCCGGGCCCAGACGGGTTGAACTTCAGGTTTCTGAAGCATTTCTGGGATATTTTTTAGTATGACTTTCTTCAGGTCTTGAATGAATTTTACACGAGGGGTTCGCTCAGTAGAGGGTGTGCGTCGACGTTTATTACCCTTATCCCTAAAACTCTGGACCCCTCGGATCTGAACGAGTATCGCCCTATTAGCTTGGTTTGGGCGATTAATAAGGTTTTGTCTAAGGTTCTTGCTAACCGTTTAAAGAAGGTCATTGCTTCGGTCATCTCGGAGAACCAATCGGCCTTTCTCAAAGGGAAATTTATTTTAGACGGGCCCTTTGTTATTAATGAAACGATTAACTGGCTCAAGAAAATGAAAAAGAAGGCATTTCTTTTTAAATTGGACTTTGAGAAAGCCTACAATAATGTGAATTGGGGGTTCGTTGGCTCAGTTATGTCTCAGATGGGTTTTCCGCAGTTGTGGTGCAAATGGGTTTTTGGGATTTTATCTTCAGCTAGAGCAGCGGTTTTAATTAATGGGTCCCCTACTTTTGATTTTCAGTGCCAGAAGGGTATGCGGCAAGGAGATCCCCTATCCCCTTTCCTTTTCCTCTTGGTGATGGAGGCTCTCACGGCTTATTTTTTGAAGGCCGCCGAGTTGGGTGTTGTTGCTGGGATTCGTCTTCCGAACAACGGGCCGAAGCTATCTCATCTCCTGTTTGCCGACGATGCTCTTATTTTAGGGGAATGGTTGAAGGATAGTATTCTTAATGTGGTTAGGATTCTGCGGTGCTTCTACATTTGCTCAAGCCTTCGTATTAACTTGAATAAATCTAGTATTATTGGCATTGGGGTCCCTGATTCGGAGGTGGTTTCTTTGGCTTTGGATATTGGTTGTAAATCGGAACAACTTCCTTTCAAGTATCTTGGGTTGCCGGTTGGAGCCAACATGAACCGTATTTCTAATTGGAGATCGGTGATCGATTTGTTCGAGTCCAGATTGGCCCTTTGGAAAGCCTCGGTCTTGTCCATCGGAAGGAGGGTTACGCTTTTTAAATCAGTTTTGCAAAGCCTGCCTCTTTATTTTTTCTCTTTGTATAAAGCGCCTGTCGGGGTTGTTAACCACCTGGAAGCCATTATGAGGAAATTCCTGTGGGGAGGAACCGGTTCGGATAGGAAGATGAGTTGGGTTTCTTGGGAGTGTGTTACGTCTCCTATCGACAAGGGAGGCCTTGGCATTCGGAAAATTGGTCTCGTTAATAAATCTCTTCTTCTTAAGTGGGCCTGGAGATTCAAAATGGATGGTAATTCCCTGTGGGCGAAATTCATTTCAGCAATTCACTCTTACTGCAGATCATGGGACTTTCTTCCTGCTAGGGCTTCGTTGGGTGGTGTTTGGGTTAGTATCGTTAAAACTGTGGATAGACCTATCCAGGGATCTGATCGGTTTCGTCACTTCTTAAGAGGGTCTGTGGGGGTTGAAGATTGCCTTTTGGCTGGATCCTTGGCTGAGTAAGGACCCGCTAAGGTATTGTTTCCCAAATCTCTTCGACTTGGAAATTGATAAAAGGTGTTGTGTTCGCGATCGGATCGGCAGACCCTTTTCTAATCCGTCGGCGTCTTGGCGGTGGAAAAGAATTCCCAGTAACAATGTTGAAATGGCCGAGTGGTCAGTGCTGTGCTCTCTTCTTCGGGACGTCATTTTTTCCGATAAGAGCGATTTTTGGCATTGGACATCAGATGGTTCCGGTGAGTTCTCGGTCAAATCTGTGTATGATCTCATGGGAACTGAGGTTGTTGACAATGGCAGGTTCACATGGGACTGGTGTAGATGGATTCCAATCAAATGCAACGTTTTTGCTTGGAGGGCTGTTATGGAGAGACTTCCTACGAGGGTGGAATTATGCAAACGTAATATTCTTGTTCCCGATGTGGTTTGTCTGATGTGTGAGTCAGGTGATGAATCTGTGGTACACTTGTTTACGGTTTGTAGCTTCGCTACGTCTATTTGGTTGAAGGTTAGTTCGTGGTGTAAAGTCCCGTTTCTTGTAGCGTTCTCGTTCAAAGACGTGTTGAATGCTCACCGTTTCTGTGGGTTGCAAGGAAAGTGCCTTTTGGCTTATCAGGGTATTGTGATTATTACTTGTTGGATGATTTGGAAGGCTAGGAACGACTTGGTATTTAACGCTAAAATTTCGAAGGTTGAGGAGGTGTTTAGCTCTATCAGGTCTCTCGGGTACCTTTGGTTTAAGAATAGATCCAATTGTATAGATGTTTCTTGGGTAGACTGGTGTAAATTTGTATAGTCGTTGGGTGTAGTTTTGGCCGCTCGGTTTTCGGGTTGGTCGGTTTTAATGAAGTTTTCCTTTAAAAAAAAGAGCCACTATGCGTGGATTTTGTTGCAAACCTGGGTCAGCCCATAAAGTTGTGTTTTAATAAACCAACTAGGATTAAACACCCCCGCGTTGCGGCGGGGGCGAACGCGAATGCCACACTACTGCCAACGACCACCAACACTAAAGTTGCGGCGTGTTAATGCGAAGAAATTAAACCGAAATGTAAAACATATAAAAGAATAACTAAGTCGATCTAGGACCCGTGCGTCACGATGAACCTGTCAAACGGAGAAAAAAAATAGACAATGTAAAAATGTTTAACCACACACGCACGTTGCGCTGTGTGAACTCGCAAAATTTAGAACGAAACATAAAGCGAAAATTTTTGTGAAATTTGAAAAGTTTAGAGGACGAAAGTTGAAAGTAAAAAAAGTTGTGAGGTTAAATTGTAAAAGATGATTTACAATAGTTTAATGGATACACGTGTTACAAATTATATCTATACTCACCCAAAGAATGTAGTCGTAACATGCCCAAAACATTTTCGGTTCGTTGTTTTTCAATGAAAAAGCCAATTTACTTCTCACAACCCGGTTTCGATTTTTTTAATCGAAACTTTGATAAAAATAGATGCATCGCAACAATATACTCGGATTTTATAAAAGTATTGTATTTTAAAAGTTATAAAGTTATTAAAAAAGTCAAATATAGTCTTAATATTTCTAAGTATCATATTTTACTTATGCTAAAGTTATACTTTTTTTATTATATGTCTAATTTGTATATTATGCTACATTTATACTTGTTTATTATACTAGTGGGGTGCCCGCGCGATGCAGCGGGAGCACAACACTTAGATTGGTGATTTTTGAGGTTGCACGTTGCGATTCGTTTCAGTTTAGCTTTGAGCTATAAGCATAACGAAAACCAAATTAATTATAAAACATGAGATTCTAACCTAGTGAGTCATTTATAGTATTAGGAAGCCAATGTGAGTCATTGATGCCGGTTTCGATGATTGCCGAAACGATCATCGCTTGGTGTTGCGCAACAGAAAAAATAAACATCGAATATCAATAATTGAAAAGAATGTTTAATTGAGCCTATTCACATTTGTAGAATTAATATATATTCTTGATAGTTATTAATAGTGAAGGAAACAAATGGGTACAATGATGAAGAAAGAAGAACTTGCAGTTTTCAAGTTTTTTAATTAAATTATACTCTTAAGAAACGTTTCACATAACTCAACATTTTTAATAATTAATATACTTGAGCAAATAATACAAAGTAACATAACAGTGAAGTATATACTATGCTAACCTTGTAAATTAATAATATATATATTAAAGAACTAAATATAATCATACAAAATCATTTACTATTAGATAAAATGAAGTAAAAAAAGTAAATACTTTTTTTGTTGAGTTTTGTCAGAAATTGAAAACAATCAATTCCAATAAACAGAAATTGAAAACAATCAATTCCAATAAATCTAGAAATTACGTTTTTGCCCTTTATATCTTCATATTGGCTTTACAACTCATACATCTTCATCTTCATCCCTACAAGAACTGTTCTGCAACTCACGCCTCTTATTTGGCCGGATTTTTTTCTGATCAAGCCCTTTACACTCTCCTTTCTCAGTTTCAATGGGTGCGATTGCAATTTTTTAAGGGGGGCGGTCGAGATTTTGAAGTACATATAAAACTAAAAAATAAAAATTCAAGGGTGCGCGCCATAGGTCCGCCCCTGGCAGCATCAATGGTGGTTTTGAGCTACCGTTTTGGGCGATGAAGGGTGGCAGAAGGCGACAACTATGGTGTCGGTTGAAGGTGGTTGTGTCGGTAGGTTAGTAGAGCTGGAATGAGAGCTGAATGATGGTGGCTATAGGCTGGTTTATAGGTGATTAGCAACGAACATGTGCGGCGGTGTATGGTGGTGCGGTCAAGCCTAGAAAGAAGAGAGAGAGAGGATAGGGAGGACATGCAAGGTGGAACCAGGTTTAGAGGTTGTGGTCGACAAAGGATCTTCATGGGGCTTTATAATCCAATTATTATTCGGAAAAAAATGAATGGGGCAAATGAGTTAATGAAAGTATAATTTTATTTGCGATATTGATGTAAAGTGCAATGTTGATGATATATTATAAAAAGGTGAATTAACATCTTCATCAGTTACAATTGTTCAATTCTCATCGGTTAGGAATCTTAGAGGTGTTTTGTAGGTTTCAGAAAAAGAAAAGGAAGATGGAAGGTTACAAGTTTAATGTACCAGTTTTTAATTTAGGTTTCAAAATTCCCCCCTTGGTGTTTTCCTTTTGCATACGACCATGTTTATTTTTATAATTTTTTTTTCAGACATAAAACTAACGCATCTTATGTTTTTTTTAACCTTATGACATAAACTTATCTAATTTTTGTTTCTCATTACAACTTATCTAATTTTTGTTATTACACGGTTTCCTTCAATTTTACTTTAGCCATCTTTTATTTAAACAAACATTTCTGGTTATTATTATTACTCTAATTATTGATTAATTACCCCCATCATTCCTTTATAACATATTATAGAATTGAATGTCGATACAACATATTATAGAATTGAATGTCATTACTTCTTATAAATACATTTTAACTCTTAACTTTCTTTGGATTAAATAGGGTGTTTTAAGACAAATTTACCCTCAAACCTATAATTAATATATGCATTATGTGTTGTATGATAAGTAATTATACTTGTACCTCTTAACTTTTAAGAAGTCCCTAAGGAAATGCTTTATAATATAGTATAGATATAGATATAGATATCTAACAATAGACAAACAAAAACCATGTACAAACACTATTTCAAATTGTACAACATGAAACAACACAAAACTCATCTAAAGCACAAAATACAACCTAGTAGTGCCTACATCTATTACAAATCTATATATATATATAATAAACAAACAAAGTGTGGGACATGTGTCAATACATGGTGCAACCTCACTAGATTTTTGGCGGGAAAACTTGTGAAACCTTATATTCTTACACGGGATCCGGATGGCAAGACCCACACCCGCATAGTTTGACCCGGGTATATAATGAACAAAAAAACCCTGATCATTCACCAAACCCTAATACGCCGTTCAATCTCTCTGCCGATTCTCCCCTGCCTTCGATGCACAACCTCTAGAAGGCAAACCCTAGAGGTTATCCACAACTGTGATCCACATAATTGTCCAGTTCACCACATAATCGTTGCCATCTACATGGAAATCGAAGCACACATCAAAAACCCTAAAAGCTCCCACTTTCTTCTTCAATCGCCTGACAAAGGATTCCCAAATCAAACCGATTCACTTCCAGGTATGTCGATTCTGTACATATTGATTCTATTCTTTACATTCGTTTATCAGCTCATTTTTTTTTCTAAAATTTGTCTGTTTCATCGCCCAAGAGGAAGATGGTGACGGTGGTGGTCACCTGAAGAGGGAAGATGACAACGACACGGGTTGATTTAGGGTTTCTCCATTGGTGGTCTTGCGATGGTTGTGGTTCTAGGAAATGGCGAAAGGGCGGCGGCTAGGGTTCCACCAACACATAAATCTGACCGATTTTGGTTTCGGCAGGTACTGGTAAGTTGTTGATCCGTTTTGTTGATCCGTATATCGTTCATATTTCATTTTCATTAATTGTTAAAAAATAGCCGTGTTTTTCAAGCAAACTACAACCTACACACCCCTGTAGTATACTCGTATGATATTGAACTAGGTAAAAGATGTTAATTGAGCGTGAACTTTGTTTTCAAAAAGATGAAGTGCTATTAAATCGTTTATAAAACTGATCTTTGTGGCTTATTGAGGCCGTTTTACTTTCTTACAGGTGAAAAGCAACTGGAAATGAATGTGGGTCATGTTACCTTGGAACAAGCTAGCAAGTTTGCTGGATATAGAATATTAAAAGATTTGTTTGAAGTTCTCATTTTTTTTCATTCAGCTACTAAATTTGTTGTTTTTTTAAAGTTCTCATCCTTTCTTGCACCTTTTGATATTTTAATTTTCTGTACAGGGAACATACTCTTTGCCCTTTGCTATGTTCAAGAATAATGGTTCCATTCTTTTTAGGATCGCTTTGGATCCTTCAAGTTGTTCGCTAAGTTGTTCGCTGGTAATGACTGAAAGTAGGTCAGATTACACCGCTTCATATTTGTTTCATTTTGGCTACAATGTTGATGGCAACTTAAAACTTTATTGCAGGGATTTTTTTTTTGGATTAAACGATAGGAAGGCTAGCTGTCACCCGAATTGATGATCAGATATACTTGATTTTATCTCCACTCATGTAGCAAGGTAACATATTTAAAACGAGCGATTGATTTGGTGATTTGCTTAAACTGATTTAAAAATAATGATTTAGTGATTTGTTATGTTGCTTACAATTGGTTTGGCGTTTTTCTCACAACTAGGTATTGGATGTCAGAGGCGAGCTGTGGAATTGAAATGGCTAAAGTACACGTAAGAATGAATCACTGTAGTCACTTATTATCAACATCTATGTTAGTTTCTCGATTAAAAGTTGTGATTTTGGTTCGGAATCAAAAGGTTTATAGAGCTGGAGATGTAGCGTGGGTTATGCAGAATTTGATGTGCCTTGTGATCACTTCGAGTCTTTGGGTGAGGTAGTGAGCAATTGGTGTCTAACGTATTCTTTTGGTTCAAGCATGTTTATATGTATCAGGAAAATGCCAAACGAGGTATACAAACGTTTGAATACATGGTGTGGGACACGTGTGGGACACGTGTCAATACATGGTGCAACCTCACTAGATTTTTGGCGGGAAAACTTGTGAAACCTTATATTCAAGAATAATGGTTCCATTCTTTTTAGGATCGCTTTGGATCCTTCAAGTTGTTCGCTAAGTTGTTCGTTGGTAATGACTGAAAGTAGGTCAGATTACACCGCGTCATATTTGTTTCATTTTGGCTACAATGTTGATGGCAACTTAAAACTTTATTGCAAGGATTTTTTTTTGGATTAAACGATAGGAAGGCTAGCTGTCACCCGAATTGATGATCAGAGATACTTGATTTTATCTCCACTCATGTAGCAAGGTAACATATTTAAAACGGGCGATTGATTTGGTGATTTGCTTAAACTGATTTAAAAATAATGATTTAGTGATTTGTTATGTTGCTTACAATTGGTTTGGCGTTTTTCTCACAACTAGGTATTGGATGTCAGAGGCGAGCTGTGGAATTGAAATGGCTAAAGTACACGTAAGAATGAATCACTGTAGTCACTTATTATCAACATCTATGTTAGTTTCTCGATTAAAAGTTGTGATTTTGGTTCGGAATCAAAAGGTTTATAGAGCTGGAGATGTAGCGTGGGTTATGCAGAATTTGATGTGCCTTGTGATCACTTCGAGTCTTTGGGTGAGGTAGTGAGCAATTGGTGTCTAACATATTCTTTTGGTTCAAGCATGTTTATATGTATCAGGAAAATGCCAAACGAGGTATACAAACGTTTGAATGTAGTTAGTGAAGGTGAAAATTGGTGGGACTCGGATGCATTTGCGGTGTTCGTCTTCGTCTGCGTTTCGATAGGTTTATCGAGAATCTCAAAAATTTACATTTATGTATTTTAACTTGGTCTTAGTTGCAACTTGAATTTTCTTATATGTCATTGCACTTTTAATATGCTATAATGAAGGTTACATTTTGTTTGTCACTGGTAAGGTTTTGCAAGGTAAGGAGATGCTAATTTTGGAAAAAAAAATTTATAAATTTTGTTGTTACTTTTATACATTATTATATAAAAAATATGCCACACGCACTGATGTATATTATTTTAGATGTGGTTACACGGAAGTGTTAACATAGATCTTATGTTCTTACAAAGAGAATTTCGCCATGCTGAACCGTAAAGATGACAAATCTACTGCAGTTGTCATTGGAAATCCCCGCTCCATATATTTTGAGGTTTGCTTCCACTTCCACTTTTCTTGTGTTTAAAAAAATTATATACCAATAGTTTAATAATTTTGAGTCTTATAGGTTGTAAGAAGCAATCTCATGGCTGGAATACTGAAAACAGTCACCCACAATAAAGATCATCCGAAACCTATCAAGGTAAATTGGGCTTTGTCATTGATTTGCAAAAAAATTAGCTCCAATGTTATTTTTACTTACTTTTTCATTCGAACTCCAGATATTTCAAGTAGGCGATGTAACTGTATTTGATTAGTTGAAAGATGTCGGGGCCACAAATCATCGCCAACTGGTAGCTCTTTACTGTGGCGCTACTTCCGGTTTCGAGGTAAAATTATGTTTTCTGAATATAATATTTCCGAACATGAAGATCTGAGCCCCAAAAAAAAAAGATTTGTTGTCAAGTTTTATTCTCTTTTTGTGATGATTTTGTCAAGATGTTCTGCATATAATGACAAATGACTGTTTAATAACTGTTTATATGACAGAATATTACGATTTTAACCTTTTGTACATGAAATGGCATTTACAGGGAACTCATCATCGTCTTCAAGTGCTCATGGCTGATAAGTGGACAAAGCCGTACTCTGTTCTAATATGCAGCCTATTCTGCTTCATGGCTTCGTGCTGCTAAGTTCTGGGCGACCACGTCTGTTCCTCACTCTGTTATCTTTTTGAGAAAAAAAGTTCATTTGATTTTTGTATTTTGGCGTTATTAAAAACGGGTTTTGGTTGTTTTTTGTGACAGGCCGTGTAGATAATGTGTATGGCGATAGATTGTCCTTGGTTAATGAAAGGGGTAGTGGCGATCGACTGTTGTGACGGTAGTATAAGTGAACCTCTTCAAATCATATCAAAACCCTAAAAAGACTTTACTCCAATTTTTAGATCAATCTCTTCAAAGTGATCAGGTATATTTGATATTATTCAGCTTGTCCGTATACTTTACTGTATGTGTTTTGTATTATAATTTGTCTGTAAGGTTCTTTGGGTTATCATTAATAGAAAAAGTTATTCTCACCATGCCGGGTCTTATGTTGTATGCAGCTATTGAGGGTCTGCTTCATTTGAATTTAAGCAGATGTAACATGACTGGTGATGGGTGCGATAAATTTTCAAGTAAATTTTCTATCTTTACTGCACTCTTCATGCTAAATAAGTAAATAGGATTCCCTTGAAAATGTTTGTTTTTTTTTATGCTTTCAGGGCTAAAGGGTTTAAAAGCTCTCAATTTAGGATTCAATGATATTTCAGATGATGTTTTGGTACATCTGAAAGGTGCCTCTTATCCTTTCATCATATTTTTACTTTTATCAACTAAATATAAAACTAAAGTTTTTTTCTTATAATAATGAAAGGGTCATGCTCATATAGGTGTATATGATTTTTGTACTACACAATGCAGGTTTGATAAATTTGGAGAGCTTAAATCTGGATTCATGTATAATTCGTGATAAGGGACTGGTTAACTTAGCAGGTGGTCTATATTTCTTTTCTCTTTATTAATTTTGTAAATAATTAATATGTTAAACCGTGAATCGCTTGTCGAGTTGTTTAAGTTATTTATATTAAAATGAAGCTGATGTGCATATTTTTTATTGTTGCATGAACTACAGGCCTTCATCATTTAAAATGTTGGAGTTGTCCGATACAATAGTTGGAAGCAACGGTCTTCGTCATCTATCGGGTTGCACTTTTTTTGTTTGTAATCGACGCAATTAATCAACTGTAAGAAAAGTTTATTATCATACATATATATTGGATGGTCATTTAACTGTTGCTTCAGGGTTGATGAATCTTGAAAGCTTAAATCTCTCATTCACTGTTATTACTGATGGAGGTTTAAAATATTTGTGTGGATTATCAACTCTTAAATTGCTTAATTTGGATGTTCGCCAGATTACAGATACTGTACTTGAAGCTCTTACAAGTAAAAGGAAGGGAAATGTCACCAGCAGTGAGGTATCATACAATTTATTTCCAAAGTTAGGTCATCTGAGATCACAATCATATAGTTGCTATTGATTATGAGATTTAGATTGGATCAGGAACTGATTAATTATTTATGGTTGAACGAATTATTGAAACCGAACATATCAGGATTATGAATTTGACTTATGAGTACAATGTGTTTTGTAATGAGTATATGGATAGATTATTTTTTAGCATGGTATTCATATAGACGATTTCGTTTTAGGGTTACTCAACAAGAGTTCACAGAGATGGCATGGCAAGCAATTGTGTCGTCTCCCGAAGTTGCAAGGGAGAACGAGCATCAGATTGTGGAGACCGAGCATTTGATGAAAGCTTTACTGGAGCAGAGAAAACGGGCTGGCTCGCCGGATATTCTCCAAGGCTGGTGTGGACAATACTCATCTTTTAGAAGCTACAGATAAGTTCATTCAACGCCAACCGAGGGTGACATAGTGTTCTAGATACGATGGACTTATACGTGTAACTGTTAATTATGCGATGCTTATAACAGTTTCTCACTTGGTCCTTCTAAATGGCAGGTTATTAGTGAGTCAGTGGGTTCGATGTTGGGACATGATTTGGAAAGCCTGATGCAGAGAGCTAGGGATTACAAGAAAGAATATGGTGACTCATTTGTTTCTGTCGAACATCTGGTGCTTGGTTTTGTTCAAGATAATCGGTTTGGGAAACCATTGTTCAAGGAATTCCAAATTTCATTGAAAACCTTAAAGAGTGCAATAGAATCCATCAGAGGACGGCAAACAGTAATAGACCAGGGTATATATAGTTTATTCATGTTAAGAGGAAGAGATGATGAATTAACCCAAGTGGTCCTAATATGTTTTTTTCTCCTGTCTTTTTTGAACATCAGATCCGGAAGGGAAGTACGAATCACTAGAGAAGTACGGTAAAGATTTGACTGCAATGGCCCGGGAAGGGAAGCTTGGCCCTGTCATAGGAAGAGACGATGAAATACGCAGATGCATCCAGATTCTCTCTAGAAGAACCAAGAATAACCCTGTGCTCATCAGTGAACCAGGTGTTGGAAAGACTGCAATTTCCGAAGGTTAAGCTATAAAATAAGGCCTATTAGTGCATATTCCGAAGGTTAAACCTCATGATGGTTACTATGTTAATCAACAAAGCATGCAGGGACTGGTATGTAAACTGTATATGTTTACCTTAGTTTAAACGAATGCACTTTTGGGTGTTGGTTCAAAATGAAAATTTTGAGATATTTATAACTCGAATGTTATCCGAATATTATAATGAAAGCAATAGCAGAGGGACTTCTAGCTCAACACCAGATGTAAGTTTACGTGTTTTTATATTACTTTGATTAATTTTGAAGAAAACATTGTTTAGCTAATTAAGGTTTGCTTGCTACCGTTAGAAAACAACCTTACTCGTGAAGATTGGTGGACAATTCATCTTCACATGTAAAAGTTACTCCAATTACCAAAAAAAGATAAATTATTATTATTATTATTATTATTATTATTATTATTATTATTTACATATCAAATGTATTACCTGTAAGATTACTCTTTATGCAACGTGTTCAATACGAAACAAATCTTAAGTAGTGACTGCTAAAACTACATAAGCACCATACATAATGATGATATAGTTGGAGAAAGAAAAAGAGGTGGTTGTGTGGTTATATATTTGCATCGGTGAACCAAAAAGGTGTCTCTTAGATATCCATACGTCTTCTATCCTTGATTTGTGTTTTATTGGTATCCTTCTTACACATTCAATTTGTTTGTGTTCCTAACATGAACTCGACATCATGCAACTTCTTTATTCTGTTCTATATTACATATTCAGGCAAAAATCCATACAGTACAGATTGCTGCTAGCATTCCCAAAGAAGGATGTGGAGCACTTCACAAGTCCCTCAAAGAGGTGTGTAAATAGTTAATTTCGGCTTTATTGTAAGTTGTTAAATAAGGAGGTGGGAATTACGACCTGTTTACATAAGAGTGGATTGATTGGATTATTTTTTATTTAACGGGTCGGACACTAAACTAGCACACACTATAAATATTGCACTAAATTAAGGTAAAGGTTAATCTTTTTTAATATAGTGTAAAGATACGTTTAACATACACAATGGAGATCCTCTGGAAGGAAACGGGCTGAAACTCGAAAGTTGCCCAAATGTTTTTTTTAGTCTTTAAAGCCAGCTTGATCTTCCCTTGCTTCTTAGTCTTGACATCAATTCTTGCAACTGTGAAAGGTCAGATACAATAGGCAAATCTGACTATCAACTAATGGGGGGCTTGTATCTTGGAAATGATCTGCTGCAACCAGTTCAGAATTTGCTTCTAGAGGTGCAAAAAAATACACATGCCACTATGATAAATATGATTGACCAGAAGCTGGTGGTGTGACCTGTTGAAGAGTAACTCAAAGTTATTCAGACGGGCTGAAGGATTATCTTATTTATGAGTTGTCTAAGCATTGCTTGAGCTACATCATTTATCACGGGTTGGTACTTAACAGTCTGTCACCATTTCAATGACTTTTGATGTAAATGACTTTCCATTGGCTGGTCTTAATGGTACTCATATATAATTTCCTTCATGTGAATGACCCCATTGCCCATAGTTGAGCTAAACCCTCTAACCATTTCAACCCACGGGTACAATATTGATGTTTTGTAACTTTGTTTTTTCTTTAGGTAGATGGGGTGTTTGGATTTGCGTTTTGGAACTGATCATGGTGATAAATCCTTGGTTTTTAATGTTTGGGGTTTTGGAACTAATCATGGTTATACAATCGTTGGTTTTTGCTTTAGTTGTTTTACCCCCTACTTAATATTGCTTTCTCTATAATAAATTATTTAAATGTACCTAATGCTTATAAGAACAATGACGTGTCAATTTATTTTATGATAAAAGTTGAATCAGTGTGAATGTGAAGAGGGATCGAGTAAAAAAGTAGTAAATTCAGTGTACATCTTACTTGGAGCTAAAGTTATTTATGTAGTTATATGAGCTGCAAAATGTGTGTAATTACTTGTACGCATCATGGTAATATTGTAAGTCATCAACGGTAAAATTGGTAGATAATATAAAGGAAAAAATACACGCTTTGTAGAGTTTTGATCAAGCCACATAAGTTTCCACAATGAAACTGGCCTTGATAAGTATTATTTCTCTTCTACAAACTATGTTAAACACATAACAACTAGAGGTGGTGTAAGGGGTCAAAAATGATAACACCTGTATTGGTACCACCGATGTTTGGTCGTAATCCGTTTGGCCGGTACTGACACTCCCTATAACTTATTTTTTTTTTTTACATATAAATATGATATCATATAAAAACTTTAAGGACAATTACACCAAGATAGCCGGTAAGCGGGCAACAAGCTGCGCCGCTACCCCCTTTTGAATAGCGAAACCTAACCTAGTAAAAACGAAACCCCGATCTCTAGGAGACGAAATGTTGCTGTGAACAACCCGTTGGACCCGTTCAAGAAATCTGATGGCTTCTGGGGCTAGCGAGCCAAAGGTATCAAAGGCAAAAGGGATAAAGGAATGTTGATTATCCTCGCAGGCTTTTGCATGTTTGTCTATTTTCTTCGCTGCCGCCCTTGCAATCGCCTGACCAGGGACAAAACCTGTATCCCGTAAGCCTACAAGGGGGGAAACCCCGGTAAGATCAACACAAGCGTGTTTACCTGCATCCCACCCGAAAACTAAAACGTCCGCGGGGCGCAATGTGGATCTTCCTTCCCTCGGATCTGTCAAAAAGTTTACGGGGGCTTCTTTCTTCACCGAGATCCCCGCCCGTTTGAGGATGTCCCCCAAGACATCCCGCACCCAGTCGTGCCTATACTTAAAACCTGGCAGTTCTTTACAGTGCAGAGCATGCTCCCCAAATTGGTCTAAGCAAGCTTTCTGGCAAATCGGGCATTGCTCATCATCAGGGAACATAGGAATCATGAGCCGATATTTTAAGCTAGCACGGTATTCAACGGCTGACATCTTTTGGCCTAAGCCCTCGATGGGGATGACCGATAGGAAATCTTGGGCGTGGGGGCCCCGCAAACATTCTAGGACGGCGTTCTGACGAGGGGTCATACAGAAATCTGATCCAATATTCTGAGCGATAGGACAAAACAGAGCACTCGCCAAAGTCTTCTGGGTCTTCGGTGGGGCGGTGTCCCTGTTAGCGAAACCGCCAATATCCAAATCCGGGAGGTGTCTATGCAACTCCCCCAGAGCCATGTCATAATCCCCATCCATCCCAACAACCCCACTCTCGCGTAAGATGTGATCTTGCAGCCCCCACGATTGAGCTCGCGAGGCAACAAAACCGTAAATGGAGACATCCGTGGCCGATAGAAGCCCCAGCCCCCCCATCTTACAGGGCAGAGAAGCAACCCGCCACTGAAAATCCCCAAAAAACGGACCCCCACACACCACAATGTCCTCTATAGCCCCCCGTAGCCCTTTATCAAATAAGGATACCGCCTCCTTTACAAACACAGGTTGACAAGTTCGCAGACCAAAAAGGAGCTTGGCGACACCCATGCAAGAGCGCAGCAGGAGAAGCTCACTTTGCGGGTCTCGGAGTTGCGAAAGGCTACTCATAAGGTCCACTGCCCGGGAAGCTCGTCGCGCAGCCAAAGCACTAATGAAACTGGGGTCCCGGCTAACAGCTCCCCCAAGTAGTCTCACGCCCCCCGTTGGTCTTCCAATCTCCTTCGGGAATAAACTAGCGTCCAATTTTTCTCCATTACAAGACGGCCAATATACCTCTGTTTTTTTTATATTAAGCCGAAGCCCCAAAGGTGGCCCCTCAGATTGAATGATAGCCAGAGCCTTTGCTACCTCAGATGTTTTCCCCATAATAGTACCATCATCCAAATACCACCCGTGGAAGGGGAGGGTGCAACTGTCTCGTATACGTTGCGCGAGGGGGTGCAAGACAAGGGCGAACAATAGAGGCCCCAAAGGATCCCCCTGCTGTACCCCTGTGGACGACCCAATACAGTCATTACCCACATAAAGCCTAGCGGTTTGCCCATAAAGAAAATGTACCCACGGAAATATAGATGGGCATCGAATCCAAACCTCCCGCAGAAGAGCTGTGCGATCCACTAGGTTGAAGGCATTGGAGAAGTCAACGGTAAGCATGGCGAATGCCCCATCATCGTGAAAGGCGTTAAGAAACCTGTTCGCGCTATGGAGGATGGCTTCAGCCCCATCTGGTGTCCCAACCCCGAATTGATGATCCCCCAGGTACCTAACCATCTCTTTCCCTACCTTTTTCATCGCTATCTTGGAGACCAGCCTACGCCAAATGGCCCCGACCGCAATAGGACGGATCCCCCATCAGGTTTCAGCAAGGGGGTCAGAGGAGCGGAGGCAACGAACTCAGCAAGAGACCTGGGGCATAACCCCCCCAAGAAGACATTGACTACCCCAGTGATGGCTAAAACTAAACCCGAGGAAGTTGAGGACCCCTCTCCACAAAAACTATCCAGTAGGTGTTGCGCCCTTAGCCCATCTCTCCCGCACGAAGTTCCTTTGGGGAATGACTTAATGCACCCCAAAACACACTCCGCATCAACAGTTAAGGGTGCATGAGGGATTGTGTCTGCCGGCACAACCGGAGGGGGCGTAACCGGGTGTTTATCCACGAGGGCCTCCATAGTGGAGGGCCCAAAGGGGGCAACGCCAGAAGAGGACAACACCTTGACCGCAGCTGTGAAATGACCATCAGCCACTTTACGAAGGCACTGCTTAACATTGGTACGGCCCTCCCGACCTTCGGGAAACGGGTCGGACCCATTTACCACCCCTTTCTCCTTTACATCCTGAAAGAGGGAAACAACTAGCTCGCTAATCCCTTCCCCGTCTTTCCAGACAGAAAGAGCCCGTTGGATGCTAAAGCACTGTAACGTTTTCCTGTTCCCGGACCGACGTTCCTGCCTATTGGCAGGACGCACAACTTTTAAAGTACAGCGAGGCAACAAGAGTAGCTTAACCCAATATTCAACTGACCCAGGGGTAGCAATCACCTTCCGCATAGCCGATGTTAAAGCTTGCGCGAACGCCATCCGACAACTAGGAGGAATGCTCTTGACTGTCGTGATGGGAAGAGAAAAAACCCGCTCCAAAAGGGAGCCATCCACACCGACAGAGGCAATGCCTTCCCCTGAAGCCCCCCCTCCCGAAACTTGTGGTTTGGGAATCCCCACAATAAAGTCCTCGGCCCCCCTCGAGTTAGGGACGAATTTAACAAGGTCATCAACATGATGACACCCCCGGCTAAGAGCATGCACAACCATGCACTCCCCGCACAGCCAGTTGTTAAGCGTTTTCAAAGTTTCTCCCACGTCCTCATATAAGTCGGGATCCTTAGCAATCGCATCCCGTAAAGTATCTTTCCTGTTATCTGACTTGAGGTGGTCTCGTTGGAAGTGGGAGAGAAGTCGCGCGTATCCTTTGGACCCTACAAAACCATCTTTGCAAGAGTGGAAATTCCTGAAGGGGCAAGGCCTAACACCCTTAGGGCCTCCCCCCTGCACAGCACCTTTCATCATACACCTAAGAACAATAACCCAACTCGAGAGAAGTAGGAGGATGCGCCAAATACTAAAACTCCCTGCCAGGGAGGAAGGAGGGGGAGCAACCACGAGTTGCCTGCCCCCCTTACGGGGTTAGAACCTCACGCTTTAAACCATGGGTGGTAGGGAGAGGTGCGAAAAGGAGGGATAGGCGAAAGAGTAAGCTAGCCAAAATTAACAGAAGTCTATATATTTGTAATATGATTCCAGCAGCGGTAGCACACAATGGGTAACAAACTTTCAGATTAGAGTTTTAAAGAAGCAGGATTTAAAGGAAAGAACTTTATACCTAAATAATCGGAGAATTCGCCCGACCAGAATAGTGAGGGCTTCGATTTAATGGTGGTGGCAGTAATGTGGTTGGAGTGAGTGAGTCGGAGAAGGTGAAGATGTTAGGGTTTGAGGAGAGTATGAATCGTAGTTAAACAAACACAGATCTGGTCAAATTCGTACAAAAAAAAACAGCAATTGAATCGTAAAACAAACCCTAGAACTGAATCGGAAGGTGAATTGGAGAGTGAACAAGTGTGTGTGTATGTAAAGTTGGAGTGTGAAGAATGTTACCGGATCGGAGGTGGGGGTTTGGATTAAAAACAAAAAATATAACATTTTGGATCGGTTTACTAAACATTGTTTAACTGAGATCTCATTAAGAATTGAAAGGTAATTAGCTTTACACGAAAACTATGAATAAACTTGCAGACAAAGTTAGGATAATGATGAAACGGAACAAATAAATTATTGTGGGAAAGGAAAGAAGATACTAACGAGTTTCAATATGTTTGTGTACGTTTTATTATTGAAAACTATATTTCCCTAACCCGGGATGTTCCCGGGTGATAGCCTAGTTGATAATATATAATATTCATAAAGTCATGTAACTTTGACCAAAATTTGACTTTTAGCAAAATAAACAACAGACATCGATGCTGGCCTCTTTTCACATATTCATCTTCTACACTTTCCACTTCATGAAACCTATAACTTCAAATTATCATATCTCCCTCAGTTCTTAACGAAATCGAGCGATTCTTGGGTGCAAATTGCATGATTTGTCGAGACGAACAAAACCCACCCAGTAGAATCCCGAAATTCATCACGGTTTTTTGCGTTTTTTGGACATTTTTAGTCCGAAAATTGGAGTTTTTTTTTGTGGATTTTCGCAAGCTTTCGTCTTGGGTGTTTAGCTACTGTTAATCGTCATTTAAGGTATGCTTTACCATTTTTGTGCGAGATTATTACAGATTATGTTGATTACCCATTTGATTTATTTTGGACTTTACTGTTTGAATATGGGTGGGTTTTTTTTTATGTATAATGAGTTAATTGGCATTAAGATGGGAATATCTTACTTGTTGAGTGTTGATTAGTGTTATTACGTGACAACAGTGGCTTTTTAGTGAATCACCATAAGAATGTTAAGATGGAAATTGGTAATATCATTAAGGTTCATGTAATTGGTATTTCATCAAAAATTTAAACTCTCTTATATAACCTTATAGTTTAATGGTGATTCATAATGAGGATTAGTGTTGGAAACAGGTGTGGGGATATCGCAGTGGTATCGATTGGATATGGCAAATCGGGTTGGAATTATGTGGAATTTGGCTTATTGGGTAGTTATATTCTAGTTGTTAATTAAAATTGAAAAAAAAAATTATACATTTTAAAGTCGTTTTCAAGTAACTACGATGGACATAATTAATCAATGAGCCGAATTGTGCATGATTTTACATGATGATTATAGCAGGTTGATTGTTTGAAGTTTTTGTGTTCTTGTAGGTAAGATGACACTTACACGGAAACAACCGAGTAGGAAGGTGAAGGAGAAAGCGGAATCCTCAAGGAAAGGATCAAAGCAGGCACGTAGTGTCCGGGTTGTGGAGGAGTGTGAAGAATCTGAACCAGAATATGAAGAAATGGATGAAGACAGTCAAAGTAGTGAGGAAGGAGAGGAGTTTGGAAATGAGTCGGAGTAGGAAATGGGCGATGATGGCTTACCCATATGGATCAAACCAAGACGGTTGTCCACGTTTCCTGAGGAATATCGAGCTCGGATGTATATGAAGAAAATAAACAAGAGTACCCAAGGAAGAAAGAAGTTGTTCTTATGTGAATGGGTGATCGATATTGAATCTTTTGATAGGTTTGGGATTGTAGAGTGTTTCCGTAGATTGGGGTGGACTGGTTTCTTGCAGTTTAAGGGTATCGATGACATTTACACATATCACATTTTGGAATGGATGTCCACATTGAAAAAAGATGACGGAGATAACCCACCACTACAACTCGGTTGATTGGTATTGTAGATGATGAGGAGGTGGTATTATCGTTTGCAGAAATGAAGAAGTTAGCAAAGTATGACACAAAGGCCACTAATCGTGGTCAATATGTGTATCCTTCTAATGATACCATAGAGGTGAAGAAGAAAAAAGAAAAGAAGTGGCAGAATGAAGGGGAATGGCGTGAGTGGATTCAGAATCTGTTTGATCTTCCTCCGAACATAAATATGACCAGGTTGTCTAAGTTGAAATTACATAAAAAGAATTTGCATACTTTACCTACAATATTGTTATGGGTTATCATTACAAATGTGATGGCGTGATACCACGCACGAGTGATAAAAACAAGGTGCGGTTCTTTGAGGTAATGATTCTCTATGGTTGTTAAAGGGCACTCCTAAGTTGTCAGCACACCATTTGATATTGTATAACATCTGGGAAGCTAGAGAGAGGGAGGGGAGGTTGATGATCCCTCATGCGAGGTTGCTGTCAAAAATGTTATTTCAAGCAGGGGTAATTCCTAATGGGGCTAGAGGATTTAAGCTGAAAGCAATCCTAGTTAATATCGATAACTTTACTAGAACGTCAGTTTGGAGTTATGCGAAAACTAGGACGAAGCATGTATTATTTCTTTCCGAGGAAAAGTTTATTGAGGCTACGAGATCTGATATAGAAGAAGATGAGGAGGAGGAGGGTGAAGATGAAGAAGAAGCCGTAGAAAGACTTGAGGGTGCTGATAGGGATGTTCCACCACCTCCACCTGTGACCGGGCCGGTGGTTATTGGGTTGCCTCCTGAACTGCGGGGGTCACCATATTATGAATACTTGCATAAATCAATGGAGGCACGCCCAGGTGAGTTTTCTAAATGGTCTTCATGTGATAGATTTATGTTTGACAGGCAGGCCCAACAGATAGCAGAGGGACGAGTATTCCAGCAATCTATGATTTACAGGCAGGAACAAACCAGGAATGAAGAGTGTGAGTATCGAGATCAAATTCGTCGTGAGCGGGATTTTATTCGTGGTTATGAGCCGACTGTGAGGCCTCGACCAACTGATTGGAGTAGCTCTTTGATTCAGCCTTACGCAGCGACGCAGAGATTGCCCCGTTATCCACAGGCTACGCCTTCACCATACATTTCACCCTATCCTCATCAACAGGAGCAAGGAACTAGTGGACAAGTGTCTCAGAATTCATATGATGTTGGTGCATTGCAGAGGAGTTACTATGAGTTCTCCTTGGGTCGACCTTACACTCAGCCCGAGTATGATGGCGAGAGCACTCTCTGATCAGAGTTGCACTCATGATCAGGTCCATGTGCACCTTCTATATATGTGATACTATCATTACTATTATGTGTTCGTACTCAATGATGGGTGGTTGGGGTTTGTGACTTTTGTTTATGTTTTTGGTGGTGTTTGAACTATTGAAAGTGTTGGGAATGTGTTTTAAATTGTTTCACTAAGTCACTTGGAGGAATTATGGGCTGAGTAAGGGAACCTCGTCCTTATGTGCATAATGTTTAGATAAACCATACATTGGGGACAATGTATCCCAAGTGTGGGGATGGGGGGAGTTAAAAAAAATAGAAAAAAAAATAATAAAAAATTTGAAAATTTTGCAAAAATGCTCTCGAGCGGGTTCACATGTGCTTGAAAACCGGATTTTTCAATGTTAATCATTAACGGTTTACCTACTTGAGCAAGGTTATTGGTCCTTAGTCATGGTTAAAACTCTTTAAGTTTCAGGATAAGGTATCCTCAACAAGTGTTTTCAAAAAGAAAAATGTATAGAATTGCCTAACTAGGAGTAGCAAGCTAGATAGTAGACATGTTTTCACATCGGCAGCTCGTGTCCTTTCGTTTGGAGAGATTTTGAGCCCTTAAAATTCTTGACATTATTTATGTTGTTTTGGCAACTTGAGTATTCATTTGTTTGAGAGTGGGCCACTATATTGCTTTGTTTTAGAACTTGATTGATTTGATACATGCTGAGATTATGAACTGAACAATTGCACATAGATGATCAAGGCAACTTTAGGATCCCCTTTTTATTTTGACACCCTGTTTGATTGTTTACATGTTACCCGATTATACCCTTAGTAGCCCATGTTGAGCCATTTTAACCACTCGTTTGTGAAACCCAATTCAATCATTCTACATCTTTAACTGTGGTACATATTCGTTGGCATAATCCAGTAGTTGAGTGTTTCTATAAAAAAAATAATCAAAAATTATGCCGAGTAAATGGGTCGGATGACCAAAATAGAAGGTTAAAAAAAACCCAAGTATTGAAGTTAGTCGAGAATAAGGATTTGCCTAACGGTTTGGATGTTATCTTCTTTTAGCCACTTAATTAGCCACAAATTCCTACCTTTAGCCTAAGCCCAAAACCCGTAAGACCTTTTGATGTGTGCATTGTTTATGTGAACAATGGAAGTGTGATTATCTTTCAAGCTTATGATAACAAAGCTTTGTAGTATGGTTTTGAGTGTATTATATACTAGTGAATCTATAACTAGTCTGCTTGCAAACCGAGAGGAGTGAAACATTGTGAGGGGTATGGGAACATGTGTAAACTTGAAGCTTAGTTAAATCTGGTTAGGTATATTCTTTGATGTTAAAGGCAACATCCATTTTACTTGCTAAGTTTATAAACCTATTGAATGTGTCAGTCTTGTGAGTTTGGGTATGACTTTGGACCATGGCTAAGATTTTGTAAGGGAATTGTGAAATGTATTTGTTAATGATGGTTGGATGGTTACAAGAGAGCTTTGCTTGGGGGCAAGCAAAGGGTAAGTGTGGGGATGTGATGTGAGGGTGTTTAATCGTGTTTTAAAGTGTTTAATTATGAGGATTTACATGATTATGTGTATGGAAACGGTTTACTTTGGGTTGATTTTGATTTACAAGTACTCGGAGCATAACGGATGGCTTTTGGAGCTTGATGGAAGGTTTTCGGGGAGCATTATGGAGTATTGGAAGCATACACACAAGTTGGAAGGCCAAAATATGAAAAACGGGAAGTTAGGTAGCAATCGGCGCCACTAGGCGCTGATTTCAGCGCACCACAGAAGGAAACTATAGTTTGGCGCACTAGGCGCTGTTTTTGGCGCACTGGGCGCTGAATCCCAGATCTGACTTGCGAATTCCTTGTTTTTCCACCATATTTAAGCACAAACATTCCCCGAACGAAATTATCATTAACCCTAGCCATTTTCCACTTCCCAAGGACGAATTTTGGAGTTCCCAACCTCAATCCAATCATCAATCATGCAATTCCTCATCAAGATTGAAGATCAAATCAAGAACATGAACGGCTAAACCACCCGTGATCATCTCAGGGACTAGGGTTTGTGTTAGGAACCGGGTTGACTTAGTTTTACAAACTTTTGGATTGAGATTTGACTAATAATTCGGTTAGCTTATCTTTATTGGTTATTTGTTTTTTATTAAACATTGTTGGATTATCATTTGCATTCTTGTTCATCAGTTATTTGGTTTTGTCATCAACAACTGGGATTCAACCTTTAACCATTGAACTCATTTATGTTTATGAAATCTAGGATTGGTAATTAATTAGGTTGCTATTCAGTTGCATCATTCTTTCGGTTTCGATCGTGGATCATTGCAATCAAATATATTATCTGTTAATTATTTATCAAAACAAGTAGTTAGCAAATCATGTCTATGTGATTTCCAATTGGTAGTAATTAGGTTACCCGTGTTTCTACACAACCTGAAAACCCGGAGATTGGTTCTTTTTCTCACAATTGTTTACAACCACATTAATTACATTTGTTTTTCTAATAACTCTCTTAATCAGCAAAAAGCAATTAGTTTAGACATAGATGATAATTAAAACAACGAGCTTTCATACTTTTCACTGATTTCCCGTGGATTCGACACCCTACTTGCCCTTTACTAGTAAAAGGTGAATAGGACATTTTCACTTATATTTTTGACCGACCTTACGACATCGATCAAGAGTCAAGGAACAACCATTGAGAATAGAATCAACTAGAATAGACTTACCATCGGCAATCTCAACCGAGAACGACTTAGGTAGTTTCGAGCGTGCACAATTTAACAAAGATTCAAATTCTACGGACACAAAGCTTCTATCGACACCAGTATCAAATAGTATCGAAGCGTAAAGATCATTGACGATAAACCTACCATTAACGACGTCGTTGTCGTTACGAGCTTGAATAGCATTGAGGTTGAACGCTCGTCCTCGAGCGGCTGGCTGTTGCTCCTGGTTTAGCTGAGGGCACTGGTTACGGAGATGAGTAGTGTCTCCACACTTGTAGCATGCACATAAATTGTTGACCGGTCTGGGGTTCTGCGGGGGAGATGGAAGAGCCGGTAGAGCTGCCTGAGCTGGTGCTTGCTGGGCTTGGTTGGCTTGACGGCAGTAGGGAGTTGTGTGACCATAGAGATTGCAATTCGTACACAAACGACAAGCGGAGGTTACAGGATGGTGATAGTTACAAGTCGTACACTTGGGATGCACTGCAGTGTACGGCTTCTTGTTATTCTCCGGAGCAGGAGGATTAGCAGCAGCAGGCACAACGGCATTGCCTGTAGGGTTTGCATTCGCAGCAGGGACAATTGCATTGCAACCAGAACCTTGAGATTTTCATTTCCTGTTCTTGTTGCCACTTGGCTACTGAGTGATTTGATGAGCATGTTTCAATGGAGCGGAGTTTCCAAACTGTTTATCACGTACACGATTATTGTTCAGACTTGCTGCCAGGCGATAAACTTCTTCAATAGTCTCAAGCCGAGCTGCTTCAATTGAGTCTCGCATGGCAGGAGGTAACCCATTAATGTACTTGGTTATCATGTGCTTCGGAGTAGAAACCAAGTGAGGCACGATTAAGCTGAGTTGTTTAAAACGGGTAGTGTAAGCCAAGTTGTCATCTCCAATCTGCTTGAGGTGCCAAAACTCTTCCTCAAGCTTTAGCTGTTCATGGGAGGGCAGAATTCAAGCATAATCAATTCTCGCACCTCAGGCCACAGAAGAGCATAAGCTTCCTCATTGAAGCGGATGTTTATCTCGTTTGTCCACCAGTCTAGAGCTCTGCCTTGAAACATGCCAGTTGCACTCCTAGTCTTTAAGTGTTCTGGGCACTCGTTGTTGATGAAAGTAACCTCGATGCTGTCGAACCATTCCAGCATAACAGTCACCCTATCACTGCCCGTGAAAGGCTTAGGGTTGCAAGAGACATAGTGTTTGTAGTTGAACTTTGTAGGCTTTAGCTTCTCGGTCTTAGAGTCAACAAAGGAGGGTGGAGTGTTTGATCCCTGGATCTTAATGACGATCTTAGGCACGATGCGAGCGATCTAATCGGCCATGAAAGACATCATCTTCTTCTGAGAGTTGGCCCTGGATCTCTTGAGAGAATCAGATAGTTTACGGGAAGACATCTAAAGATCCAAGAAAAGGATCGTATAAGTCTAGATCATAAAGTCTCGTAGTATTTAGTTTCACACATAGGCGCATAAAAACTCAAGTTTCACAAACATTCAACAAGTTTCACAAAGATTCAACATTCTCATCATAAGTCCGCAAACCCACGACTTTCACATGGCACGTGGTACGAAAGTTTGGTAACATGTCAGAAACACTTATATATAGGAAGTACCAGCGGCGTATCCACCATGTTTCGGGAATGTCACGTCCGTCTCATCGTCGGTGTCATGTTACATGTCGCGTTTTGCCAACCATAACAGTACACTTCATCATTCTCATGCGCTTCCACCAGTTACATACACATAGGTCAAGCAATAGTTTCACATAACTCAACGTTCAACATTCTCCTCACCGGTCCGCAATACACTAAATTTCGCATGGCACGTGGTACGAAAGTTGACAACATGTTAGAAACACTTATATATAGGAAGTACCAGCGGCGTATCTACCATGTTACTTCTGTCTCGTCATTCGGTGCCATGTTACATATAGTGTTTTGCTACCCATAACAACACCTTTCACATAGATTAGATAAGTAGTTTCACATAGCATCACGTTCAATCATGTTTCCCATAGTCTAATCAAGATTCCACGTAGTTTATCATAACGAATAAGGCCTCATAAATTTAGTTCGATTCTGAGAGATTATGATTATTGTTTTAGATTGCGAACGTTCGTGCGATTTGTGTAAAAGTATCGAAACAGACAAAGGATCAAGTTTAAAATCACAAGTAAAATCGAGATAACATAAAAGATAGGCTCATAAAACATAGGATTGTTCCGGGTAGAGGAACGTTGACTAACTAAATTGAATCGAACCCCTCTCGAATTGAGGCAATGCGTCTTGACTTACTTAGACAAATACGTCATCGATGTTAGGCCTACGATATTTGTCCTTTTGGTCATTTTGCGTCCTTAATTGATTGGGAATTTCAAGACTTTGGCGAGACAGAAAAAAATCAAAGAGTGGGACTAGTTATCAAGATGTGAGTTTCACCTCTAACTTGACAACTTCATACCCTAAATGTGTTGGTACTTATCAAAAGATAAAACCACTAGAATATGATATGGAAACTTCCCTTTAAGGTTTGGATGTCACTCCTGACTTGAGGGTAAATCTCGCGCAAAATACAAACACTACTCAGTAGTGTTTTCAAAGTGTTCAAGTGTATATTGTGTTAGCCTTAGGAAAGGCTTGTAAGTTTAACATGAAATGTGTTGTTAGGAAGCAAGTACGGTAGAGTGCATAAGTCTTAAACAACAGATAAGAGTCAAGTTTCCTAGAAGGCAAAGCATTCTTACTTTCCCTAATTCCTTATAGTTATGGCTCTGATACCAATCTGTCACACCCCAACCGATGGCAGAAACATCGGGGCACGGCACTAAGCGTTCAGATTGCTCAAGAGTTTCCATAACGCTAATAGTTTCAATATAGATTAATTAGATTCAAAACATTGTCTAAGAGTCAAACACGATCAACCACCACATAGTGTATCAAATTACATCAAACTCAAATATTATTCAAAATTTCTGGTTTAAACTAGGTGAATATCTAAGCATCATCCTAGCTTGATTCTTGTTCCAGCTATTATCAACCTGCAACATGTATTAAGATACTATCAACAAAAATGTTGGCGAGTATACAAGTTTGAGTAGATAATAGTATAATAGTTTAAAACGTTCCAAAAACTCATATCCAGCATAAACACACATAACAAGTTTCACCATGCTATTAAACGCAGTCCAAGTGGTAGCCCAAGTTTCCAATGCGTTAACCGCTTTCCCAAGACTCAAGGAAAGCAAAAATTTATCCTCCTAACAATACCCCAAAGACTAACGGGGAGGTGCATTACCCCTATAGCGCTACCATTGTTAAGGCGGAACTACACATAAGGATTAAACGTTCACATAGCATAAAAGTCTCAAGTCTCAAGTTTCCAAGTATCAAGTTTCCATGTTTACAGCGGATAGAGTAAGTTTATAATAGTGTCAAGTGTCAAGTTTATAGAATACATGTTGCATCCCAAAAGTGTTTAAAACAAAAGGGGATCGAGTATACTCACAGTGGGTGCTAAGTATCGACACCGACTATTGGATTGAAGGGAGCGCTGGAGCTAGCCTGATTATAGCTTAACAGTATGAGCGTTGAACAGAAGATTGAATCGTACAAAGTGTCGGACAGATCTCCCGGTCGGATGGCCATCCGAATGGATGGTCATCCGGTCGGATGAACTGTTAGGTTAGATGGACCCCCATCCGATCGGATGGTCATCCAGACGGATGACCATTCGATCGAATGGTCATTCGGTCAGTAGATGTGTTTTGCAAATCGTTTCAAACTTTTGAAGTTTTTATTGTAGTATAAGCTCAAGTCGTTCGATCGAGTGGTCATCCGGTCGGATGACCATTCGATCGGGTGACTGTTCGAGCGAAAGTTTCATAGTTCAAGATCCCGATTCAAAATAGTTTAAGTATTGAAGGCCATGAGGAACAGGTCGTTCGGTCGGATGACTGATCGATCGGATGACCATTCGATCGGATGACCGTCCGATCGGATGGTCATTCGACTGTTGTGATCTTGTTCCTTTGCAACCTTCTTAAAATTTCTAAGTTTAAATTTAATGGAGACGGCGTGGTAACGTATCGAGACAACAGAAACCCATTAGGTTTCAGCTCGTCTGATCGAACACTGATCGAATGGGAATCACCCTGTTCGATCGGATGACTGTTCTTGACAGAGTTTCATGTTTGATCCGAAATTTGGTCATCTCTCCGGTGATAATCTGTTCTCAAGCCGACTCTAGACTAAAGAGCAAGTCTTCAACCTCTTTGTATCCATATTTCATCGTGTTTGAGTAGACAAGTTAAGAAAAGCATGATTTAACCGAAAATGATTAGATTATGTAAAGATTTGTAGTAAAACGTGTAGAAATCTCTTAGATCTGAACTATATCTTGACGGAATGACATCACACAGCCGTTTGTACAAACTGCCATGATGACGTCATCCTCAAGAGCCCAAAACTCAGTGATTTCATGGTGAAAAGTATGATTTTGATGAAGAATCTAGTGAGAAAGTGTGTAAAGATGGTAGTTGTACAAGAATCATGGGGAAAACTTACGAGAATCGCTTGAAAATGGAAGAAAAGTGCTTTAGAACGAGAGAGCGTGCGTCTGGGTCGGAGGAGGCTGTCACATCAGTGAGGAATGATGTGACAGTGGGTATTTATAGTGCAAGAAGGAGAGTAAGGCGGTGCACGCGGGGTTGGATGGCGGTCCGGTCGGATGGCCATCCGATCGGATGGTCATCCGGACGGATTGCCATCAGATCGGATGTCCATTCGGACAGCCGATTCGCGCGGGTTAGTTTTCAAATTTCGATTCGATTTTGCGAGTAGACTAAGCGTTGCGTTGCGTATTATTGTGTAAGATTATCACATGACAAGATTATATAATTATCACAAAAGTTTCCATGCTTCAAGTCCACGTATGAGCTAGCTAGTAAGTGTCAAGTTTCAAGTTTCTCGTTCAGCCAGGTCTCAAGAGTCTCGTTCCATAAGTATCAAGAGTCCCGTTTAATAGTATCAAGAGTCAAAATCAAGTATCAAGAGTCAAGTATCAAGAGTCTAGTATCAAGTATCAAGTTTCACCAAGGATCAAGATTCATAATGTTTAAGTATCAAGCATCAAGAGTCAAGTTTCAAGTATCAAAGAGTCTAGATTCATAGTATCATAAGATTCAAGTATCATAAAGTTTCACAAATAGTCTAACATAGTTAAGTTTTTAAATAGTATGAGGACTAGAATTGTCGAAAGATAAAAGTTCAGGGACGCATGGCGTTACAATAATATAATGATCCTTCATACCTTCCTAATACCATTTCAACATATTGAACTAGGGCTGCAAACGAACTAAACGTTCGACGAATAGTTCGTGAACTGTTCGGCGGTAAATTTGTTTGCGTTCGTTCGTTTATTAAACAAACAAACACGAACAAGAAATTACGTTCGTTTAGTTAAATGAACAAACATGAACAGAGGTCGTGTTCGTTCGTTTATATTCGTGAACGTCCGGTAACATGTTCGTTTGTGTTCGATAGTTTATTAGTGTTTTTAGTTTTTATATTTACTTAAATACTTCAAAATTCCGACAAATTAAATATCTAATAAGTGTCGTATTATATATTATGTTCATGAACAATTGTTTGTGTTCGGTTGTTTCCATTTGTGTTCATGAACATTAATTTGTGTTCATTTGTGTTCGTCAACATTCGTTTTTGTCCGTTGTCTAAAATTAACAAACAAATACAAACAAACACGAACAAGTTCATTTCCTTAACAAACGAACACGAACATAAAATCTCGTTCGATAAGTGTTCGTGAACAGTTCGCGAACACATATATTTCTGAATAAACGAACATGAACAAGGTCTTGTTCTTGTTCGTTTAGTTCGTTTGCAGCCCTAGATTGAACAAGCTTGAATCAAATGGCGTTTCATATTCCAAGAACCAAAATAAGACAATAAATGGTGTAGTGTTATAAATATATTATATTATGTGGTTATCAACTCCTTAAATAGATTAACTTGTTCTTCAAGACTTCATCTCCTATATATATTTATTGTATTCCTTTGTAAAGATACATCTCAATCAATGAAATACTAGATCTCTTCTCTCTATTATTTTCTTCTTCTTTCTTTGTTAATAGGCTAGTTTCACAACACGTTATCAGCACGACAGTGCTCTGTCCAAAACCCTAACCCCAACTTTGTTGTTATGCGTCGTACCCAATACCCTTCTTGAATTTACAAGAGAAACATGGAGTGTTCTTGTGAAGGTTTTTTTTTTTTGTTTCCACTAGTCACGGAAAGAAGAAGATAGTGGTTTGTCGTTTCTCCGGTGTTGTTGGTTATCTCCGGTCATTCAAGTGATATTTAAGGTACGTATATAATAATTCTTTCTACATGTAAGCAAATTAAATATATGATTAGTATTGGCCGGGTTCTAGTGGGACGATGATAATTAAAGTTAAACTATTCTGAAGTTTAAATGTGCAAGGTGTATTGGATTGGGTTGCAATAAGCTTCTCATGTTCATGTAGTCCTAAAAACAAAGTAATTATATAGATCGGTTTCTTTGTATTTTCAACTCATTCAAACTTTATTTAAAAGTAAAGCTATGGAAGTAAGAATACATGTGAAATACTTGTGTGTGCTGATTAAAAGGGATTAAAACCCTCAAACGAATCGGATTTTAAAGTATTGTATAGTCTATACTTTAGATCGCTTATATATTAAGATACCACAACATCATATAAATTATGGAATATCTTTTACTTGTTTATTTAGATAAAGTTATACAATCTGTTAACTGAATTTTTTTAATAATTTTTTTTAACTGAATAATTAATTTAGTTGTGGATCTTATGACAAAATCACGGATCGAGGTTGGAAAATAGTTGGTTAAAAGTTAACTAAAAGTGTGGATTTTCTTTTCATACAACAAGATTTTTTTTTCAAACCATTAATATATATATCTTGATCTTCTTTGTTTTCTTTTAAGGGCCTGTGTATCTTTTGATATGTTTTTATTATTATGTTATTATTATATTATTCGACTTCATCAAATTCGATAAGTTACTTGTGATTTCGATAAGTTTTAAGATTTTAAATTTACTATCTTTTATGTGATATAGGTATACTTAATTTTATTTCGAATTTGGAATTTTCTGAATTGAGTGTCAAACCTTTTCACATGGATTATGCTACGATTTTAATATTATTAGTTAATTTATCTTTATGTTAGTTGGAATGTGTATTTATTTCTATCATATATCCTAAGATATCATCATAATTATTTGTTATTTTCTACAATATATGAAACGTATGAAACATGTACGTTAAATGCAAATTAATACGTTAATTGCAAATTAACTTTACATTGAGAATTTGAGATTATTTGTTGCTATAAGAAAAAAGAACTTTTTTGATTATATGTTATTTAAATTTTATCATGATTCATAGAATCTTTCATGATTTATTTTGAATCCAAATATCATCATAAAAATTTATTATAATAACAGATTATATGATATGAAAGTTGCTATGTGAGTCACTATCAATTTGTTGTAAGATATTATTACTAGTTTTCATGTTTATATTTATATATGCGCACACATGCTAGAGAATGCCTAGATACACGCATTGTTTGGTTTATAAATTTTGTTTTAGTCTTAGTTTCTAATTGTTCGTTTATAACTCAAAAATCATGTATCTTTTGGTTTCATAAAAGATTAGAAATTTGGATCAACTATTGCTATGGACTTGATTGTATTTATAAATAAGATTTGTGTAAAATTTAGTTAAGATTCAAGTATGAATTTCCATATGCATGCATGCAACTATAAATTATGAGTTAATATGTAATTATGTATGCTTTCATGTTGCCTCTTATCATATATCAATTACGGCTTTATGGAATAGTAATATTTTTACTGATGTTGATAAAAAATATAGTGATGTGTAATGATTTTGTTGGAAAATTACCACTATCACAATGTTATACCTTTAAGTATTTATATATGGATAAAACATATATAAGGCCAATGTTGGTTGTTGTATTATCATTATTATGAAAGAATATAAATATGCTTAGAAATGACACTCGAAGTGTCATACTTCGAAAATCTCATTATCATGTTGTAGATTAAGGTCATAAGATTTTAGAGCAACAAATATTATATGACTCGGATATATGTTTACTTCTCAAAAGTTGCTATGTGAAGAGAAGTTTTATTTTATAAGTGAAAATAGGATAAAACAAATTTTGTTTGTCAAATCTGAAGCAATAATATCATTAAAATGGTATGAAACATTTGAAGTAACTTTATATCCGTATGTCCGATAAAATAATGAAAAACCATGAAGTTTGTTTGGTTTCTTTGATCCATGAAATGAATATATAATGATCATTGTTATCATGGACATCATTGAGAAATTGTAATGATGGTCATATTAAAATGAGATCAACCATCTAAAATGCAACAGTGATCATGTCAATAACGAGGTAGACCCCTAAAAGTGTCATAACATGATTGTTGAACTTTGAAGTTATAATACATTTGTTGTATCTTATATTTTGTATTACATACATGCAAGTAATACATGTACGATCATAAACCAGAAGTTTATGGATCATGATTATTTACTTTATTGGCATGACCGGTTAGACCACACCGAGTCAATGATGATGTGAAACATAATGAAGAACTTGAAGATTCTTCTAGCTGGTAGCATGTATTGTTTGCTCTTAAGGGAAATTATGTATTTGTCAATTAAGGGTGTGTAACCCTAAATATTCTGGAAGTGATTAAGGGATATGCATATCCCAACATGATACCATTTAGTGTTTTAAATCGATGCATCGTCTAAATGGTTATCAAATTCACAACTTGATGTTTGTGTAATTTATGTCTTAGCTAATAAGATTGCAAGCACAATAATCCAGATTGCATGTATTTATTAGTAGTGACGATAAGTTTATTTCCCTATCTATTAATGATCAGCAGAATAAGTGTTGAACTTCCTGTAGATTATGTTCATACACAAATTGCTTTTGTTAAAACGATCATTGAACGTCTACGATTGATAGCAAAGCCACTAATCATGTGAGTAAGTTCATGTTTATATATGCGTACATGTAATTTTACATGCAATAACATTAATACACATCAAGCCAATATGTTATAATAGTTTCTCCCTATTATAGTTGGTTTTTGGTCAGAAACCAAATATATCCCTTCTAAGATTTTGGTTGTGCGGTATATATTGAAATTGATCCATCACTACGCACAAAGATGGGATCTTAAAAGGTGGTTGGGAATATATGATAAATTAATTGATATCCATCTCAATGGATTAACATTCCCAACATCAGGGGGAGATAAAAAGTAGTTGGAAAATAAATGAGTTGGTATGAATTATCATTGATCCTCAAAAAACTAAAAGTGTGAACCATAAGTTCAAAGAATAACTCATATACAAAGATTAGCGAATCTATTACCTGACGCATTCACTGACCTTAAAAAGGTGATTATGTCACATATACCAACTGCTAATGCTCCAATTAAGATGAGTGTCCTAGAAAGACAACCACATGTTTGTAAAGAGTCTATTGCACGTCTAAAGCATGGTAGACTAGTCGATTCCAATAATAAAATTCCTCGAAAGTTGGAGCAACTAATTAAGATGGTCAAGTCGGGGTTATATTAAAAAGGTCTCTTGAAGAGACGGTAGACATGATGGTTCAAGAAGAACCTCAGGTACCTGAAACTAAAGAGATCTCAATAAGTTGTATCATGTCTAAGATATGTATGGAATCGAAATAAAATCGACATCGTTATACTTTTGTATATAATATAGCGCTTGTAATGATGAAATGATGAGGATCAAGATTTAAGATCTGCCTATGAACAAATACAAAGAAATAATTGGCCAAAACGAAAAGACGCAAATGAGGCAGAGTTGAATTCTCTATTGAAATGGAAAGTTTTGAACCAGTAGTCCATACAACAAATGTTGCAAAACATATTAGAAACAAACAGGTCTTTTATGCGAATCAATAAATGAAAAGTAAATGGTATAAGGCCAAATTGGTGGCACAAGTATTTTCACAAAGACCTATGACTGATTATGAGGAGATGTATTCTCTAGTGGTGGATGTATTGGCTTTCCAATATTTAATTAGCCTGGTAATATAAAGAGAGAATTGATATGCGTCTTATAAAAGTTATGAATCACTGGATACTAAAAGTTTACATGAAAGTCCCTCAATGATTTAATTTATTAAAATCATGTAAAATAAGTTCTCGAGAACGATATGATCGTTGTATACAGATTCATATTGAATACATTGAATATAATTGGAACTCCTGCTGAGTATCCTAAAGCATTTAAGTGCTTATAAGGTTAGTTGAAACATCTTATGGATGTAATTCTTGTATACCAATAAACATACATAGAAAACCTGTACTTGGTGATTAGGGTATCTCAATGTACAGTGTATAAGCATGGTACAATATGTATTATACAAATAAAGCAAGTGTTCAAGACATCCTTCCATATGATATAGAAATCAATGAGGAGGTTTATGTAACAGAACTCCTAAAGTGTGTATGCATATACATTGTTTTTCAAAGTGGAAAGAAGTAAGTGAATGATTGTAAATGCCTGAAGCATTGATTTCAAAACCTGATGAATGTATCTTATAAACTTAAAAAGATAGTAAGGATAAAATAGTTGGGTTGAGTGTTGTACTACTCATGAGATATTCTGATAAAAGAGCAATATGAGTTTGATAATATCATCCATCTTTATCAAAAGTCCTCTCCTAAAAGTTCACTATAATCGCAGTTTACAGTGATGATGTCTAGGCACCATTGAGAGAAACTGTCGAGCTTTTAGAGGGGGAATTTTGAATGACCCTGGCTCAGTCTAGTTACTACTCAACCTAAAGTTCGAGTATATTTGTGATCATATTTTTATCCATTGATCAAACTACATCCAGAAGATGCTGGGAAAACTGAACCTTAAAGTATGCTAAAGGTTGTTCAGACACTTTTTATAAGAAATGACTATTATCATCTCCTACCAAAGTAAGGATTCTCATTCCAAAAGTACCATGGCTAAAGTGTAATTGTGCATTGATATTTCTTCCTAGCTATACATGATTATATATATATCTTTTATTTGAATTTATAAACATGATATAGCACATGTCCAGTGAGGAGACATTCGAATGGTAAAGAAGATATGTCGATACTCTAAAGGTAAGAATGATATGTGCCTGGATTTTACTAACCCATGAAAACTAGTTTTGTTAGTCTTGTAGATGTAAAGAATGTAAGACAACATAGTTATGGATCTTATGGTATTTGTTCGAAAGAGGAAGCACTAGAAGTATCACAAGAAGATTTTACAACATTATTCAACATAAAGGATTGCACTTCAAGTTTTGAGCAACTTTCAAGGAAGATGGACACACGTCACTTAAAGGATGCATATTATAATGAGGGGGAGATTTATTCAAGTTGCACTCTTTTTCCCTCACTAAGTTTTGTCCCATTTGGGTTTTCTTAGTAAGGTTTTTAATGAGGCAACATATCTGATCCAGAAGTATCAGGAGAAGAAAATACGCGCTGCACTCTTTTTCCCTTAGCTGAGGTTTTGTCCCCCTGGGTTTTCCAAAGCAAGGTTTTTAACGAGGCAGCATCTCAAAGCATACAAAGTTGATAACCAAGGGGGAGTGTTATAAATATATTATATTATGTGGTTATCAACTCCTTAAATAGATTAACTTGTTCTTCAAGACTTCATCTCCTATATATATTTATTGTATTCCTTTGTAAAGATACATCTCAATCAATGAAATACTAGATCTCTTCTCTCTATTATTTTCTTCTTCTTTCTTTGTTAATAGGCTAGTTTCACAACATGTAGATTAAAATGATTGAATCCATGAATTTTATTGGTAATCAATGGTCAAAACTAATTAATGTGTAGTTAATTCTATAGGGTAGGGTGTAAATGAAAAATAGAGTATGGTGTATTTAGAATAAGCCTTTGTGTTAAGGGAGAGACTTGGTGTTTTAAGGGACACAAGTTCGATTCTTGCCCTCCTCATTATTTTCTGCGGCACCTGGTGATGATGAGAGACTAGGCGAATAGGTGGAGATCGCTAGCTCGATCTTTGAATTGAGCAGGTTTTACCTCACCGCGCTGTCGTGCCTTCGGACGAGTGTTCACGGGCTTCCGCCCTAGGTGAGGGTTTTCCCTGGTTCGGAAACGAGTGTATCCCGATATGGTGAATTTGCCAGTAGCCCATTTAGAGGATTCGTTGGGTGTTAAAAAAATAAGCCTTTGTGTAATTAGTTTAAAATAAATATGTACAATATTTATTTTATAATTTTATAGTCATAAAAATTGTTTATCCTTTAACCCTATCGACACAGGTAGAACAAACAAGGGTTTTAGGGTTTTGGGGGGTCAATCAAATTCACCCAATTTGATGCTAAAACCCTTCATTCCACCATAGCTATGGCCGCCCTTTCCACAAATCTTCCTTCCACCCTACCTCCGCCTCATAATCGACGCCTCTTCTCCCTTCACACTGTAATTTTCTTTTTCCGAAATTTTAATTATTCATATAATCTTTCATTTTTGACTTATGTAAACTGTTTCCGTAGATATCCCCTTCATCTGCAACATGGAACAGAGCTTCCCTTCGATTTCAGAGACCGTCAAACGGTATCCATTCTCAGTTTTTATTTTTTTGAATTTGTTTATATTGGAACAACTTTGGTAAATGTATGAACTTGTATAAATAAAATAATGTTGATGTTAATGTCACACGGAACATATATCAAGATTTTTTTTTGGAAAAATGTTATTTTTGGCTCATGGTTGTAAAAATCACTAGACGCTAGTCGAGGGGCGGGTGGCAATGGCGCAGCTTAAGAGGGGCCGGGGGCGCCCGACCCCCCGAACTTTTCGTTTAGTATAGTTATATAGGTAGTTTTCGTATAGAAATTTTTGGGTATATACGTTTTCGACCCCCGGTTTTATAGAAATTTTTGGGTATATACGTTTTCAACCCCCGTATTCGTTGTCAAGCTTCGCCACTGGTGGGTGGGGTACTGACTAGCGATTAATCGGATTGGAATTTTGTATGTAATTTTTTAGACTTGTATGTATCCATATACAAACCTTTTCAAAATTTTATGTATAGTTTTTCAAACTTATCAATTGGATTGGAATAATAGGTATAATTTTTTACATAGTTCAAAGATTTTGACCAGTTTTGACCGATTTTGACTGGTTACCGATTAGGTGAAATTTAATCTGTGAACTACTACCAATTACTGATTAATCCCGATTTTTACAAACACTGATTTGGCACCAAAAGTTAGTAATTTTTACTGTCACAGAGCAAAAGATTATGACTTTTTTAGATATCTGCATTCTTGAACAATTGAAATATTAAATTATCTAATGTGAATTCTATTTAGTCTTTCCTAATGATGGGTTAAAGAGGAGAAAGACCGAAGAGTCTATGTTTTCGTGGTCGAGCAGAGGGCGTGTCGTGTGTGCTATATTTGATGCCAACTCTAAGGGTGACTTGAGTGTCAAGGATCAAAAGGTTACTAATGTTGATGGGGTTGAACCATTTGGAGGTAAATCGGGCTCGGTTTCATTCGTTGGATTGACTCACCAGATGGTTGAAGAAGGGAAATTGGTGTCTGCTCCTTTTCAAGAAAGTCGGTCTTTGCTTTGGGTTGTAGCTCCAATAGCGTTAATCTCATCGGTTTTGATTCCACAGTTTTTTGGGATTTTAAGTACTGACCTTATTCAGGATGTTGTTCTCACAGGTATGGATCATGCTTTTCTAGTGCTTCTCATTTTTGCTTCTAGATTAGCGGTTTTACAACAAACAGACTGATGAAAAGAGTTTTAGTTTCACCTTAATGGCTGGCGAATAGCGACAAATAGCGATAAGGTACCTATATGCTACATAGCGAATAGCAATAAACAGCAAGCGCTATTTTATAAATACCGATACACTAGGAAAAAATTATATGTATGTTATATCAAAATATCCTAATATATACGCTATTTTACATGTATATTTAACAAAAACCTAAAATCAAGTTATTTTATAGCTATATATAATTGCTATTTATATTAAAAAAAACAAAAAAAAATTAAAGGTCGCTACCATCGCATCTATCGCTACAGAGGCTATAGCGAGGCTAGACCTGTAAGCTACGCTATTCGCTATAGCGAGCGTAGCGATCGCTATTGATAACTATGCACCATATTTGTCTTATTTTGATAAAAGTTACAATCTTTGTTGAGTGAACTGTAAATATTAGTTTCTAAGAACATGCTATGCTTAAAAGTTGCAGTTTCTTTTTTGGATTTGTACAAGAAAGGTGTTTTCTAACAATGAACAACTCATATTTATGTGCAAGATTCATCTCAATGCCAATGATTTTGTGCAGAGATCGTATACACAGTTTCCTCTGAAGTCATGTTTTACATAGGCTTAGCAACGTTTCTTCTCGTAACCGACCGCGTGCAAAGACCTTATTTGCAATACAGTGCAAAACGATGGAGCTTAATAACCGGCCTTCGGGGATACTTATCATCTGCCTTTTTCGTAATGGGGTTCAAAGTTTTAGCACCACTCTTAGCTGCATTTGTTATGTGGCCACTGCTAGGTGTAGCAGGCGTGGTTTCCGTCGGGCCTTACTTAACTGGCTGTTTGGTTCAGTTTATATTCGAAAAAGTTCTTGAAAAACGTCAGTCATCATGTTGGCCTCTTGTTCCTATTCTTTTCGAGGTTTGTAGGTTCAGTTGTGCAGTATATGGATTTTGAGTCATTTCGTGATGGTGGATTTTGGTAATCTTGAATGTTACTTTGCAGGTTTATAGGTTGTATCAGTTGAGTAAAGCTATGCATTTTATGGAGAAGTTGATGTTTCAAATGAGGGGTCTGCCAAAGTCGCCGGAACTTATGGAGAAGAGCGGTGCGTTGGCGGCGATGATTGTTACGTTTGAAGTTCTTGCTTTGGTTTGCATATGGTCGTTTTTGACGTTTATACAAAGGCTTTTTCCTTCTCGGCCGGTTGCTGAGAATTATTGAGTGATTTTTGTAGAGGTTGTTGAAACTCTGGGTGCATATTTCATGAGACTCAACTTGGAACTCTTTTTAGTTTTTGAATATTTTAAATTAATATATAGTATTTGTTTGTATTATTTGGTATTTTCATATGTTAATTTGATTTCATTATTAATTTTTTTTAACATCACAGTTTAAACTGTGCATATTAACATCTTAAAGATTAATCTTCTACAGTAAAAACTCATTTAGGTATACACATAAAAAACATAATCAATGAATATTAGATGTTTATTATTATTAAACAGGTTAAACAAATTAGTTGAAAATTTAAATTTAAAGTAGAATTTATATGTGCCTCGGTTCATATTGACTACCAAAAGGATGGATTGGATGAGACACAGCAAGACAAATTTTGACAATATTGCAATTTTACAAGCAATGGAAGATGTGCTTGGGTGACGATTAAATATAGAAAGTTTATTTTGGCTAGAAAGGATAGGAAGCAATAAAATTATGACATGTGACAAAATTTAAAATAAAGAGGAAGGGTGTTTTAGTCAATCATATCATTTCTTTTTCCTTCTCCCCAGTAGCTTCAAAACCCACCATTTTACGCAACTGGGTTTTTAAAAAAAAAATTCGAAAATATAACAATAGTATACTCGTTTTAAAGATAAAAAACGCTCGTTTTTTTGGTGCAATTTTTATAAAAAAATAATGTCGTATGAAAAAGTTATTAACGTTTAAAAAATGTGGGGAATTGGAGGAGAGAGAAACTATTGTACTGGATTGACTAGAATGTCTTTACACAAACCCACGCGCCTCTTTCTTCTCTTCAATTTCACCCATTTAATCTTAGCACTTGATTAAATCAATTGATGGTCAAGATTACTTTCTAGCCAAATAAATTTTCTATTATATATTAACCCAGATGTGCTTTACAAGTTTATAAAGATTAAAGAATGAATTTAAGTTTTCCTAGTATGGTTTTAGATTTTTTTTTTTAAATATACGTTAGTATGATTTTAGAAAAAAAAATTATGATAATAATTATACCCATGAATTATAAATCAAATAACATAATAATTAAATTATAGCAATTATCAATAAAATGATTTAAAACCATTAATGAAATGAAATACTAAACTCACATCATCTTTTCTTTTTAGTAATAAACTAACAAGTAATACAAGTATTAAAATAAGTAAAAAATAATAATAATATAAGACAAGAAAACATTAGGAATTTTCAACGGGCTTAATATTAAAAAAACTCATGTCAAACTAGATATTAGGTCGTTAAAGTTTTTATGAGTTATGACGTCGTTATCTTGATCTTCTTATCATACGTTCTCTAATTTTTGTTTGAGTAAATTACAAGTTTTGTCCTTTATGTTTGTCCAAAATTTCAGGCGCTGTCATTTACCTTTAAAATTGATGAGTTTTGTCCTTAATGTTTCAAAATCCTGCACATTATGTCCTTTAGGGCAAACCCGGTTAATTTTTTTTTTTGTTAAAACTGGTCATGTGCAAGGCATGTGAGGGTACATTTGTCTTTGCACCATTATAGGGGACTATTGTGCAAAATATTTAATATCTAGGGACTGACTGTGAAAAAACAAAACAAATATTTAGAATCCTCTCTCTCCTCTCTCTCTCTCTCTCTTCCAGCGGTTCTCTCTCCTCTCTCGCGTTCTTCTCTCACTCTCTCTTCTAGTTCTCACAGATCACACATGGTTCACAACACCAACAAAAACCCCAACACCAACAAATCTGACGCCATGATCTGACGACGACCTGTTAAATGAAAGTCAACCGCAATGCCACCAAATCCGACGCCATGATCTTCGTCGTCGGACTTCGTATTGCAGTGGGGAATCGGAAGCGGTTGCGTTGTATGAAGGTCCAACAGCAACAAGCTAAGGATAAAGAATTGGCTGCGGCGACGGTTTCCGGTACACCGCCTACCGTCGTCTCGCTATGATCTGGCACCCCGACAAAAACCCCAACACCAACAAATCCTACGCGGAGTCCAAATTCAAACAGATCTTCGAATGGGGAGAGTTCGTTTGGAGGATCTGATGCTGGATTTAGGAATGGGGAGAGTTCGTCGGTGAAGAAGGCTCCGGCTGTGGAGAATGTGTTGGGTTGTAGCTTGCTTGAGCTTTATAAGGGTGAGAAGATGAAGATCTCTAGGATGGTCCTTGATTCTTTCGGGTATGTTTTTCCACCTTTTCTGTTATTGTTTATTGTGGTTTAGTGGTGATATCGGATTTTTTAGGGGTTTTTGATATTTTTAGTTTTGGGGATTTTGGGGGGTTTTTAATCTGGTATATAGGTTTGTTGAGAATGGTTCAGGGTTTGTTGTAATATTCTAAAATTAATTTGAATCGTGATTTTGGGTGGTTTGCATGTTATGGGGAATGGTGTTTGTTGCTGGTTATGGGGGATGGTGGTGGTGGTGTTGATGAAATATCAGGTAATCGAAAAAGTGCTAGGATAAGTGCTAAGAAAAGTGGATCGAGACAACTTTATGACGAAGATTTTATATCGGATGAGGAAGTAGATGAGGAGGTTGAATATGAGTCGGATGGTGTTGAAATCATTGAGCACTACGGACAAGACGATGAGGATCTTGGAACTATTTGATCTTTAAAAATGTTTGAACTAATATGTTAATGTTTGAATGTTTAAATACTTGATTTGCTATGTTTTAAACATCGTTGTTTGAATTTTGAACTAATTTAAGTATTATATTGATATTAATGCGTGTGCATTGAATGTTTAACTACTTGATTTGCTGTAACACCCCGAAAAAGGGATTGGTAATCAAACCCCGTTAATACTAAAAGACGGGTAAAATACTGTTAGCGGTAAAAGTAACCCGGTAAATATTAGGATTTAAATAAATAATCCTAATATTAAATAAAAAGTGAATAAAAGATTTTAAGGAAATAAAATGGATAAAAGGCCCGAGTCAATGGGACTTAAAATAAAACAGATTATGACTTCCCGAACCCATTAAGTTAACTAGGAATAATTAACCTAGTTAATAAGAGGGAATGTTACTAGAAATAAGTAGGTTGTGGCCTACTTAATAACAAACCAAAACATGAGGGGCTAAAGGTGGGTAAATAGGAAAATGTTTTAATTAAAAACATTTATAAAAAAATTAAAACACACACAAAGGTGTGTGTTCTAGATCGACCTCCAGGAGACAAAAAGGGGTGAAAACCCTAGCTCCACCAAATCTTCAAATTGAAGGATCAATCGAAGGCCAAATTCGGATTTGAATGTATATAAACGATCACTAAGTCAAGGGGATCGTAAGGTATGTCGAATTTCTAACATTCATGAAGTTGTGAAAATTAGTTAACTTTGCATGATGCGATCTATGCATGAATCGTAGAGGCTATGGCCGAATTAATGAAGTGTGATTGCTTAGGAACAAACCCTAAGTAGAAAAGATATTATGGAAAATTATGCGAAATATGAAAAGATAAGAGTTCTAAATATCATGTTGATTTAGACTTAATGTAACGCCCCAAAATTCGAATGTTTATAATTGTTAATTGTTCTCGTATGGTACATCAAGAAATGAATGACTAGGTTATTTAACCAAGTTAACAAAATTGTAAAAACAATTAAAGGAATGAAAGTTGTGCCCATTTATAATTAGTGACAACTTGAGGGGCTAAAGTGGGTTAAATTGAAAGTTGAATTAATAACTAAAAAATTACACACACAAACACACACGATCGTGTGTTCTAGAGAGAGCAGGAGCTCTCATGAAGCCAAAACCCTAACTTCATCTAATCCATCAAATTGGAAGGATAAATGTCACACCCCCAAAATCCACACGCGGAGTATCACCGCTTGGAGGCGTGACTGACCAGGATCAAGCCATCAATCATATCAAACATAGTATTTAAGTGTAAAAGTAGGAAAATGTAATTCATCTTGACATGACTGATGTTCATAACCAAACATTGTTTAAGTAGCGGAAGCATAATAATGAAAACCCAAAGTAAGTTACAAGTTCAAATATCGTCTACGATCCGTATCCCACAACGACCTGCTCCTCCCTGTGCAAGCTCCATATGTACCTAAGGTCCTGCAAGGCATGTAAGAGAGAGTCAACAACTAGTTGAGCGAGTTCACAGTTAAAAGTTCAGTATTAGTATAGCGTGAGTAGTAGTATGTTCGTTCGTTACAATGTATCGTATTAGTTTCCATCGCGGCCCTCCAGGCAGGTGTGCGAAGATGTTGGGGAAGGTCTTTCCCCAAGTTTTTCTAGACTAGGTTTGTTTGTATCGCGGCCTCTCTAGGCAGGTGTGCGAAGATGTTGTAAATTTAGTTCGCGGCCAATGTCCTTGGCAGGTGTGCGAAGACAGTCATAATATCGCGGCCAATGTCCTTGGCAGGTGTGCGAAAATCGTTCAATAAGTGTTACTAGTCTAGCAGTAGGTTCTGTTATCTATGTACGTACAGTAATCATCAAATCCCCATTCCCCCCTGGGAACCCCATGCCTTGGCTTGTGTGAACTCACCTTGGTTTGCTCGGTATGCTAGGTTATGTGCTCGCAAATAAGTCAATCACGTCCTATAGTATGCACGTATGTGAAATCAGTTTGTGTTCACGTATAAGTACACAGTTGATAAGCAAGTAGCACGTAGCACGTATTTGAGATCGTACACAAGATGGTGACACTTAACAGCAGTTAACTAACCAGGTTAACACTTAACAGAAAAGTAAACAGATTACTGTGCTGATTACCCATTTGGCGAAACACCCCTGTTTCGCCATAAGTCCCTTCGACGAAACACCCCTGTTTCGTCTACCATTTGATTTCGTCGTTGAGGTCTCGACGAAACACATCCTGTTTCGTCGTTACCTCTGTTTCGTCAATAGCATTTTGATTCGTCACAGATTTGATTCGCCAAGTAACAGTTACGTCAAAGAATCAGTTACGTCAAATAATCAATTACGTAATGAGAAACCCTAATCATCACTAACAGCCGACATCAATATTATCAATCATGCAGTAATCATTCAACACAGAATCATTATAACATCATCTTAGCATAAATCATCGGACCACTTTAACGTCTAGCATGAACCCTAGCTTACGTATACAACATATCGATTACAATATCACCTCATCAAACCCTATCAAGATGCTAACTTGCATTCAGAATCAGATCCTAATCACAACATCCAGAACCGAGTATTCAATCATATTAATTTTCGCATAAAACCATTTATATCCGACTACAATATTCATATCGAAATCCATATCATCATCTTCATAACAAGAACCCTAATATTTAGCATGTATCAATACAATATACATCATCAAAGCAGAAACACATGACACACAAACACATACATGGATGAAAGATCAATCAAGACACATAGGATTACTAACCGAGATAATGTTAAAGATGGTTTTGATCGTTCGGGAGTATTCAGAACTGCCGACACACACAGAGGAGGTTCTAGGGTTTCAACTTTTGCCAAAGATGTGAAACTAAGGTCGTTGCACGCTAATAAACACGATTTAACGTTCTGGGCCCGTAATGGGCTTCGGCGAATCTGGGCCGGCGAAACAGCTTGTTTCGTCGAGTCGTATTGGGCGAAACATAATCTGTTTCGTCGAGCTTAGTTATGGCGAAACACACTTGTGTTTCGTCGGACTCTTCCTATGTTAAGCAGTTTATGTTTCACGACATGTTATACAATCAAACACATAATCAAGCAAACACACTAGGTTTTATCATAACACAACCATATAGTCAAAGTCAACGTGCATTAAATGCGAATAAAGAATGTCGGAAATTCGAGTTGTCACAATAAACGAAGCTCAAATTCCGAACCGAACACGAATTTGTGATCACCTACACGAGGGGATCATAAGGTATGTCTTAAATTCTAGATTGGTGATTATCCACGAAGTGGGTTATGTTGTAAATCATGAATTGGTATGAAATTGAGCATGAGGATATGTTAGAATCATCATATAGAACATGGGTTATGCATTATTTAGGTTAATTTGATGCTTAGATGTGAAACCCATTAGTTATGGTGAGAATGATGAGTTGAATCACCATCCATGTTTAATTCTTGTTGAATATTGATGAATTATGTGAGTAATATGGAGTCTTGTTAGAAGAATTGAAAGAAACATGATGATAATATGTTTGAATGTTTATGTGTGAATGATATATGTTAATTAGTATGAGGATTTGATGAATTATGTATGAAATTAGGAGATTGTGCATGAATTAGTTGTACCTTATGTTTAGAAGGTTGTACGCCCACCAAGTGTATGATGAAATGCTTAAGTGAAGTTAGGATGCAAAATGTTATGAAAAAGCTTGGTGTATATAGGAACGAAATACGAAAATGATGGCATGATCATGTTAAATTACTAATTTGAATATGGTTGTAAGCACATTTGCATCGAGGGTAGGTAATGTATATGGTGCCTTTCGTATAGCCTACTTTGATATTACGAGTAGATGAGAATAAGTCGAAAGTTCACATGATGAATTGTTGACTTCTAAAAGTCAACTACGCATAAGAAGCATGATAGGATTTGTTGTCGTAAAAATAGGATTATATGAAGTCGTAAGTTACATGTTATGTCAATACGTGATATTTGTGATGGCATGACGAATTACATGAGTTTGAAAGGATATGAATTTGATTATATGTCTTATGCTTGTTAATTGTGACTAAAGAAAGTCAAATGTGAAATATGCGATTGATATGATCGTTAACATGTACAATTGTGTATGCTAATGAGAATGTGATTTGGTGGCATGAAAGTAGAGGAATCATGTCGAGATGGACTCAAGAATGAAAGGCTAATAGGTCAAAAGGAAGCAAGGAAGCGGATACGGACACGGATGCACAAAGTAAGTGATTTCTGTAATCACTTCTTAGTTGTTTATGTAAAGTTAGGTGCGATTTAATTAAGTATGATAATTGAGGTCAAATAGGAATGAGTTGTATGAAATCGATGAATTTCGCTAAGTAAATCAAATGGGTCAAGATGAGGTTTTATTGCATACCGGAAAGGTTGCATAAGTAACAACTTCGGTATGATAACCGGGTAATGGATAAAATTGTATGTAAGCATGCTAACCGAGAAACGGTGACGCGGGTTAATGGGCAAGAGGTTCGGTAGTAAATTATGAGTAAATGAATAAACAATTTCATAGATGGAAATTGTACTATTTAATGTTCAATTACGTAATAACGAATGAATTTAACGAATACCGGGTATCGGGTGCGTAAACCCCAAGTACGACACTCCGGATAATGTAAAAGTATTATGTTCATAATGTTCATGTAAGTTTTGAGTTAAAAGGAATGAGTTATTTGATAAAAACATGAACGGGTCGGATAAATCGTAAATGAATAATAAGCCGATAGCGCGTAAGTTAAGAATTTCCTTAATCCGGATATGGAATTTCAAGTTCACATGATAGAATGTCAAATTACGAGCATGTAGGAAGAAACGAGAGGTTAAACGGGTAAACGGTTCAAAAGTTATGCGCGTTTTAGTGCGTACGGACGACGAAACAGAGCTGCAGAAAAATTCAAAATCTAGAGGGCGTCGCCGACGGCCTCTACAAACTCAGTTTTCTCCGACGCCTTATTTTACTGCCTACAGGGGGTTCTGGCTACGTGTAAATCCAAGGGCCGTCGCCGACGCCCTCCCCATGTCCAAAAAGCTGAAATTTGTTATTTAAGTCGATTTATGGAACGTAGGCTTCGGTATGTTAACCGTGGACTACGGCGGACCTCCCAATCATGAATTTGATCGTGCCTTTAATGTTTATGGGCTATAAATCTAAGTTTAAGTCCCATGCAATTAAAGTATGTGTATGTAAGAGGTATGCAAGATCTTGAACGTCTATGTAGGAATGTAGGTACGTATGTAAATGTGTATGTATGTATGTATGCATAAAGGTGCGTATGAGTGTACGCATGTATGTAGAGATGTAGGAAGGTATGTATGCATGTAGGAATGTCTGAACGCATGATTTAGATGCGTTGAGTAATAACGTTATTAACAGTGTGCCTTGAGAATGAAAAGTAATGCATGTACATTATTGAAGCCTCACCGGGAAATGCATACGCAGAGGGAATGTTTAAGTTAGGAAGATAACGAAATGGGAAGTGTACGGGAATGAATCTTGTTTATATAATGTGTGCTAATGTTATGAATGTATGTGTGAGTGCAGGTTGTACGAGACACGGGAAATTATCACGGGGAATATAAATCAAAGACCGAGTCATAAGATAGATTGTACGGGAACGTTGGTGTATGTAATATATCAGACATAAGATATAATTATTTTTGTATTTGTAAATGAGTTATCTGACAAAAATTTATGTGAAAGAGTTATCTTAAAATGAATTTTTTTAAGTAAGTCAAAGTAATATATAATGAAATAAATTTATGGCACGAACTTCCGATGTGACTTTTGTCAAATACGTGTTAGGGTCTTACACTTAATTATGCAAACCATGTGATAGAAAGTAGTTAACTTTTGATAAGTTAAGTTAACTAATGAAGAAGTCGAATAGTAGTTTCGACATAGAAAATAAGTAAGGTGGAATAGTCGTGATTGTTAAAGACTAAACTAACCACCTTGTAAATGATGACGATAGTTTGACGCTAAGCGAGCTACGTGGCGGCTTGGTAAAAGAAGCGGGTCAAACTGCTTGAAAACGCGAAGAAAGAGCGAAATCGGATGAGAGGTAAGTAAAGCTTACGCCCCTTACATTATTTACAATTTACTTAATTGCAAGTATTGTATATGAATTCTATTAAGTGATTGGAATATGATGTTCCGACACGATTTAATGCGAGTCGGAACAAAGGAAAATGGTAAGAAATCATGAAATATGGTAAAGAGGTAAAATGGCAAATTAGTCATGTAATGACGAACAAAAAAAACGGTTTTTAAGTAAAAAGAGTTCAAAGAGAAAACCGGGATAGGTTTAAAAGGGGTGAAATGGTAATTAAATACCATCCTATATGGACGAATGGTCAATTAGACTAAATGGGTCAAATGGTGTTGTTAACACCATTTGACAATAACATTTGATAATCGCTTGTTGAGTTTTGTGTTTATAGGAATTATCATAAGGTTCGCGTCACTACTAACTAGTGATTAATAGCGAAAGGTTTTGAAACGGGTCTATATGTTGACTCGAGCCAGGTACGCCTATATATAGATTTATACTTAAAAGTGCATAAATACCCTTAACTGGTCAAGATAAGATTATAATAAAAAACGGGTCAATGATGCATAAAAACCCGTGATTTGAACCTTGTTCAATAGGAACTAATTGTAATAATATGTTCACGAAAAATCGAAGGCGACAAACAAGTTTGTTTGATATAATCTTGAACGGGTCAAAAATAGTTATAATTGAACTTCAAGCCGAGAGCTTGAAATCTAAAATTTTGTGAATTTAGATGTAGGATTTTAACTTCATATGCTGGAGAATTAAATTACGATCACGTAGGAAGAAACGTGAGGTTAAACGGATAAACGGTTCGAAAGTTACGCCCGTTTTCGTAAAAAGGACCAAAACTGAAAAAATAGGAATAGCTGGGCTGCAGCGTGACCCACGGTTCAGACCGTAGGCCACAGTCTGGAAGGGCTGTTTGTTTGTTTGGGCTGCAGCGTGACCCACGGTTCAGACCGTAGGCCACGGTCTGGAAGGGCTGTTTGTTTGTTTGGGCTGTAGCGTGACCCACGGTTCAGACCGTAGGCCACGGTCTGGAAGGGCTGTTTGTTTGTGCTGCAGCGTGACCTAAGGTTCAGACCGTGGGCTACGGTCTGGAGGGGCTGTTTGTTTGTTTTGGGCTATAGCGTGACCTACATTTCAGACCGTAGGTCCCATTTACCTTGTTATAACTTGATATTAATCTATCAAAACTAACTTTTACTTTGGTTTTGATCATAGGTGATTGTTACGGGCTCCGGATGAAGATCAAGCGTGATACAAGAACCGAACACATAGTTAAATGAAGCTTCCGCACGTTACTTCGTCGTTATTTCTAAACGATGAACTTATACATTATGTTGTATTCTTTTTATTTAGAAAATTTTTAAATAAATCCGTATTTTCCAATGTAATTGTAAATATAATTACATGATTATGTTCGTGATCTAAAACTAAATCCGCTTAAAAATAGTAAGGGTGTTACAAGTTGGTATCAGAGCTCATGGTTAAAGAGTAAAGTGTGTTCGGTTCGAGGCTTGATCGCAAATCCGGTAAGTTATACGTATATAAACGATTTAGCATATTAAAGTGTTATAAACAACACATAGAGTTATCGTGTAATAGACGTTACCCCAATTAAAATGATTGATATAGTTAACGAAATTACGTGTGTTGACACGTATAGTAGAAAGCCTTGTATTATAATTTGAGCATTTATTGATATTGACGTAACTAATCTTTGTGAATGTTTTAGTTGAAAGGACACTCGCATCTGAAGTTAGCGGGAATGTAACAAATTGCGGATTTGACAAAAGAATGGTCCAATGTATGACAAGCTGTGCATGCTCACTAAGGACCTAAATCGCGTAACGACCGCGAACAAGGTTAATGGCAAGGAAAGCCAGTTAGGGCAAGCATTACCAGGTGCACATTTTAAATTTAATCGCACAAATAGCAATATGCAACAAATATGTAGAGAATAATCGTTGCATATGTTAATTAAAAGCTTGGAAAACCCGAATAGAATACCTATTCAGGATATTATTTCCAAGAAAACTAAATTGAGGCGTTACTTACATGGGGCGCAATGTGAAAATTATAAAGGGTCATGTGTGTCATGTGTCCATCGCTTACTCCGGCCAAGTAAGTAGTGAACACATGATGTCATGAACTTCTTATGATGGACACATTTACGTCCGATGTAGTAAGGACGGGATGAATGGGACGAATTAAAAAGGTACCCAAATGAATCAAATAAGTAAGATGTTTGATGGTAAACATAAACACAAGTCGGATGACGGAAGCGTATTACGTTAGAATAACGAGCCTGAGAGAAGGGACAAAGATTGAAGTAAATAAAAATACAAACCAACTAATGTGAATGCTAAGGCATAGGGGATAAAGTTTGACTGTCAAAAGTGATGAAATTCACACAGACAAGTCAAAGGGGTAGAATAAGGAATAAAAGACTTGGTCGAATAAAAGCAATGAAATTCGCTAAGACGACCCAATAAATCAAAACAAAATTTTAATGCATACCGGAAGGGTTGCAATAATAGTGACTTCCGCAAAACACCCGGTTGATGGGTAAGGATTTAAACACATGCGTAGACCGAGAAACGGGAACGCGGGTGGAAAGTCAAAAGACTCGGGTTTCGAGTCATGACTAAAAGACGATAAGATGTTGTAAATAGAAATTTTGATAAATTACGTTCAACTATTTTAAAGTTGAACGGGTCGAACAAAGAATGAGGCTTGACATTCATAAGTGACGAAGTTCATACGAATAAGTCAAACGAGTTAAATAAAGGATGACGCTTGCTAATGCAATTAAGCGCGAACCGAATAAATAAGAGCGTGAAATATTAATAAACCTACGTAAAGGGTCATTGGAGTTAAAAACATTAAGATAAAAGAACCCGAGTAATGGGCTGTAAAGAACTATAAGTATGAACCGGGAAACGGTAAGCGTAGAACAAACCGACATGTATATGACGTGAGGAGTCATAAAGTCAGAAGATTAGTCCGAAATGGGTTATGAATGAACCCTTAGACTACGGTCAAGGTCAACTAAAGTTCAAAAGCAAAAATAAACGATTCCAAACAAAACAAGGGATGTCTTAGGTACGTTTGCATAAAGACACGAATAAAAGATGATCTACGGGATCATCATAAACTACGAGATTATAAGTAGTGTTAAAGTCTACGGACCAAAATGACTCACGAGTCATAAATAGAAGGAAACGAACTGTTGGGTCTCACCTTAAAAAGGTGAAAAATCTAAAGAAACAACCGATGAGGCTAAGTGAAAGAACCTACGGGTCAATAGCGTAAAGTGAGGGAACTGATTATGATTCCCCGTCTAAAATGAGAACGGAAAAAGAATAAATGGTGGGTTGTCAATTTCCTTGACATGAGTAATTGACTTAGTTAAAGAGAAAAGCGTTAAACTAAAATTCAGTATTAGTAAGAAACAACGTTTTAACAAATATGAATATTATGAAACGAATTCGGAAAATGATTAATATCAAGGAATATAGATCTTAACACCGATAGGTGCAAGGTGATACATTCAAAAGAAAGATTTTCGATAATAAAAAGTCGACATAAACTTAAACAAAACGTGATGTGATCAGGGTCACAAAAAGTGATATAGAATACAACCATGTCGTAACGTGAGTTATGAGATATGAAATCAGAAAACACGCAAAAGGCCGGGTTGGCAATAAGATATACCCGAATGACGGGGAATAAAGTGACGGCGACTAATCAGTCTAGCCGGTAAAACCTTTCGAATTCAGAATAGTGTTACGACTTATACAAAGCGCTTGTCGATATAAGATTAGCTTGAAGTAAACATGTTGAAAATAAATACAACCGAGTGATCAGATGACAACTCGGTCAAATAAGTGATCAGAATAAGAAATGCAAGATGAAAGTATCGGCCTATGAGGCCATGCACGTGAAAGGCGCATACGCTCTAAAACCAAAAACGCGTTATCCTACATTTTGGTAAGATTATTATATGCGAGCGATGCTCAAGTGATCACCGAAACTAAGAATCAGATGATCTAAACCAATAAAGTACGTGAGAAAGGTTTCGGGGACGAAACCACTTTAAGGGGGGGGGGGTAGACTTATAACACCCCGAAAACGGGTTTGGTAATCAAACCCCGTTAATACTAAAAGACGGGTAAAATACCGTTAGCGGTAAAAGTAACCCGGTAAATATTAGGATTTAAATAAATAATCCTAATATTAAATAAAAAGTGAATAAAAGATTTTAAGGAAATAAAATGGATAAAAGGCCCAAGTCAATGGGATTTAAAATAAAACAGATTATGACTTCCCGAACCCATTAAGTTAACTAGAATAATTAACCTAGTTAATAAGAGGGAATGTTACTAGAAATAAGTAGGTTGTGGCCTACTTAATAACAAACCAAAACATGAGGGGCTAAAGGTGGGTAAATAGGAAAATGTTTTAATTAAAAACATTTATAAAAAAAAATTAAAACACACACAAAGGTGTGTGTTCTAGATTCCAGGAGACAAAAAGGGGTGAAAACCCTAGCTCCACCAAATCTTCAAATTGAAGGATCAATCGAAGGCCAAATTCGGATTTGAATGTATATAAACGATCACTAAGTCAAGGGGATCGTAAGGTATGTCGAATTTCTAACATTCATGAAGTTGTGAAAATTAGTTAACTTTGCATGATGCGATCTATGCATGAATCGTAGAGGCTATGGCCGAATTAATGAAGTGTGATTGCTTAGGAACAAACCCTAAGTAGAAATTTGAAGTAAAATTGCTATGATTTGAATTATTTGATGATTTACCACACTTAGACAAGTGGGTTTTGATTATGTAGTGAAGATGATGATATACACATATATAAGATCATCATATTTGATGGTAGAAACTAGGCACTCGAGCAAATTACATGATTTGGGTACTTGTTCATACATGATCGATATGGATGTTAATGTTAATCTTGGTAAAAATTACTAGTTATGAACTAGTTAGTAAAGGTGTAAAATTATGCCCATTAGGTGTTTGATAAAATGCCTAAATGAAAGCTAAAATGTTGAAATTTCGAGTGAAACGCACATTTGAATATTATGGCAAATTATGCGAAATATGAAAAGATAAGAGTTCTAAATATCATGTTGATTTAGACTTAATTATGTAAACCATGTGATCGAAAGTAGTTAACTTTTGATAAGTTAAGTTAACTAATGAAGAAGTCGAATAGTAGTTTCGACATAGAAAATAAGTAAGGTGGAATAGTCGTGATTGTTAAAGACTAAACTAACCACCTTGTAAATGATGACGATAGTTTGACGCTAAGCGAGCTAGGTGGCGGCTTGGAAAAAGAAGCGGGTCAAACGGCTTGAAAACGCGAAGAAAGAGCGAAATCGAATGAGAGGTAAGTAAAGCTTACGCCCCTTACATTATTTACAATTTACTTAATTGCAAGTATTGTATATGAATTCTATTAAGTGATTGGAATATGATGTTCCGACATGATTTAATGCGAGTCGGAACAAGGGAAAATGGTAAGAAATCATGAAATATGGTAAAGAGGTAAAATGGCAAATTAGTCATGTAATGACGAACAAAAAAAAAACGGTTTTTAAGTAAAAAGAGTTCAAAGAGAAAACCGGGATAGGTTTAAAAGGGGTGAAATGGTAATTAAATACCATCCTATATGGACGAATGGTCAATTAGACTAAATGGGTCAACACCATTTGACAATAACATTTGATAATCGCTTGTTGAGTTTTGTGTTCATAGGAATTATCATAAGGTTCGCGTCACTACTAACTAGTGATTAATAGCGAAAGGTTTTGAAACGGGTCTATATGTTGACTCGAGCCAGGTACGCCTATATATAGATTTATACTTAAAAGTGCATAAATACCCTTAACGGGTCAAGATAAGATTATAATAAAAAACGGGTCAATGATGCGTAAAAACCCGTGATTTGAACCTTGTACAATAGGAAATAATTGTAATAATATGTTCACGAAAAATCGAAGGCGACAAACAAGTTTGTTTGATATAATCATGAACGGGTCAAAAATAGTTATAATTGAACTTCAAGCCGAGAGTTTGAAATCTAAAATTTTGTGAATTTAGATGTAGGATTTTAACTTCCTATGATGGGGAATGAAATTACGATCACGTAGGAAGAAACGTGAGGTTAAACGGATAAACGGTTCGAAAGTTACGCCCGTTTTCGTAAAAAGGACCAAAACTGAAAAAATAGGAATAGCTGGGCTGCAGCGTGACCCACGGTTCAGACCATAGGCCACGGTCTGGAAGGGCTGTTTGTTTGTTTGGGCTGCAGCGTGACCCACGGTTCAGACCGTAGGCCACGGTCTGGAAGGGCTGTTTGTTTGTTTGTTTGTGCTGCAGCGTGACCCACGGTTCAGACCGTGGGCTACGGTCTAGAGGGGCTGTTTGTTTGTTTTGGGCTGTAGCGTGACCTATGGTTCAGACCGTAGGTCCCATTTACCTTGTTATAACTTGATATTAATCTATCAAAACTAACTTTTACGTTGGTTTTGATCATAGGTGATTGTTACGGGCCCCGGATGAAGATCAAGCGTGATACAAGAACCAAACACATAGTTAAATGAAGCTTCCGCACGTTACTTCGTCGTTATTTCTAAACGATGAACTTATACATTATGTTGTATTCTTTTTATTTAGAAAAGTTTTAAATAAATCCGTATTTTCCAATGTAATTGTAAATATAATTACATGATTATGTTCGTGATCTAAAACTAAATCCGCTTAAAAATAGTAAGGGTGTTACATTTGCTATGTTTTAAACTAACTTGTTTGAATTTTGAATTATTTTTAAGTATTATATTGATATTAATGTGTGTGTATATATATAAATTTTAAAAATACATAAAAAAATTATGATCCGATTAATCCCTAATCAGTACTCCACCGCCCGACTAGCGCCTAGCGATCTCTACAACACTGGTGGTGGGAGGTGGCGTTGGGAGAGAGAGAGAGAGAGAGAGAGAGGGAGATAAGAGAGAGAAAGTGGGAATTTAGAGAGAGAAGACAGAGTTTTGTCCCTATAATGGTGAAATTACAAAAATACCCTCACATGCCTTGCACATGACCAGTTTTAACAAAAAAAAAATTAACTGGGTTTGCCCTAAAGGACATAACGTGCAGGATTTTGAAACATTAAGGACAAAACTCATCAATTTTAAAGGTAAAGGACATCGCCTGAAATTTGTGACAAACATAAAGGACAAAACTTGTAATTTACTCCTTTTGTTTTCTATGTAACAGTTACCGGCACAAAAATTCCTTCAATCTTATATTATTTCATCAACTTCACGTAATACAACTTAATTCAGAAGTATCTGATACATAAAATGGATAAGAAAGAAAAATTTTGCACTTCGTCAAGAAAATTTGAGAGGGTATCCCAAGCAATCCTTGTGATGCCCATAGATCTGCCTCTGCTCGTTCTCATTCGTGTGCGCGTTGCTTATTATCCATGAGGTTTATGGGTAGTGGGCATATGTATTCATTTTCTTACGTGATTAAAAAGTATCCGTTGGCAAGGGCGGACCTAAGCCCAGCCCAGGGTGGGCGGGCACACCCCCGGGAAAAAAAAAATTAGTGCTAAGTTTCGTCGCAAATCTCGTTCGCACCCCTTGGAATTTTTCGTCCGCACCCCATGGAATTTTCCGTCCGCACCTCTTGGAATTTTTCGTCTGCACCCCTTAGGTAAAAAGTGTTATCAATTTATATTTTAAAAATATTCTTTAGTAAACTCCTATTTTATAAAAAATACTACCTAAATTATATTACTTTTAATACCTAAATAACTAAACCCAAATACCCAATACATTTAACTAGCCAACTACTAAGTCTTAGCCCAATAAACAAACCCAACAAATCAACAATATTTCAAACTAAAATAAAATAAACAAGCCCACAACCCTTACATATTCTATCCTGCTCTCTTTATCGTCCTTGCACGCCAGCGATCAGAACATCAACAGCGACAACAGTGAACAGTCAGCAGCCGCATACCACCGTAATCAGCCACGGGTAAGTTTCTTTGTTATTTTTTATGATTTTTTGTTGGTTTTTGGTTGATATTAGCCACCTCCAGCAGCCTATTATAGCCGCATACTAACAATAGTAGACATGTGCTTTATATTGTCTTTATTATGTTATGGTGGGTTATATAAATTAAGTTATTTTGTTTTACATGACCCGACTCGACCCGATACGAACCGATTTTTTATTTATATACCTTGGGGCCTAAAATTTTTAAAAATGTTCCGCACCCCCATGGAAAAATTCCTGGGTCCGCCACTGTCCGTTGGGATGCCCATAACCCAAACCCGAGCTTAAACTAACCTCAAAACCATCTTCAAATATCAAATACCTAATTAATCTTCCAAAACTTCTATATTTTAATTACAAGTTACCAACTTCAACATCCAAAACTTCTATGTTTTAATCACAATTTGTAATTTACTCAAAATACTAGTCTTGAAAACCTTAAAATGAAAAGTATTTATTTATAATATCACGTTTTCTAGACTGCCTCATTATTCATCCCCAAACCAAAGTTCCTTTTGCTTACCAATGTTCCACACTGCCACGTGTACGGCTCTGATTCACTCTTGGTCACCAAATCTACAGTCCTGTTCTCTTTTGACCTTTTCAAAATTCTTGTCCAAAAAGCAAACATGAAACTCTCCCCAAATTTCAACCGTCAAAAGGTTGTGAAAATGACCAAAATGACCCCACCACCCCATGCATGTACACAACTACACAAGACATATTCCCATTTAACATATTTCGATACTCATGTTTATTCTCGTATATAAACCTTCAAGTAACTTGATTATTTTTTAACAACTACATTGTTGACCAATCTAACCAATATGGCAGCCGTTAGATTGATACGAGTGTCAAGACTAAGACCAGTATCGGTTCTTGGCTCGCCTACTTTGCGAATTGTACCTGCAACGGTGAGGTTAAGCGTTACATGCATAGCGGCTGGTTTTAGTTCGGAAAGTGGTCAAGTGAATGGAGAAGTAGAGAAGAAACCGTTGATGGCCGCCTCATTAGTTAATGGTGTGGGCCCTTTGCAAACACAAACAAGTGAAAGAGTAAGCTTGGCCACTCTACGTAAGATCGTTACAAGGCCTAGACCGTGGAGTTTAATCATCCAATCGCTGGTCGAAAAGGTATCTAATTTTGCACTTTCCGTAACTACTAAATTATAACTAAGATGTGCATGGTTCGGTTTTGGATCTAACCAAACCAAAAACCAAAAATTCGGTTTTTGAATTTCTGAAAACTAATTTTTTTTCAGTTTTACTTCTTGGGCTTGAAATTTTTGGGCTGAAAGAAAGGCCCACAAATAATGAACTTGGGCCTAAATGTTCTTATTAGTTATTGATTAACTTAATTATAATATATTTGGCTCTAATAATTTTTGCTACACTATTGTTAATTTCTTTAAGGCAAATTGGATTTAAATAATCCCAACTTGCTCAATTTGGCCGATAATAATCCCAACTCAATTATTGGCCGATAATAATCCGAACTGGTCCACTTTTGGCCGATAATAGTCCGCCGTTAAAAATAGCTTAACGGAGTTAAGCTTTTTTCCGAATTACAAACCGATGTTTTATCGATTTTGATCAGAATGAGGATACGATTCTATTTATGTAAAACTTAACTCGAAACGGTGCTTCAAACGACTTGATTTTTGTTAATTGGAAGTTTAAACACCCGAATTGAAGCACCGTTGTTGATGCATATTTTGTGGACACGACTCGGCTCGGTTCAACTCGGCTCAGTTCGATTTGGTCTCGACTTGAAGACACGAAGATCAAGACAAAGCTGCTTGTGTCTGTACTTTGTCTGTAATGTGTCATGATACAAAACGATGTCTTGTGTTAGATTTGTTTATATGTGCGTTCGATGTAAGTTTGACCAAGTCAACCATCCTCCGGTTTGACTTGGCCAAACAGTTAGCACATTGTTTGTGATATGTGTGTGTCGAAGGATGAGGCATCGAAGGATAGTTTAGATCCTTCGATGACCTCGAAAGATAACGTTCGATAGATACAGATGGACCTCGAAGGATATCATCCTTCGAGGTATGTATGGATCTTTCGGTAGAATTCTGGTCGATAGAAGATCCTTCGACTAGATCACCTTATCCTTCGACCACAGGTGCTGTGTCGGGTATATATACCCATGTAGTGTGTTGTGTTCAGTGGAGACACTTAGAGACATAAGAGACAGAAAGATACACTCGAGAGATAGAGAGCATTCTGTCCAGGAACACACACACACTTTAGAGAGTTTACAATACAGATTTGTAAACCTTGCGCTTGTAACCGGAACCTTTCATACGCATTAATACAAGTGGTGTTAATCGTTGAACCTTGTGTGTTTTGTGTTTTATACTTGTCTCAACTCGGTTTGCATGCTAGCTTGGATTCCGCACTCGCTAGTGTGTTAATATAACAAGGATAAGGTTTGACCTCATCCGGGAAGAGGGACCTACAAGTGGTATCAGAGCCTTGGCTCTTCTCCTTGTTAAAACCGAGTGTTTTAGAGTGTGTTTCGGATTTTTGAAGCTCATATTTTTCTGAAAAAAAAAAAAAAAATATTCTGTTTTAAAGCTTCAAAATCATCGGTTTTTGCTGAACATTGTTATAAAAACCTTGTTATTTTTCATTGTCTATTGTTAAAAGTTGGTTCTTATTGAAGTTTCGGCCAAAACTCGTGTTCGGCAGTGTCGGTTTTCTGAAAAATTCAAATTTTTCTGGGTTTGTTCTTGATATCTTCATCATACATTCAAGTGTTCTTCAAAGTGTTAAATATTTTGATCTTGTTTAATTGATTTCGAAAGTTGTTTGTGCATTGGGAAAGGACAACTGGTTAAAATATTCAAACCAAATCTGGTTTTGGCAGAAAGCACGTCTGAACATACCTTCTGCCGAAAGTTTCTACCAACTTGTCACCTTTCTCACCAACCTGTCAACATTTGTCAACTGTGTCAGAGCTCATCGAAAGATATCCTTCGGAATCGAAAGATCATCTTTCGATCAAGGAGGTTCGACAGATACCCATCCTTCAAACATCTTTCGAAGTCAGTGAGTTATCTTTCGAGCCAAGGAATCTTTTCGAAGGATATATTGTTCGAGCTTCTGTTACATTTCGAAAGATAAGGATCCTTCGTCTTGGAGAATCTTTCGAAGTCATCGTTCGAAACTCAACAGTGATCTTTCGAACACTGTTGATCCTTCGAACAAGTGTCTATCTTTCGAACAAGTGTTGATCTTTCGACCCTAATCTGTTTAAGTTTAACAGTTTGTGTTTTTCAGGTCTTTCGAACAGGGATCCTTCGGCTGGTTGTTATCATTAAAAAAAAAAAAAAAAATTAACATAGCTTGTGAAAATTAATTTTTTTTTAAATCAATTTTCACTTAATATATTAATTTTTATAAAATGGGAACAAACGGTGAGTGGTGGAATCAATTGATTTCGACTTCACAATCATCAGCTACACAACCTGAGCCAGAATTCGACAAAAATGCATTCTTGCGAGCTATTGCCCCAACTCAAGCCGCAATGATAACTGCAAATCAATGGGCATTGGTCACAAATCAAAGCAGCAGCATTCAATCTATGATGCAGAACGACAGTGAAACTGGTACAAGCACAAAACCGCCAAAGTTAAATCACATAAATGATTGGGGATGGTGGAAAGAAAGGCTGAGAACTTATGTTCAGGGGCAAGGTCAAGATCTATGGATGTGTTTCTTCACTCCATTTGAAAATGATTTGGAAGTTGCAGGATCTAATCCACAAACTTACAGCACTCTGTCTGATGATGATAAGAAGAAAATTGAGTTAGAAAAGAAAGCATTCATGATTCTCACACAAGCTCTTCACAGAGACATTTACCACCAGTTTGTTTACTGCACGACAACTAAAAGCTTGTGGGATATGCTCACGTTACGATGTGAAGGTAATGCTCAATCTAGAAAGATTAAGCAAGATTTACTGAAGAAAGAGTTTGAAGGTTTCACGTGTATGGAGAATGAGACTTTGGCAGATTTATCTACAAGGTTCCATCACTTGTTGAGTGAGATGTTTGCTTTTAAAATCACTGCCGCTCAACAAGAAATAGTGAAGAGATTTGCTGATAGCTTACCAGCAAAGTGGAGCAGTTATCTTGAAATTCTCAAAGAAACTGGTGCTTTAGACACAATCACCATTTATGATTTAATTCAAAAATTGGAGAACAAGGATGTGGAAGAAAAACTTAAGGCAAAAAGAACACTCACTCCTCAAAGTCCAGAGATGTATTTTGGGATTGCTGGAGGTATTGGTGGAGAAAAACCAGCTTCTCAACACGCGAAGCTTCAAACAGCTTTCATCTCAAACACTGGACCATCAACAACAGATCAGTTTGATCCTTCAGCATACTTGATGTATCCAAGATCAGATGTGAAACCGACAGCTCCTCAGCAGCAACAACCGCAACAGCAAGGGTTTTATGGAAACACTTCAAACTTTCAAGCCACTTCCAATCCAAACACTGTCAGATTAGACACTTCCAACTTTTCCAAAGTCAGTGTCGAAATAGCCAAGGAGCATATGGAGATGTTGAATACCTTGGTTAGTGCTTACTGTGGATTGATCGCAGGTCAGATTGGGAATATCAATCTAACCAATGAAGATTATCAGCAAGTGGACAGAGATGAGTTTGAAATGATGGATATCAAATGGGCTCTTGCTAGTGCAATTCGAAGGGCAAAGGAGTTTATGGAAAGGACCGGGAGAAACAACTTGGAAAGCAAGAAAGACACCAAGTATGGGTTCGACAAGCAAGCTGTAACATGCTTTAACTGTGGTGAACGAGGTCATTTCAAAAGGGAATGCACAAGACAAGCTCAGCATGGAAACCAAAATCCCTTCAGAAACCAAGGCAACCAGCAGAACCAGAACAGGAACAATGTTCGTACGTTGATACCTGTCAACAACCAAAGCCAACCAGGGTCATCAAATGCCAACCGGGGACTCGTGGTTCAAATAGATGAAGGTTGTGATTGGTCGCTTCAGCTTGGAGAAGGAGGAAATGGTGGAACAGCTTGTTATGCTAAAGTAACAGAGAAGGTAGTAGAACCCGCGTCTGCTGGTGAATCTTCAGAAGATGAAGATAGTTCGGGTTATAGTGGGAGCACAGATGGGGAATCACTTGATACTGGTGATTTATCAGGTGATGATTTGAATTTGAAGGTTGATGAACTTCTGGCTGAAGCTGAAGTATTATGCAAGAGGAGATCTATTCTTTGCCAGAAATCTGCTGGAACTTCCGAGAAGCTTGCTAAGTTCTTCTCTGAAGATGGATCTTTTTCTTTCCATTCAGCCTTTACGGCTAATGTCGACAGTTCATCAGGTCAGGTAAGTATCGATGAACCCACTGTAGTTAGCTGTGAAAATTGTGATAGTTTAAAGGTTAAATATGCTGAACAGGAAAAGCAGTTTGAAGTCACAAACAAACACAATCAAGAATTGATTGTTGATCTCTCTAAAGCAACTGAAGCTAACTTGTTTTTAACCAGAAATGAAAAGGAATTTAAAGCTACAATTGCGTCATTAAAACATGATGTTTCTGAATTACAAAGGGCTGTTTTGAGAAAACAACATGCTAACAATGATTTAATTGACACAATTGAAAAGCAAATGGTAGAGTTAGCAACAGCTAGATGTGAATGTGAGACAATTAAGCAGAAATTGGAAAGCTATTCCAATTCCCGCTATGTTTTGGATCACATTATTGATGTTCAAAAGAAAAAGGGGGATAGGAAGTGTAATGGATTCAAATCATGTCCTCCCCCAATGAATCACAATTACTCCAAATTGCCTGATGACGAGTATATGCCCCGTTTTGAACCTACTGTGCCACTCGGTCTAGATGACTTTGCAGCAGGCCTCGGGTTCACAACTGGTACATCATCCTCGGGTCAATCAGAATCTGAGTCTGAGAATGTGACAGATTCATCGTGTGTTAAGGAACAGAATCCTCTCATTGTTGAGGATGCTGATTCTACGGACGATGAATCTGAAGAAATTGTGAATCAACAGTCTAACTCGGTTACAACAGATATTCCAATCGAGAATCACATCTTGTGTGATCCACCAGTGGAACCGAGTAAGACTGAAATGTCAAAAGGAATGGAGTCCCTTGTATCTAGTTGTGAAGGGAAAAACTTGTTGTACACGCTCAAAGGAGATAGCAAAATCTACTCTAACAAAGATTTTCCAATTAAAAATGTAAATCAAGATTTAATTGAGCAAATTTTTGAAGGATGTACTGATAAGTTTTTGGGGAACAAAACTGGCAAAGTTACAGTCACTCAATGTGATCCAATTCCGTGTGAACAAATTAGAAAACAATACGGAAACCAAAAACAACCAATTGAGCGAAAACAACAAGTCAATTCTGGAAAGGGTAAGGGACAGGGGAAGAAAGCTCAGAACAAGAATGTTCAAGCACCTAAAGTTCAGCAGCAAAAGGTGCAAAACAAAAGAGCTCCTGTTAAGAAAAGAGAACAGAAGGTGAACTTTGTTGGATCAAAGGGTACAGATACACTTGAAACATTTCAGGATAAATCTAACATTGATTTTATAAAACAAGTTAGAATTTTGAAACGAAATGATCAGAATAATTACACCCAACACACCAAAGGATGTGATTTAGGTCCAAGTACATCTAGATCACAAAGTTCATTGTCTGGTTCTCAGTCTGGCCATCAACATGTTTCTCCGAGGTTTGTAGAGCGGAGGATGTGTTTTGAGTGTGGCACAATTGGGCACATTGTAAGATACTGCCCATACCTGCAAAAGTTGAAAGCTCCCCAAGAAACCAATTACCAAAAACGATCGTTTTCCCCGAAACAAGACCCCCGTGTCTTGAAAGAAAAGGAAAAGAAGTTGAAACAAAAGAATCAAAAGGTAATTGAGAAGGCCTTAAAGTCAGAGGTCAAAGAAGAAAAACCTGTTCAAGCAAAACCTAAAACGGTAAAACCAGTAAATGCAAAAACTATTAATACAAATACTGGTAATGAACAAACAGCTTGGAGGCCAAAACAGGTAATTCAATCAGGGGGAGCTCCGCAGGCTCTTTTTCCTAATCATCAGGAGATTGAGATCACTTTCCTTGATGATCAAGGTCGACCCAAGTCCACAAAGGCCTGGGTCCCCCTCTCCGTCTAATCTTTGAATGAGTGTGTAGGATATTCCAGGAGGAACTTTCGATAGTCGTAAGATTGTTGATAGTGGAGTGTCCATGCACAAAATAGGCGACAGAAGAAATTGTTGCCTTTGATGGAGAGAAGAAAAGGAAAAAGAGAAACAGAAATGTCTGTTGAAAGAGTTTGAAAAGCTTCGACAAAAATGCAAAGCCTTTAACAATCAAGCTTTGATCGGGTCCCCAGGATAGATTCAATCAAAATGTACGCACCTGCAGCACGTTTGAAGTTCAAAATCAACAAGATGAACGTGCAGTGTACATTTCTTCGCGGTGTGATTGAAGAAAATGTGTTTGTTGAACAAACCAACCGGGTGTGCGGATGCCTTAGCATGGATTGAACAACCGCACACTACTTCTGAAAGAGAAAGACAAAAACCTTCGCTGGTGCAATGTGGAAGACCAGCCGGACCCAAAGGTTTATGATCTTGTTGCTGTCAAGAGACTTCTCAGTAGCTACAAAGAATCGACTTTGAAATCCACACCGGATGGATATCCAGTTTGGGAGAGCTCTCAGATTCCTTGCAATGCATGAGGCAGTTGCAGGATACGGTTTTAAATTTCTAATCTCTCCTTTACTTGTCGTTATTTAAGCTACTTTATAAATTGTTGTCCTTTCGCAGCACTCTTTGGCCAGACAATGACGTCATGGCCCGCACCGCAAACCGACATGCCAACTGATTTTTCCAAAATTCGATAAATCTTTTCAGATTAAAATTAATTTTGGTAAACGGCATTGAGGTAAAACATGAGTTAACCAACATCGGAAAATCATTTTTATAACTATCTTTGTGTTTTAAATTTGTCTTAGTTTATTGGTTTTAGGGGGAGTAAATCTTTATTTGAAAATCCAAAAACATTGAAAAATTTCAAAAGCACAAAAACAATAGAAAAACAAAAATGAGTTTCCTGGCGAGAAAAAGAGAAAATGATAGTACATCAGTGGTCTGTCTAAACCTCTTTAAACCTTAAATGAAAAAGCGATAAGCAGCTCTATATAAGATGTATCGGTAGGCTCACAATCATTTTAAAGTGTGCAGGGTGATATAAACTTAAATCGACTGAAGACTGGGTGGGAACCATTCATTGGCATATGGTCTTGGTACCGAAATTTCGTTTGAGAGATTGCCGAGGTTCTGAGATATTCGGTCTTTATGCTGCTTATCATCTGGGTATCATGGTTGTTTCTATAAAAGACAAAGTCTAGATCTTCCATGATACCATACATACGTGTACATATTGAATACTGCATTCGACCTCAATAAGTGATCAACAATCACATGTCCCATCAAATAAGTGATAAAATATCACATTTATCCGGGAGTCAAGTTCGTCTCTCTGCTGTACGAAAGTACTGACCTGTTCACGGACTTGCTCCTGTGCCCTTCATGCATCTGAAAATCAAGTTCCTCATCAATAAGTGATTTTATCACATAGGGCTTGTTTTCAATCAAAATAAGTGAGAATCTCACATCATATACGGTCAAACAGATGATAATCGGTATACTCACCGGTAAGATGAACCCTCGTGCATACCTTGATACGGGAATGTGTCGTGATGTGGATGAACACCGGTCGGTAAGTATAAATTATACCTTAACGTATCCCCTCGCCATGATTACAAATGATAAGTTGAGTTTATGTGGACAACAATACCGATAATCGTTATAGAATGCTTATCTTAATGTTAACTAATTGAACAACAAGAGCGTTTTGGCGTGACCGTACACTGATATGATTCTCTTACCCTCGAAACTCGCAAAAAGAATGTCTGTAGATATTTATTTACTGTTTTCAGTTTATGAATTTTGTATATATTTATTTATTGTTTTCCGTCTTTACGTTTGAAAAATGAAAAATTCCAAAAAGATTTTAGGTGTGTTTTAATATAAACTTTATAAAATCCAAAAAGATTTTGCTTCTAGTTTATTTTTGATTGACTGATGTTGGAACTCGAGTCTATCCTACCCAAAATCCTGATTGTAAGCCGGAAAACAATTGCATCTTCATAAACAGTCGAAGTTAACAAGTTTTGAAAGTAAAGGATTAAAATTTGATCATTTTCTAAACTTTCAAACTGTTGTCGGTCGGTGTTTGATTGAGATTTGATCTCATATGTGTCATTTGTTAAATGTTAACTATATTCCAAGCGGTTGTTCTCATTATGCGTTTAGCTTTCTTGCATGTGCAGATGCTAAAGGCGAGGAGAACATGGTCGATGACAAGCCTTGGAATGAAGACACGAAGTGGAGGCACTCAAAGGATAAAGTGATCGAGTTGCCGCTGACACTTCATCAACACCACAAGGATCTGAAGAATTGTCAAGTCAAAAGATTCACGAGCATGACTAAATGGAGAGTTCAATCTAAGGGGGAGTTTATTGACACACTACCTAAATGAAAAGGGGAGTTTGTTGATACACTTTCTACTTACGACACGTGAAGACTTTGAAGATCCTCCGACGTGGAAGACATCGAAGTTGATTCTCACGAATAGCGTTGAACCTCACGAGTAGCGTCCAAGGGGGAGTTTGTTGATGCATATTTTGTGGACACGACTCGGCTCGGTTCAACTCGGCTCAGTTCGATTTGGTCTCGACTTGAAGACACGAAGATCAAGACAAAGCTGCTTGTGTCTGTACTTTGTCTGTAATGTGTCATGATACAAAACGATGTCTTGTGTTAGATTTGTTTATATGTGCGTTCGATGTAAGTTTGACCAAGTCAACCATCCTCCGGTTTGACTTGGCCAAACAGTTAGCACATTGTTTGTGATATGTGTGTGTCGAAGGATGAGGCATCGAAGGATAGTTTAGATCCTTCGATGACCTCGAAAGATAACGTTCGATAGATACAGATGGACCTCGAAGGATATCATCCTTCGAGGTATGTATGGATCTTTCGGTAGAATTCTGGTCGATAGAAGATCCTTCGACTAGATCACCTTATCCTTCGACCACAGGTGCTGTGTCGGGTATATATACCCATGTAGTGTGTTGTGTTCAGTGGAGACACTTAGAGACATAAGAGACAGAAAGATACACTCGAGAGATAGAGAGCATTCTGTCCAGGAACACACACACACTTTAGAGAGTTTACAATACAGATTTGTAAACCTTGCGCTTGTAACCGGAACCTTTCATACGCATTAATACAAGTGGTGTTAATCGTTGAACCTTGTGTGTTTTGTGTTTTATACTTGTCTCAACTCGGTTTGCATGCTAGCTTGGATTCCGCACTCGCTAGTGTGTTAATATAACAAGGATAAGGTTTGACCTCATCCGGGAAGAGGGACCTACAACCGTTTTCGTCGTTTGGGGCAGTATTTCGAGGTAAGTTTTATATCAATCAACTCGTATCCTCGTTCTGATCAAAATCCATAAAACATCGGTTTGTAATTCGGAAAAAAGCTTAACTCCGTTAAGCTATTTTTAACGGCGGACTATTATCGGCCAAAAGTGGACCAGTTCGGATTATTATCGGCCAATAACCGAGTTGGGATTATTATCGGCCAAATTGAGCAAGTTGGTATTATTTAAATCCAATTTGCCTTTCTTTAACTAGTTAACATTCCAAAATACAAGCTGTAATCCATTATCAATAACAAACATTGAAACATAAACATATTTTTCGGTTGAGTTCAGTTTATAGAAAATTTAAAACCAAAACCGAACCACAGATTTTGGTTTTCAAAAAATTTGAAACTTAATGGTCAGTATGTTGAATCGTTTGGTTATTTCAGTTCGGTTATGTCGTTTAATTGGTTTCGGTTCAGTTTTTTCGGTTTTCTGCTTGCCCCTAATTATAACCTGGTTTCTTCCGAAACCTGGTCATATTTGGAAGGACATCTATTGTGTAGTAGTGATTAAAGTTTACATGATTCATTCAAGATATAACATATTCTTGTAGTTAAGCTTGGTACATTTCATTTTTTGTATAAAATTACGATGAGATGAGACGAGACGAGACTTTCAGGTTATAATGGACTCTCGATTCTTTACAATGTTGGGCGTAGTAGGAACGTTGCTTGGTTCAGTATTATGCTTCCTGGAGGTATGATCATTCAATATGATTTTTTTTGCAACACTTTATAGTCATTTAGAATCCACAACATGGATCTATCGATCTTAACGCTAACTTTAACCGATTTTTAGGGTGCCTTTCTGGTTATGGAATCATACCTCCACTATTTTCAAGCCATCTACCACCACTCGGATCATGCACACATCATGCATCTACTCATCGAAGCCTTAGGTACATCTCTTGCGCCACCATTATCAGCAACAAGATCATATCAAAACACGTAAAACTTATCCAAGTATATATGTTCTTTTGTGTATATATAGATATGTTCTTAGTAGGAACTGCAATGCTTACATTTGGGATGGCATTACATGTTATGTTCATTGGATCGAGAGCTGCAAAAGGCAATGGGTCACTTATTCCACCATCAAACTTTTTCGGGCTTTTCTATCTCAAGGTAGATCATCAAACAACATTACATACATTCATGAACTTTCTTAGTTTTATATCTATAGTTGTTCTTGGGCATTACAGGAGATGCCATCATGGGCTGGAATGAAATCTATCGCTCAAGCAAAGTCGAAAATAGGGCATGCGCTAATGTTGTTGCTTCAAGTTGGAGTGTTGGAGAAGTTCAAGAGTATTCCTTTGGTTACTGGGCTAGATCTTGCTTGTTTTGCTGCTGCCATATTTGTGTCTTCAGCTGGTTTATTCATTCTTTCACAAATTTCTGCTGGTATGAAAGCGTAAACTGTTTAGGTAACCCGATGATTCTTTGATCGTCTTATAGTGTATTACTATTAAGGTTAATCTGTTGGTTTTAGAGTTGATAATTTTTTTAATGTGTATTGTATATAATCACAGATGATTATCAGTATATAGTTTATAAGAGATGAAGGGTTTTTTTTTATATATATATTTTGAGCAGATATTTTTTTTTAATTGTGCGATCTATAAATTTATTATACATGACAAGTACATGAAAAAAATATCAAAAAAGAATAAATTAAAGAGTATTCTCTTTTATCTTTTATGTTTCCATTCTACACAAAGATGAAAAATTATCCACTCCTAACTATAAGAATATTATTCTTGCCAAAAAATTAAAAAAAAAAAGGAAAAATGAAAGGCAGTAATACTAAAGTTAAGACATTATGAAAATGAAGAGAAAAAAATTAAAATGATATACAAGTTTGGACCCCATCAATATATAAGAATCATAGCAGTGCAGATTGGAATATCAAACATCATCTATGAGATCTTGAACCCGTTCAATCTGCGAACCATTAAAATGTTAAGAAAAATGAACTTCTGGGTAGTGATAACAACCTCTAAACAACCATTATTTTTTTAGTTATGATCAAGAAAACGAGAGAATATTGTTATCACTGAAAACACGAACATACAGTTAAACTGGCTATGAGAAGCGGATTCTAGTCGACGAACATACCTTTGACTTTCCGTATGTGGATTATGTGAATAACTCTAGATTGATGCTAAAATGTCGCGAATTTCTATAACGGATGGAATGTTTTCATTTGGGTAGACCTTTGCAGCAAGTTGAGCAAAGCTTTCATACTTATCCAAAAATTCTTTCTGCATGGTAACTTTATCTGCTTAGTATCACCAAATTTATACATCTTTCATTCGAGCGAATTCCACACAAAACTATATAACGCGTATGTTCACTACAGAACCAAGAATACGTAGAGTAGTGCGAGAAACTTGTACTTTTTTGCTTTAACTTTAATACATAAGGCGGTTATGCAACAGTATTATGCACGTAGTGACTAATCATCTTAAAGATGGATGAGAAGTAGAAATAAACAAGGTGATTTTAACATGCTTAAGATCAAGAAAAAAGAAATTATTGTTGTAAGTAAATCACCATGCTTCATTATAACATATCTTTTATAACTATATATATTTGTTATATCACAAAATATAGATTTATTTATTAGTTTTTTTTTTTAAACCCAAAATACCTTGCATTTGTCCCATAGTATTGGAAACAGTTCTTCAGAGTTCAAGTTCTTCATCAGTTTCTTATGCATTGCAGTGATGTGTTTGTCAATCTGCGTACCAAAAAAAGTCTCATTAAAGCGTCTCCAAAACTAACAGGATGCGGTTTATTTGAGCTTTTAGTTTTCTATCTCACCCCTGTTAAACTGGATTTAACCACCTTTCTAAGATCTGATTTCGACATTCCAACTTGGAATTGAACCTCTTCTGGTGAATTAGTTAACATTGAATCTTCAAGTTTACGAGCAAACTGGAAAAGACGCTCAAATTGCTGCAAATATTGAAAGAAAGCAAGGAAAATTCTCATTAGCATACATCATTGACTAACAGGACACAAAGTAACAAAACTGTCAACAAGAAACATGACGCGTGATTAACTTACATAGTATATGATAACACTCATATGGCGTGTACAAGACTGTTCATACGCATCACTTGCTTGATGATAAAACTTAGCTAAAGTCGGCACGTAATTGGCCAAGTCATACAGACTGCATAGAACTGCTTCTCATCAGCATCTAACGTAATCATAGTTAAAAAAACTGGTATATTGCACTAACGTAAATAACATCGGTATACTATATCAATACCCGTTCTGAAATGCAGCATAGTTTTCTAAAAGAAAAATATCTGAGTGTTTTAGGTCAGCCTGGGCGATATTGTCCAGAGTCACAAACATAATCCCGATCTGTCAAATAATAATCACCCAACTGAGCTTCAATGGTGAGCATACAACATAGCAATCCAATTTATTACATTTTAGAGTAAAATGGCATTTTCGTCCCTGAGGTTTGGCCAGTTTTGCGACTTTCGTCCAAAGGTTTGAAATCTTGCCATTTTCATCCGGCTCATTAACTCCATCCATTTTTCTCCGTTAAGTCAGGGGTATTTGAGGTTTTTTTTTGTTAACTTAAAGGGTCATTCGGTCTTTTTACATAAAATGAAAAGATCGAATTGCCCTTTAAGTTAACAAGAAAGAAGGAAATACCCCTGACTTATCAGAGAAAAATAGACGGAGTTAACGAGCCAGATGAAAATGGCAAAATTTCAAATCTTTGGATGAATGTCACAAAACTGGCCAAACCTCAGGGACGAAAATGACATTTTATTCGACATTTGTATTTAACTGAACATATTAGTATGTACTTGTTTTCAGACAATCAATTAACTAAAGAACTCACAATTTTAATATATGCCTGGTCAACCAAATCCCTAGATTGCCCCTGGATATACTGCTCCATGCGGGCGGCAAGCAATGCAAATCTAAAAAGCAATACAACACAATTGGAAATAGAGTAAAAATCATTGGCTTACGGCTAAACATACTAATGATTAACATCATATTGCAGCATCAAGAATAAAGAACAAGTGCACTTTACCTATGTGTATAAACGACATGATCCCCGTTTGTTTAACACCTTTGTCATTCTTTTCTATTTGGTGACGAGCTTCGTCTACGAACTGAAATATATATTACAAACTGATTGACGAATAATTGTATGATTTTAAACTATAAACTGATTATCATAATAGGGGCAACCTACATGGACAAACAATTGACGGATTCTATCTTGCACGGCATCAAGTAAGAGTCGCACATATGCGGATGTTTCTGCTTTCTGATCAGAAATATATCGCTCAGTTATAGCATGCATCGATATGCATAGCAAAGGATCAATCTTGTGGGCCCACTCCACTGTTTCATGGAAGTCATCCTAAAAGTCAACAAGGAACACTTATAATTACAAAATTCAAAAGAGAAAGTCTTGTCTCTTGTACAATTACAGTATCAACCATAGACATCTTGTAGTTACTTGTATCCCATCTAGTAAATCGCAGAGTGACTCGTTTAATGCCCCCAAGTCCACTGCACCTGCATGATTCCAGATACAAAGCTCAAACTCGTATACATTACATGAGCAAAAAGAACTGCACGTATATGTAACATATCTTATTATTATAATATTATTAATAGTAAAATGCCAAAATTGTCCTTGAGGTTTGGGCTGCTTTGCCAGTTACATCCAAAATAACTTTTTTTTTTGTAGCTAGACACCTGACGTTTAGATTTTGTTGCCATTTCCGTCCAAATCATAAATGGGTAAATTGCCAAAATCGTCCCTGAGTTAACGATACATTTTAACTGGGTTTATGACTTGGATGGAAATGGCAATAAAATCAAAACGTCAGGTGTCCAGATACAAAAAAAAAAGAGTAAATTTCAAAGTTCGTCCTTTATGTATGTCTAAAATATCAAAGTATGTCCTTTGTCTTTAATATCTTCAAGAAACATACTTAATGTTTGAAAAACCATTCAGGTTATGTCCTTTACCCAAAACCTGGTTTGTTTTCCCAGTTAAGTCAGGTCATGTGAGAGGCACATGAGGGTATTAATGTCATTCTACCTACAAATTAATATGCACTGTTATAAAAACCCTAAAACCTCACCATCTTCTTCTCCACCTTTCAAAGATTCAGCTGCACATACATACCTAACACTAATCTTTGAAAGGTGGAGAAGAAGATGGTGAGGTTTTAGGGTTTTTATAACAGTGCATATTAATTTGTAGGTAGAATGACATTAATACCCTCATGTGCCTCTCACATGACCTGACTTAACTGGGAAAACAAACCAGGTTTTGGGTAAAGGACATAACCTGAATGGTTTTTCAAACATTAAGTATGTTTCTTGAAGATATTAAAGACAAAGGACATACTTTGATATTTTAGACATACATAAAGGACGAACTTTGAAATTTACTCAAAAAAAAGTTTTTTTGGATGTAAAAGGCAAATCAGCCCAAACCTCAGGGACGATTTTGGCATTTTACTCTAGTACTAATATTATTGTTGTTACTATTATTGATATTATGATTACCCCTGTTGGTGCCATTTTCATCCACCTCGTCGTCGTCATCATCGTCATCGTCGTCGTCATCATCATCCTCATGAATACTTGGTGGATCAGGTGTAGAAGCTTCGAAGCGCATAAAAGATGATAAAAATGAACTCTGCAGTTCAAGAAACAGAAATGTAAAAAACCGACTAAAGAAGAAAAAAACCTTGAACCATTATCCAAAAAGTAATAATTAATAATGACGCGCGCGCGCGTGTGTATATATATATAGAGAGAGAGAGATGGAGAGTTCACAACTTCACCTCATCCACAAGGAGCGGGATAAAAACCGCTAGCAATTTGGAATAAGCTTCGGAGACCATGGAAGTGTTTACATTTTGGTTAGGGGCGGGACCTTCAAACCATACACTTTGAACTTTTGGTGCTTTGGTACCAGCCCGAAGCTCGTTAGCAAATTCACGAGCCTAAAATAAGATCGTAATAAAAAAAATTAAGATCGTAATAAAAAAAAGAGTAAATTTCAAAGTTCGTCCTTTATGTATGTCTAAAATATCAAAGCATGTCCTTTATCTTTAATAACCTCAGAAAAATCCTTAATGTTTGAAAAACCAATCAGGTTATGTCCTTTAGTCCTAACACAGTTAGTTTTCATGGTTAGAGTTGACTAAGTCAACCCCACATAAAGGTATTTTAGTCATTTTATCCTAAATGCTAAAATAAATAATTATAAAACAATAAATAAAACAATTTTAAAATTATATATGTGTATATACTTTATATACTCATAGATAAATACAGACACCACATACATAACCCTCACCACCACAACCAACTTGCCACCACCACCATCACCGATCTGTATCTCCAGCGCCACCGTTAACAACCACCGCTTCTCCCACTTCCGGGTTTCATTTATCCCAAAACCTCTAAACAAACAAACACCACACTTAATCTGATCACCACCATTCTCAATTTCATCTATCCCCAAACCTTAACTTCTTATGCTTTATCAAACCCTAATATATGCCAGTTAACAAAACCCCTGTTTTAAGTGTTTCCCCATCTTTATATTCACCATAATATTCGCCGGAAACCTAACAAACCACCACAACAACCACCGTACAAACCCTAACCGGCATCAAAACACACACAAATCCGCCATGAAAGCTTCAATGAAGTTCAGAGAGGATCAAAAACCTCTATTCCGAGCAAAAATACCGCTCAACATCCTCGGATTCCCGTTCCAATCCGGCATCGTCGCCGGAGAATCAAACGAACTCTCGTTGAATCTCAGCACGTTCTTCGAATCAGGTCCGTCGGTTAAAATTGCGTATCGTCCGAACGATTCTTCGAATCCATTCAGTCTCGTGTTCAAAACCGGAATCGGAAGCTTCGGATCTCCGATTTCAAGCGCTTTTAACATGAGCGCTGAAATGTGGATCTTTGGTTTTGGGAAGAAAGTGTGTGTGAAGAGAGGGGGCAGATCGGTGGTGGGGGTGGCAGAACGGTGATGGTGGTGGTGGCAGATTGGAGGGAGGTGAAGGGCGGTGCGGCTGAGGAGGATCTGATTCAGTTTTTAGAGCTGGAGTGTGTGGATCGAGCAACAGAACTGATGAAGATCGAAAGAGATATTGAAGAAATTGGTTGTGTGATGTGTGTGTGAGAGAGAAAGGGGAGAGAGAGGGAGAGAGTGGTTTATGGCTAGAAAGAGAGAGGGGGAGAAGACATTGTATATATTTAGAGTAAATTACAAAACTCGTCCTTTATGTATGTCACTTTTTGCAAATCATGTCCTTTGTCTTCAATAATTATTTTTTTCATACTTAATGTTGACAAATCCTAACATGGTCTGTCCTTTACCCCAAACCAAGTAAAAAATCTCAGTTAACCTTACTCACGTGGGACCCACCTCAGGGGCATTATTGTCCTTTCACCTACCAAGTCTCCTCCCCCAATAAAACCCCCCATTTAACCCTAATCGCCCCTCATTCCCAAACAACCAACACCTGCAATTCCACATAACCAACAATGGTGATAAGCGAATGTGGGAAAGAAGCCATAATTTTGACATCATGGACCCCCAGATCTCAAATATCCATCAATCATCGAGTTCCAAGACACCACATTTCTCTCATACATTTCATCAAACACCTTACATGCATTCCCCATATCCCCAACTTTTGCATAAAACCCAATTAAACCAGTGTCCACATAACCATCCCCACAAAACCCATACTTATACACCTGCCCATGAATCATAACCCCACCATTTAATTCACAAACTCTCGCACATGCTTTCAGAGCAGATGCAACTGCAAATGTTGAAGGTGAGAGTCCTGATGTTTGCAGCCCTGAATACAGAGCAAGTGCTTGTTGAAAGTTGCCGTGTTTGCTGAAATACCGCATGGAGGATGTTGCTGAATCCACATCTGGTTGCTTCGAATGGTGGAGGATTAATCGAAGGTAATGAGCAGTGGGTTGAGAGTAATCGGATTGAGAGGTTATAAGATGGTGGATTATTAGTTTATCGAGGTGATTAAGGCCGTGACCCGTGAACGAGTATGGATCCATGAATTTGCTTCAATTGTTTGGCGGTTAGAGAGTGATTCAACAAGGTAGTTACTTTTGGAACCAGCATTTGTTATCGTTCTTCATGACTACAAAAGAAACTCCTTCAATATGTGTTCAAGCAAAACAAGATCTTCACCATCTTACTTGTTTTCTAATAAGTGATTAGCTCGAAAGTTTTACGATTCCAACTTCTCTAGAGATATTAGGATTATAAGTGAGCTATTTTTGTGTTTTTTGTGATGGGCGATTAGGGTTAAATGGGGGGTTTTATTGGGGGAGAAGACTTGGTAGGTGAAAGGACATTAATGCCCCTTAGGTAGGTCCCACATGAGTAAGGTTAACTGAGATTTTTAACTTGGTTTGGGGTAAATGACAGACCATGTTAGGATTTGTCAACATTAAGTATGAAAAAAGTAATTATTGAAGACAAAGGACATGATTTGCAAAAAGTAACATACATAAAGGACGAGTTTTGTAATTTACTCATATATTTATAACTATATTTAGGATAAAATGACTAAAATACCCTTATGTGGGATTGACTTAGTCAACTTTAACCATGAAAACTAATTGTGTCATGACTAAAGGACATAACCTGATTGGTTTTTCAAACATTGAGTATGTTTTCTGAGGTTATTAAAGATAAAGGACATACTTTGATATTTTAGACATACATAAAGGACGAACTTTGTAATTTACTCTAAAAAAAATAAAACCCCAAAAGAGGAAATCTATTTGGATTCTGAATGCACTTAGATTTCTACTAATTCATCAAACTTGAATGCAAAAAAACTTTCATAGGTTTACGACGCTTACCTCACGCCTTAGAAGCTGATTAAGGGAGTTACAGTAAGTTTTCCTCAAAGGAGGCAAGCAACTTTTATCAAGAATCTGAAAGTACATTATATGTTATTCATAGTTATAAATATAATTTATAAACCAAAATATTATCGATTATTGAAGCTTATATGTAATTAACCTTTAGGTGATGCAACAGACGAGCGTAAGTCCTGCATTTGTTGTGAAGATCAACATGATTTGGCACCTTTAGTTGCCCACGCTGCCCAATGTGGGATACTTGTTAGATTTCTAGGTGCATTCATAAAGTCTTTAAGTGCAGAAATTAGGAAACAAACCTGAGAGAAGTTTCTTTTATCACTCATCAGAGAATCCACCACATTAACGAAAAAGTCTCTCAAAAACTCACAGGCTTTTCGTACGAAAGTCAACTTTATAATTTCAAGTTCTGCCCTCTTTTCCTTAACCTGTGACAGAAATGAATAGAGCATTACATTACCATTTTCCATATTAAAATAAACATTACTAACAGAAATTTTATAGAATAGAAATGAACATACAGCTCTAACTTTTGCATATCTGGGATCCAATGCATCAAAACCTTGCAACGCACTTCTGAGCCATTCACATGCTTCAATATATTTACGCAGGGATGACTCCTCAAAGGAGCCTCCAGCTAGACAATCTGAAACCTGTAACGAATACAGTTGTGCGTCATGATCAAACATATGATCGAATAAGTTAATAGTGGCTAAAAATAATGTACCTCCAAAGGGATATGCAGTTTTTCAAGAAGCTTATCTAGTTCCACACCTAAACCTTTATAATTTATAGACTGCAGTTCCAGCTTGTTGTTGCGTGTTTCTATCTGTGTCCAAAGTTATATTTTTTGAAAGTTTATTGTTAGCAAACAACTAATAAAGGAAAAGGGGCCATGCATGAGCCTGAAAGAATTGCTAAACTTTTTCTATTCTACATTGAAAAAATTAAAATTAGAAAGTAATACATCGGTACTATAAAATATTGTAAAGTAATACCAAGATATCCATACCGCCTCAATATCCTCGCGCATATGTCTGAGCTTTACATTAAAAAGTGCCAACCATTCATCCATATCTTCGACACAAATTGTGGCGGACTCAATCCCCTGCAACACCTGCAGAAGCATAATATTTTAAGACATTGAGAATGCTTCACCAAATGTAACCATGTGGCTTTGAATCGGAAGACAGCTTATTATACGGTTCTTTACTAAATGGAATCTATGTTATATGGTGACTGTGCTACATGAATCATAACAAGTTCCAAAATTTAATTTAATTTAATTTATCTTGCCCTATAGTATGAGTAATTTACCTCATGTACCATATGCTCACTTTCCAAAATTGCATGCACATTTGCCGCTTCCAAAGCATGAAGTTCCCGTTTTAGCCTTTCAGAAAAGACTTCTGCTTCCCCAATGCCCATCACATATCTGTGCACATTGCCATTACCACAATCATCATATCAATATACATATATATATAAGTATCTGGGTACACATATTATGTTTTATTATATATATATTGAAATGCTGAGGCAGTTCGCACGACGATTGTCATGCGTTGTTAGATAAACAAGTAAACTTTTAATACAAACAAAAAAATATATACGTACGTGCCTAGAAGAGCTTCCAAGTCCTCTTCTTCTGCTTGTGAAACAAGTTCATTTTCAACTTCAAGTGCGGCGTCACCTTCTGAAAACACGTCTCCTGAAGGTCCATCTACAAAATTCTGTTGCTTAGAAACTGTCGATGTATGTTCCTACAAAATTAGTAAAAGCACAATGTTGCAAAAGAAATGTAATAAACAAAAGATACAGTAATATGCTAAACTTTTCTTCTAGTGACATAAATGTTTCTACAAAAACAAGATGACTAGTAAACCACATACACACCTTAGCCCAAAGAGCTAACTCCACAATATCGATACCAACAACTTTCGGCAGATGACCCATTGCATCTTTGCAGATATGAAGAATACAGACCAATAGATGATTCCTAGACATAAGAAAATGCAAGAAAACTATAGACTAACATGTTAATAATATTAACGGTTAAAGTAAATGTTATTGGGATAAATTACCGGTCATCAAGATTGCGCATGGTCCACTGAATAGGAACAACTCTCTGGTTTCTAAGATTATCAAAACCCTATTGGCAGATTAGTTCATATAGCAAGTTATAGAGCAATTAACCTCTCTAACGGAATCGAAAAATTAGCTTCTTAAAAGTATGATAACTTGAAAAAGAACCATTACCAACATGAATGTGCATCCACTGGGGTCATTAGTTAACACCTCCACCTTCCCGAGACGCTTCAGCTTGTATATTTTTGCTTGCTACACATGTATGGATTTGAAGAAATAATTAAAAGATCATGACTCTTAATCAGCTAAGCAATACACATATAAGAGATGATTAAACAGATGTATTTAAAAGAAAAAAACCTCAAAGAAAGTTGTGTACATACCTCAAGAACATTACCATTCGTATACTTAAAGACACGGAGAAACGCTTTAGTTTTTGCACCTTTATCTTTTGCTGCATAAGGCATAGATATCCAAAAACAAGGTTACAAAGAATAAAAAGGTTTCATAGTGTCTACATCAGTGTTAACATGTATCTTAATCAATTCCTCTACAATTTGTTAGAATCGTTACCGCACTTAAACAAACAATAAATTCAAAAACTTGCTTCTTATTGATTAATTGGTGCAATTAGGTTTACAAATAAATCCTCTTTTTAACTTAAAAAAAAACTAGGTTTGTAATTCGGTCACTTTTTACCTGAACTTACGCAAGATTAGTATAACACAACCAAGTTCTGAATATTACTAGAAGTGAGTAATGGTACCACTTGCTACACACTCAATATATAGAGTAGTATAATCATTAGAACATAGACAGTTTAATATTAAATAATAATATAACTTACTGGAGACTGCAAGAACCCTAGGTTTAGCCATTTGAGCCCCTTTGCCAAATTTTCCTTTACCCCATGCACCTTTACTTTTCGCAACGCGAATCGACATTACAATCTTTTGTTTCGTGTCCTCCATCGCGGCTTCGCAGGCTCGCCGTAGCTCCTTATCGTCCACGCTCGATTTCGCCATTCCTTGATTCCTAGATATATGTTGTTCTAGCTTCCTCTCTGAAAACTAACCATAAATTTTGTGAGAAATTTCACTCAGATAGATATAGAGATGCAGATCTATTCAATTCAAAAGTGTATTTCTGATCGAGAATAGTTATGACAGATGTACGGATGCAAGTTGATCTCCATCAACTGTTTGTGACTCCATGCACGTAACGGTTAAGTAGTTAAGTGAATTTCAAAACGAATCCATGAAATAGTTTCAATCTTCACTTTTGGTCCTTGTAAATGTAAATAATCTAAAACATTACATAATACTTGATAGTGGTTATAACATTTAAAAATCATGTTATCACAACAATATCAACCTTAATTTTAAAAACTATACTTTCATTAAAGGTGTTGACTTTTGATTTGATTTATAAAATTACTGTAAGTTTTAGTTTTAAAAGATTGATCCCAATAAAATACATTGTTCCTTTCCTTTTCTCTATTTTGTTTTCTTTTATCATTTAAGCAGTGGCGGATCTAGAAACGAAACTAAGCCGTAACGTTTTATAAATAAGCCGTAACGAAATCGAAAAAATGTCAAATTTTTCCAAAATTTACACTAATTTTTCCAAATTTTTCCGCGCCAAGCCGTAGCGGAGGTTGCCCCCCGGTAAGCCTTATGTCCGCCACTGCATTTAAGAGACTTATTGATTAGTGTTACCATTATTATTTACACATATACGATATAAGGTTACACCAATGTTCATAGTGGCAAAGCTTGAGATTTCTAACGAGGGGTCGAAAACGTATATACCAAAAAATTTCTATAGAACCAGGGGGTCGAAAATGTATATACCCAGAAATTCCATAACACTTAAGTTGACGTGAATTGATCATGCCATCTTTTTTTATTAAAAAATAAAATAACATTAAACAACCCCAAACAGAAATTAAACTTTGCAGTATTCGGTACAGTTTTTTTTTCCAACTTTTTATAATGATCTTTCAGTAACAGAAATTATAATACACAGTTACACACTAACAATGCAATAGTCATTCATGTCACATAATCATAGCAAATACCAAGTGCAGGTCAAAGAAAGGGGTTAAACCCAAAATAACTTCAGTTAAAAGAATTTCGAACAAAAATCAAGTGAATTAGTTTTTGATACCAAATGGGACTCGAAGCCCTTGCGCAATTTCATAAACGTCAAGCAAGTATATGGAATGCGTTACCTCTTTGACCCAGACCCGCTTTTCTTTATAGAGTGTTTGATTTTTCATTGCAAGCAAACCACTGTTTCTTAAGTGTAAAGTAAAAGATGATCGTTCTGACCAGATTAGATCCAGCAGGGCTCTTTGGCTTCTGACGACAGCACAGAGCGGAAAAAGATGATGCAACTGACACAATGGCAGTAAAAAAAACATATCTGGTCACAATGCCATCACCACAATCATAAAAAAAAAACATGTATGATAACCTTATAATGAAAGGCTTGATATAACTTTTAGACATTTATCTTTTGGTGACCATGGAACCCATTAGGGAAAACTCATGGGCCCCACCACTACCCTGCTTACTAGTAGGACCAGGTAAAACATAGCTTACGCCAGACAGATGACCTTCGTTGGGTTAAGGCAGAAACCAGTGGAGCCTAAACTTTTGGACATTTGAGCATTTAAAAGAAAGGAATTTTTCTTTTGATGTCAGCTATATTAGAGATGCAAATACCAGCTATATGTAAACGTAGAAGCAGGTTACATGACGTTTATTGTATGTTGTTAGATAAACATGGTACACTTTTAATATAAACAAAAAGAATATACTAATACACAAGTGTACAAGCCTTCAAGCCTGTACCAACTATACAGTATACATTACAATTACATAAATAATAAATACTAAAAGTAGCTTTTTTCACAGGTGTGTTCCACAAAAAAAAAAAATACTGAAACACGCAGTAACAAGATCAATGAAATAACAAGTCAGCTACTGAAATTTGCATCAACCTAAAGGCTTGGCCTTGCGTATATGACCCATGCTATTGACCAAATCTCTCCGCGTGCAAACTGGAAACATATTTATGTTTCTTAACACCTTCAACTGCCACAGAACGTATGGAAAACTAAGCTGATCGCGAGAGGTAAACCTAACAACCTCATTGAACCAAAGACACATAAATAAATTAGTCACTGGCGTATGCTCTCTCACAATCACAGAAGCCTCATTTAAAGCTGCACAAAAATGAACCTAGAGTTATACATTTATAATACTGCCATTATGCAACCTAAATCTCAAAACAACATTTTAGGCTGCTCATGTATCAATTTGGTTTAGTTTTTTTTGTCAATTCTGACCACAAACATGCCAAAAAAATGGTAAATGACAAATTGCCACCAACTTATAAAAATTAAAATTATACAAATAATATACAAAGTTATGTTTTTCGTCCCTGTGATTTGTTGAAAATAACCATTACAGTCCATTAGTTTAAAAATTGCCAAAACAGTACTAGTAATTTCACTTTTGTAACAATTACAATCCACCTCCGTTAACCCCATCCAAATTACTGTTAAGTTTTTAGTGAAAAACAAGTTTTTGGTATTTTAGTCTTTTCACCAAAAACTTAATGGTAAATTGGATGGGGTTAACAGAGGTGGATTGTGATTATTACAAAAGTGAAAGTACCGATAATGTTTTGACAATTTTTAAACCAATAGACTGTAATGGTTATTATCAACAAACCACGGGGACGAAAAACGTAATTAACTCTAATATACAAAACCAAATAGATACTTTGGTGGCTTTATTGTAACCTTTTGAAAACTCGGGTGACCTATGTAAGTATTATCCCGAAAAAAGCATCAGGGTATCACATAATGTATCCTTGATTATACCTTTCTTGCCATCAATTCTTTTGTCAGTGGGGAGGCCATCACGGTGGTATTGAGTAATTTGTACTTCTACTTCTTCTGGGGTGGCTTTGTTTTTCTCGACAACAGCCTTTGCCTCATCATACACGCTACTACGAGCCCCGTGTTCAGAAATCGCAAGCACGGATTTTGAACGCCATAAAAGTGCCTCAAACACTCCCAATGGGTCTCTCCTGAATTGGGACTTTGAGTCTACCCATATTGAGTATCTTGCATTAGGGAAAAGACGATGCGCCAGCATCTGATGACATCACCCTCAGTCGGTACCAAATTTACTACTTCAATAATCTGCTAAAAAGAATAAAACTCAGATCATTTACCTTTGGGATTTTTCCATTCAACCTTTGATCTTTAAAGGGAAGATTTCTAACAATAACAACGCGCCACTTTCCAATAAAACGATCCTTGTTAATTATATGCCTGTGTTGTTCCTGTGTTGCAAGAGTAATTTCATCCCAAAATGCTACATAGCATACCTGCATGAACCTGTTATGTAAGATCATTAAAAACAAGAACATCTATATTAATTTGAATTAGTATGCAGACCTTCTGAAGTGATGTATTTGACATCCCAATAGGCTGATAAAGATTGTCTCCACCACCAAATGCACAAGTAGAAACTACGCTTTTGCACGTTTGCAAGTAGCTTTTATCTTCATTCGATATCGTAAAACCTCCACTATCGCTGTAGAAACCACAGTGTACAGACAAAGTTTCATTCACCTCAAAACTTTGCTCTCTCTGCTTAAGAGTTTGGTAACCGGTAAATAGATTAAACCTTGTGCTCCCCGACTCCTGTTGAGAATTTGTATCGTAAGGCATATCCTTATCTGACATATATATTACTTTCTTAATAGGAACAGATGAATATTCATTCAGCTGGAGATCGAGACGTTGAAGTTCTTCAGGAGGTAGAAGCTTCAAACAACCTGATATGATATATGAAAGTGTGTCACTTTGTTCCAACATGAGATACAATCAAACATAAATGTTTCACCTTTCAAGAAGAAAATGAATGTTCTTCCAATATGGTGCAATACTAAATAAACGAAAAAATCGAAGAAAGTCGAAAGCTTCACTACAATTTCTTTCCTTAAATCCAAGCTCTATTCCTTAATTTCCAATTAACCAGATATATATAGCACACACTCACATCATAATGAGCTGTCTAGCTTGTCAATACCGTTGCTTTGTTTGTATTTTAAATTCATATTCACATGAATACGGCTGCAAACGAACCAAACATTCAGCGAACAATTTGTGAACTGTTCGGCGGGAAGTTTGTTTGTGTTCATTTGTTTATTAAACAAACGAACACAAACAAGAAATTTCATTCGTTTAGTTAAATTACGAACATAAACAGAGGCCGTGTTCGTTCATTTATGTTTGTGAACATTCGGTAATATGTTCGTTTATGTTTGATAGCTCATTAGTGTTTTTATTTATATAATTTAATTAAATACTTCAAATTCCGACAAATAAAATATTTAGTAAGTATTAGTATATTATATGTTCTTTTCATGAACGCTTGTTTGGGCTCGTTTGTTTCCATCTGTGTTCATCAACGTGCGTTGCTTAAAGTTAACAAACGAACATGAACACGTTCATTTCCTTATCAAACGAACACAAACATAAAATCTCGCTCGATAAGTATTTATGAACTGTTCGATAAGTGTTTATCGTGAACACATATATCCCTTAAAACGAACACGAACACATTTATTTCCTTAAAAACCGAACAAGAACATAAAAACTCGTTGATAAGTTCCTTAAAACATCTTACGTGGAGCATCTAGACGATTCAAGTTGGTTTCATGAAGATGAAACCCTAATTTGGTGGAACTTGATCTCCATCGAATTTTTGAAGCATGAAGAATGAATAATACCACCGCAGTATTAAAGAGAAATATAGGCCACCATCTCGTTATCTGTTTGCATGTTCGATCGCTTCCCCCTCTCAACTCCGATTTCCTGCGTTTCCGTCGTGTTCGGGACCCTATTTTGGCGTAAAAATCATCCAGATGGTTGTCCGTTACCGGAATTGATATACTCTTATTGAACATAATTGTGATATATAAAGAGAACGCCGGAGATCTGTTAATGGCAGCCGCCGGCGACGTGACGTCACAACCCCGTCGAATCTCCGGTCGATTAAGTTTTGGTGAACCCTCTTTGGATTCTCTAAAAGATAAATGTTGCATTATAACCCCCTTGAGTTATTGGAAATAGCAATATGATCCCGTAGAATGGATTTGTGTACATTGTAAAGCTTACAAATTCTATAGTCGTCCTAACCTTTGATTATATCTGTTTGTTCTATCTAAAATAATCTTTTTGTGCATTTGCGTTTTATTGTCATTTCAATCCAATTATTAACTCAGTTTATTTTTTCTGTTAAAGTGAAGAACATTTTTGTAGAGACGATGAATATCATTTTTCTAAGCAATGAATATCAGTTTTTGAAATGTTTAACTATTTGAACATGTATTTTATTTATTTATATTGACATTGATATTCACGAACTTTAGCTTTGCTACATCTCACCCTCTATTTCTACAAGGTAGATGTAAGGCTGTCTACATCTCACCCTCCTCAGACCCTACCTTAGCTTTGCTATTGGTGGGATATACTGAGTATGATGATGATGATGATGATATTCACGAACTTTGTGCCTTCTTATAAATATTAGTAAATATATATATAATTCTTGAAACTATTTTTTTTTATAATTTAACATGTTCGGGTACCCTCCACCTAGGCGGGCACTCGCAACTAATGTTTTAAATACCGGTATGAACTGGCCGGTTATACCGTTTAAACCAGATACCAGACACGGGTCCAGTACGATAAAGGCCGGTAAAACCCGAATATGGTATGTGTTATGTACTGACGGTAAATCTGGTTCTACCGGTTCCGATTTGCATTATCTTAGAATTTAAATAAAATACGATATTAAGGTAATAATGATCTTCCATATTTTCCGTAATTGGTGAACCTAGTGTCTTCCATTCTAATATTTCATCGTTGTTGAAACTGTTACCCACATCGTCCAATGTAATATTGTTTATAATTCTAAGTAATAAAAATGCTCTTAAAATGCGTAATATTTTACGAGAAAATAGTTGTTTTTAGATAAAACCATGATCAATTACATAAATTTTAATTGAGATTGGATTATCTTTTATATGAGTTTTTATTTTATAGAATTATAGGATTAACTAGCAACCTAATTGAACCGACCGATACAATCCGATACAACCCAGAGCCTAACCCAGTATAAATAAAAAACCGATTTTTAAGACATTGCTTGCAACTTCTAATCAACTGACCTTGGAGCCCTAAAACCAATCCCATTGGTGACCCACCATAAATTAGGTTGCCACTTGTCAAGTTAATATTGGTTTCATTAAAATAAATAAAAGAAAAAAGAAAATAAAAGTTGCAACCTGGTCGAGCGAACGACCTAGGTCATGACCCAACTTTCCCAAATTTTATTCAATTCTTTTGCCACTTGTCCAACTTTGGTTGGTCCACTATTTTTTATTTCTTTTTCATTTATCATCTAAACTAATTCTTCCCCTAATAAATAAATTACTCAAATAACTTGTCTAATTTAAACTTAAAAATAAAACTAAATGCACTGTATTTCTTAATTTTTTTTGTGAACATGCCGGTATAAATTTTATTGAAAACAAAGTTCGTTTAAAAAAATATTTATTTAATATATACACTTTATAAATATAAATGATTTAAATACACTTTATTTTATTATTAAAATAAATACCTTTGTTGTGAAACTAGCCTAATAGCAAACAATAAGAGAAAGAGATGGGAAGTATATATAGGAAAAAAAAACTTGGAGAAGAAGCTAATCTATTTTTGGTGTTGATAACCATAGTATTAATAATATATTTATAACACTCGCCCTTGGTTATCAACTTGATACACTAGGAGATGCTGTCTCATTAAAAACCTTGCCAGGAAAACCCGTTGGGACAAAACCTCAGCTAAGGGAAAAAGAGTGCAGCGTGTATCGTCTTCCCCTGATACTTCTGGATCATGTACGTTGCCTCATTAAAAACCTTTCTAAGAAAACCCAATGGGATAAAACTTAGTGAAGGAAAAAAGAGTGCAACTTGTATAATACCCCCCCCCCCCCCTCATTTGAGCATGTATTCTTCAAGTGACTAGTGCCCATTTTTCTTGAAAGTTTCTCAAAGTTTTTGTAATCAATGATTTGCCGTTTGATCCCTTAATGTGCAATTCTTTATGTTCGCAATGTTGTATATCTTCATATGAGCCTTCTAGTGCCTCTTATTTTAAATAAATATATTCATATCTTACATACCTTAGATGTATTCAAACAGAGGTTTTCCCATTTCAATATTTCGTTGTTTAACACATGCTATATCAAATCGATAAATTCAATAAAGATATATAAAATCATGAATAGATAGCAAGAAATACTAATGCACAATTGCACTTAAAGATGGTACTTCTAGACTAAAAATTTCAATTTCTTTCATATGAAGCTATAACAGCCATTTTATATATCAAGTAGTTGAAAAACCTTTAACGTAGTTAAAGGATAAGCTTTATCCATGGTAAAACGCGTCAACCTCCTTATAGATATAATTTGATTAATTACACATATACTCGAACCACATGTCGAGTAATAATTACAATGTGTCAATTCATTCAAAAATTCTCCCTCTAAAAGCTCGACAGTTTCTCTCGATGGTGCCTAGACATCATCACTGTAAACTGCGATTATAGTGAACTTTTAGGAGATGACTTTTGATAAAGATGGATGATATTATCAAACTCATATTGCTCTTTATCATAATATCTCATGAGTTGTACAACACTCAATCCAACTATTTTATCCATACTATCTTTTTAAGTTTATAAAGATACATTCATTAGGTTTTGAAATCAATGCTTCAGGCATTTACAATCATTCACTTACTTCTTTCCACTTTGAAAAACAATGTATGTTCATACACTCTTAGGAGTTCCATTACATAAACCTCCTCATTGATTTCTATATCATATGCAAGGATGTCTTGAACACTTGCTTCATTTGTATAATACATATTGTACCATGCTTACCATTGTACATTGAGATACCATAATCACCAAGTACAAGTATTCTATGTATGTTTATTGGTGCACAAGAATTACATCCATAAGATATTTCCACTTAACCTTATAAGCACTTAAATACTTTAGGATACTCATCAGGAGTTCCAATTATATCCAATGTATTCAAATATGAATCTGTATACAACGATCATATCATTCTCGAGAACTTATTTTTACATGATTTTAATAAATTAAATCCTTGAGGGACTTTCATGTAAACTTTTAGTATCTAGTAATTCATAACTTTCATAAGATGCATGTCAATTCTCTCTCTATATTACTAGACGAATAAAATATTGGAAAGGCATTAAATCCACCACTAGAGAATGTGTCTTATGATAATCAATCATGTTTTTTTACGAAAATCCTTGTGCACCATATTTCCCTTGTCTCATTTAATTTGATTTTCACATGATACGCATAAAAAAAACCATTTGTATCCAACATACTTTACAACTTCAGTTGATGGACTGTTGGTCCAGAAACTTTCCATGTCATTAGGGTACTCAACTCTGTCTTATTTGCGTCTTTACATTTTGGCCAATCATTTCTATGTTTACATTCATAGGCAGATCTCAATCTTGATCCTCGTCATTTAATCATTTTAAGCGCTATATTATATACAAAAGTATAACAACGTCGATTTTATTTCGATTCCATACATATCTTAGACATGATATAACTTATCGAGATCTCTTTATTTTCAGGTACCTGAGGTTCTTCTTGAACCATCATGTCTACTATCTCTTCAGGAGATCTTATTACTGTAACCTCGACTTGACCATCTTAATTACTTACTCCAATTTTCGAGGAATTTTATTTTTTGGAATCAAGTAGTTTACCATGCTTTGGGCATGCAATACACTCATTACAAAATATGTGGTTGTCCTCTTGGGACACGGATATAACTGGAGCATAAGCAATTGATTATGTGACTTACTTAGTCACTCTATTTAGGTCAGTGAACTTGTCTGGTAATTTGTTATTTAATATTGGTAAATGAATTATCCTTCGAACTTCTGTTTCACTGTTTATAGTTTGAGGATCAAGATGAGATGATAATTCATTCCATTTTTCACTTTCCAATTGCTTGTTATCTCCCCTAATGTTGGGAACATTCATTCACTAAAGTGAAAACCAATGAGCCATAAACAAATTTCTCACTAGTGGCTTTAAGTATTCAATCATAGACAATTATTTATACCCAACATATTCTCAAACTTTTTAGAAGTCCCACTTTGTGCGGTGTGGTGTATGAGTTTCAATATATGTCGCACAACCAAAACCTTTGATGAGACATCTTTGGTTCCTGACCAAAAAACCAATTCTATGGGGAGAACTATAACTTATTGGCTTGATGTGAATTAATGGTACTATATGTAAAATTACATGTACCTAAATGAACTTTTGCTCCTCTCATGATCATTGGCTTTGTAATCAATAATAGACGTTTAGTGATCATCTCAACAATGACACTTATTCCAATGATCGTTAATAACTTGGGAATCAAATTCATTATTACCAAATAAATATACCAATCTGGAATGATATGTTTGCTATCTCATTAGCCAAGTCACACTTACACAAACTTCAAGTTGTGGATTTGATAACCATTTAGACGATGCATCGATTTAAAACACTAAATGGTATTGTGTTGGGATATTCATATCCTGTAACCATTTCCAGAATATTTAGGAAAACACACCCTACTTTATTTGGAAAATATATAACTTCATTTGAGAGCAAACATCAAATGTATAATTATCAAGAAGAATCTTCTAGTTCTTTAATAATTTCACATCATCATCATCATTGACTCGGTGTGGTCTAACCGGTCATGCCAATTAATTAAATAATCATGATCCATAAACTTCTGATTTATGATAGTATATGTATTACTTGTTCGCATGTAATACAAAACGTAAGATACAAGAGAATGGTCGATCTCATCTTGCTCGTATGAACTTCCTTTGAGTTCAAATCATCATGTTAATTATTATAGCTCATTATTAACTTCAGAGTTTGTCACTTTTGGTGGTCCATCTCATTATAAACGTGACCATCATTACAATTCTAAATGGTCGATCTCATCATTACAACTTTCTCAATTATGTCCATGATCACTACCTTTACAATGCTCAATATGTAATCACATTCACTTCAGAAAATGTGATAGAATTTGAAAACGTTAGATTTTCATTCTTTGCTCAATCACACGAGTATAAAATCACTTCAAACCTTTCATACTCTTTTTACAATATTGCTACTTCATGAGCATATCTCATGTGTGACAACTAAAAAGAATTTATCAAGTTTTCCTCATAAATAATCTCCTCTTTACATGATATCAATTGAGAAAGAATTGCGTATCTGATTCATACAATGTTTATCGGTCTAAAATCTTATGACCTTATGGAGTATGACACTTCGTGTGTCAAATCTTAGAATATTTATGCTCTTTCAAAAGAGTGATAATAAAACAACCAAATTCAGTCTTTTATTTGCTTTATCCATCCATATAAATATTTATAGAAACATCTCAAAAGCAATGTAAATCATAAACATAAGTTACAAATAAAAGACATTTTGGTATATAAATGAATTAAAGCATCTCAAAATATAAATAAAATGTCTTGTCACTTACAAGCGAAGAAATATGCAATTTATGTATTAACATGTCAAGATATACCCAATCAAAATTATATATCTTATACACAAATATTTGTCATTTTAAATTGGAAAATAAACAGATATGTGGATCAGTTTCCCACGACTTTTGAAAAAAACATACAAATCTTTTGTTACATGTGAATAAGCATTTTTAATAATAATATATTTTCTCATGATAGATAATATAATGGGTATCATGAGGGTCTCAATGTTAAGTTACTTCGCAATATGAAGGTTTCATATAGTTAAATATACAATCCATATAATTTAATGAAGTTCAAATATAAATAGATTGTATGGTAATTAACATTCAAGTATATCATAATAATAAATGACGAAAACAAGATAATTGAGCTTAAGGCACAGTTAGAACTAGAGGAGATTCCTGATGATACATACCTTCATATCTTGATGGTAAATTGAGGAAAGATCTAGAGCCGTTATAACGCTTTTATTTCATGTGATAATCAATATTTAGAATTTTTTTTCTCAATATATCACTTTTATGAAAATCAGTAATTATAAAACTTACAATGACATATCGAAAATCTCTTTTCATAAAGCTTATCAATCATGTTATATGTATTTTAAAAATTAAGAGCTTATAACCTAGGTATCTATAAATTATACAAAACTAGAGATTCCAACCAAATGGCTTACTTATGAGATGATGCCATTCGTATAAATAAATAGAGCTAACCAACGGGACGTGACATGGTTCACTAGCTCAAAACTTTTGACACCCTGAGATTAGTTTTGATTTTTCCCGTTTTGAATTGAGAGTCAATCTCGTCCACGCAACCAGCATCCTCAAAAGACGAAATCTGAAAGCATAGAGGAAGAGGTTGAAGGTGTCAGCTCATTTTCGTAAGAGAGCACTTTCGTGCTGATAACGTGTTGTGAAACTAGCCTAATAGCAAACAATAAGAGAAAGAGATGTAGGGAGAAAGAGATATTTCATTGATAGATCTATCATACAAGAGATACAATGAGAAGTATATATAGGAGAAGAAAAACTTGGAGAATAAGCTAATCTATTTTTTGGTGTTAATAACCATAATATTAATAATATATTTGTAACACCTTTTAAATTTTTGAAATAAAAATAAATATTGTTAATATTATTATTTTTAATACAATAAAATACAATCATATATATATATTAATTTTATTAAACTTAGGTTGGGTTAGGTTGTGAATGTTTGTCAAAAATTAAGTTGGGTTGGGTTGTGTAGGTGGAAGAAAGAAAAATTAATTTTAGAGTAAACTACAATTTTACCCTCTGGGGTTTAGGCCAATTGTCACTCTGACCCCCCCTAACGAAATAATTGCAATTTTACCCCCAACGTTGGTGTTATGTCGCGATTTTACCCCCGGCGTCAATTTTGTTAACAGATCTGTTAACTATAACTTGAAATGACTATATTACCCTTCAATTTTACCCCCAACATTCCTGTTATGTCGCACAATTACCCCCCACTGGTAAATTACTAATTTGTCCTTTGTTATTACCCCCCGTACTTTATGTTAAGAAACAACATTACCCCCTACAACTTCTAGAACCCTTCCCGCCAAAATCAGAAACCTGTTCTATGTTTCTATACTCAAAAATCAGAACATGTTCTATGTTTCTATACTCAAAAATCAGAAACCTATAAGTATACTTAAAAATCAAACCTGTTCAAACCTGACCATGTATCAAACCTTCAATGTTTGGCTGTTCAATGTGTTGTATGTTATTAGAATCTAACCATGTATCAAACCTGTTCAATGTTTGAGTGCAGCAGGTTTTAGGGTTGCAAATGCACATGAAACCTATAAGCGTTATCAACACTTGTATTCAAACTTGTATTCAAACCTGTTCATGTATTACCAACCTATAACTACCAACTATCATTTGTGCAGTATCTACCAACTATCATGCACAACATTCAGAACATGTTTGGCTGATTAAACACTTCACAAAAATAAAAATCAGAAACATTACAAGATCAGCAGCATTCAGAACATGTTTGGCTGATCTAGCATACCTGCTAAGTTTACAATTATACCCCTCAGTCCAAAAAGGCACATACCTGTTGCACTATCACCACTATCAGTTTACCAAAAAGGCTGATCAGCTAAACATGTTTATAGGTTTCATATGCTTAAACTTCAAGCAGGTATGCTTGATCACCACTATCAGTTTAAGCACAAAATAACACATTAGCACAAAAGAACACATTAGCTGTAAACACACTAGCTAAACAAGTTCCAGGTATAACCACCTATAACTACCAACTTCCAGGTATTCAAACATGTTCAACACTTGTATGATCATGTAACTGTCATCAACTGCACATTTTGATCCCAACCTGTATGATCATCAACTGCACATCTGTAAGACCCATAGACGTTTTTGACAAAAAGTCGCAACGGAAATTCATAACATAAAAATTCTTTCATTATGAACGTCTTAACTTACTTGAAGTTCATTTAAGGTGACACTTTTACAATGAATGCATCAATCGAACTCATTTACGAAATAGAAACATTAACTATGTTTACTAAATTACATATTCAAACATTCCCGTACAATCTATCTTGTGACTCGGTCTTCGATCTCCACTCCTCGGTAATCCTCCGTGACTCGTACAACCTACACTCACCATATAAATTCAAAACGTTAGTACACATTATGAACGTAACAAGATTCATGCTCTTTTACTTTCCATTTCGTTATTCCTTTACATTTAGGCATTTCCGTTTGAGTATCCACTCCCTGGTGAGACTTCAACATTGTAACTGCATTATACTTCATTCTCAATGTACACTGTTAATAGCATCAATACTCAATCGTATTGAAAATATACGAGCATACATACATACATACATACCTATTAGCATACAGTTATACATACATACTTGCATCCACATATAATACGTTCATACCTACACGCGTACGCACCTTCATACTTAAATACATAATGCTTACGTCCATACATATCTACTTGCATACGTACATACACCGATACCTACATATATACCTACCTACATACATAACTACATACTTACACATATACATAAAATGATCATATCTATACACGTACTTACCTTCACTCACACGTACATGTTAGGGGAGGATTTTCTAATGATCAGTGATCCTCATTTACTGTTGGGTTTAGTGATCCTCACTTCTGTTTGAATTAGTGATCCTCAGAAGTATTGCAGGATCAGGATCATGGATCATCATAAGGATCCTTATACTAACGATTGTCTACTTTGAATATGATGTTGTTTTGCAGGAGTACGAGCTTGGACTTGGTCTTGGCGATATTCCTGGAGGATATTCCATGACTTATTCCGCACGTGCTTAACTGAAGTGGACGTTATGGAGTTCGTGGAGGACTTGCATGAAATGCGAATGTTTGTTAGCTTAGATATTTTCCATTTTTAAACGGGATAGCGAGCTAAATAGAAACACTTGGCTATTTTTAGCTTAACACACACACTCGCAACTGCTCTCATCAGCTCTTGACAATTCACTTGGCAATTACACACTTTTTTGCACATTACACTATAGTGATCCTTGTAATTAGCTCGCTATCATCCGAAGTTGTAATACATTTCTTGTTTAATCTGAGTTGGTGATCGGTAGTTTCCATCACCCGAGGTTTTTTATGCCGGAGATCATTCATTGATCAAGGGCTTTTTCCTCGTATAAATCTTTGTGTCACTTGTTCATTTCATTTCTGAGTGATCCTTAGTATTGATCATTGATTCAAGCATCATACCTCACAACAGAAAGTTTGGTTGCATTATCATTGCTTGATTTTTGACCAAAACAGTTTGGCGCCCACCGTGGGGCAACTGGTGCTTCATTCCTAAGAAGATTCATATTTTTGTGGTTATTACGGTTCGTTACAACCAAGCAGATGGCTTCCTCAACGAAGAATACATCAAGTTCTATGCCGGCAATCAGTTCTTCACAAGGCGTTCCACCTTTGCCTCCACCACCTTCTGGATCCCAGAAGAATACTGAAAATGCTGCGAAGAAACAAACCCCCATTTTCACAAAACCACCAACATCTTCTGTTTCTTCTAATCCTACTACTAATGATCTTTACACTCTGATTTTGCAGATGAGGAATCACGCACAAGAGCAGGACAAAACCAACGAAAGGATCCTCCGGGAGATCGCTGAGATCAAGAAATAGAATAAATCAGTGGAGGATCACTCTCCTCTGATGCCAAGGTCGCTGAACTTCGACACTCCAGTCATAACTTCCCAGCACTCAGCAACTCCAGACGTGCAATACTTGGGTGAATTACCAGGAAGGCGTTATGGAACAACAACTATGAGTCAGACATTTGGCTCTCACTTCCAGCCTCAAGGATCCTCCCCTCAACCATCGGGATCCTCTTTTCAGCATCAAGGATACTTCACGTCAGGAGGATATTTGGGAACACCTACAGTCCAAGGATCCTTCCAGGTCCAAGGATCCTCCCAGGTCCAAGGATCCTCCCAGGTCCAAGGATCCTCCCAGGTCCAAGGATCCTCCCAGGTCCAAGGATCCTTCCTGGTCCAAGGATCCTCTCTGGTTTCAGGATCCTTTCAGCTTCAAGGATCCAACATCTTTCAGGATCGAGGATCCTTAAGGAGTATGCAACCTCCAAGCACCGATGTTCATCAAGGTGACTTCATACCAATGCAGACCATTGCTTCCTCTGGTCCTTCAATCATACCAGAGTCTCGTCAATATGGATTCACATCCGCAATTCCAAACATGAATCCTCCGGGAGGTAACACTTTTAATAATTCATATAACACTAACCATGGCTCTATGCAGGATACAGGTATCAATCAGGCTATGGCTAGGGAGCTACAGAAGCTTAAGGATATGATATCCAGTGTACCAGGAGTGGTTAAACCCATTCCTGAAATTGCAGATGGTAGCCATAGGATATCTCGTTTTGCACCACCCTTATGTGATGCTGAGATACCTAAAAGGTTCCAGATACCATCTATGAAGCTGTATGATGGTTCAACGGATCCAGAAGAGCATGTAGCTCAGTACAGGGAGAGGATGGAGATCAATCCAATTCCTGAGAGGTTAAAAGAAGCATGTCTATGCAAGGGATTTAGATCCACACTCACAGGATCTGCTCTTAAATGGCTGCTAAGTCTTCCCCCTTACTCTATTACTTCATTTGCTAATCTAGTTAATTTGTTTAATAGTCAATTCTCTTGTAGTAGAAAATTTAAACGGTTAACTAGTGATCTATATAGGGTAACTCAAGGTCAAAATGAATCACTTAGAGATTATATCACTAAGTTTAGCAAATAATCCTTAGATATTCCTAATTTGGATATTGCTACGGCTGTAGAAGCCTTTAAAATGGGATTGCTTAGGGATTCATTATTCTATGATGATCTTGTTATGACACCTTGCAGGAACCTTGATGAAGTAAGAACCAGGGCCCTTAGGTTCATCCATCTAGAGGATGACAAAAGGATCCAGGATAGGTTGACAGGATCCTCAAAACAGGAGAAACAAGGATCCTACTTCAGGAACAACAAATCCAAGTCCTACAATAAGTCTGACAACCAGAACGTGCATGCGGTGGAACAAGAAGAGGATGATGAGGATTATCCTCCTATTTCTGAATACTGTTTTTCTGTTGATAACAATGAACTAATCCTTGCAATGCAGAATCTAGGTGAGAAAGCTAGGTGGCAAAGGAAAAGTGATAAACCAGCTGCTACAAAGGATAAGTCCAAGTGGTGTGCATATTGTTTTGGTCAAAAATTACTGAAGCAATTAAGTGATCAAATTAGTTAAGTGAGGTAGTGTGCTAAAAAGTGTGCCGAAAATATGCTGGTTAAGTTGTTTGGAAAAACAGTATTCAGGATACGGCTCAAGATATAGAGCTGTATCTATGATCAAACAATGAGCAGAAAAGTAAAGGTTGACATGTGATGTACGAGGAAAGCCCTTGATCAATCTAGATCGCCGGCACAAAACCTCGGGAGCTGACAATCGCAGCTGCCTTGTTCTTATATTGCTTCAAATATCAGGATACAGTGCAGGATGTAGAGCGAATCAACTAGGTGTTACAATGTGATTTGAATACAAGTGTTTGTGTGTAGTGTTTGCAGAGAATTAGAGAGAAAGTGTGTAAAAATGTGAAAGTTGCGTTGTGCCTTAATCTGATCCGCCCCCATTGTTTTGGTCAAAAATCACACAAGGATAATGCAACCAAATCTGATTTTGTGAGGAATGATGCTTGGTTAATTGTATGAACAACAAGTATATGAAATCAACGATGAACACCGAGATTTATACGAGGAAAAAGCCCTTGATCTTTAGAAGATCTCCGACATAAAAAACCTCGGGTGATGGAAACTACCGATCACCAACTATATTGCAAAAACAGCAGTGATCCTTGTACAACTTCGGAAGAAAACAAGCTCAATACAATGAATTTCTAGTGTAAGTGTGTGTTTTTGCTAAGTGTTTGCAGAGAATTCGTGTTTTGTGTGTAATTTCAGTGGTGTGCACGACTTATGCCTTCATTGAGCTGTTTTCCCCTTAAAAATATAAGAAATAAACAACTAACTAACTTCCCGAAAAAGGTGGAAGTCACCCATGACCACCACTAACGGTTATCTCCTCAATATGCACGTGCCTAAAAGCATATTCCATGCGATTCCAGCAGAGAAGTGGTCCACTACGTCCATTACCTGCATTTACACATTAAAAACGTGCAAAACATAAGTTATGTTAAGGATCCTGATCCTCAGACTCGTGATCCTCAGACGCGTGATCCTCAGACTCGTGATCCTCAGACTCTGGATCCTCAGACTCTGGATCCTCAGACTGTCTGCATCATCCATTAAGGATCCGTGATCCATGCCCAGACTCAGGATAGATGATCCTTAGCATAAAATTCATGCCCTAACAATTGCCCCCAATATGGCAGTTATGATAAGGATTCACAGCTGTCATATTTCCGTCAGAAGCGGACTAGCCGTTGCTGCTGGTAACTAGTTGTTACACTGCCTGTCGTCACTGATAAGACCTGCTATAATGATCATTGCAAAATATAGAGTTAGAGATAACTCCTCAAGTGCCTTTACAGATCAGAAGATCCTTCCATTCGTGGAGAATGAATCCTTCTACACAGTTTGCTATTAACCTTCCTGCACTTTAATTTCTGCATAGACACTTTAACTGTTAGATAGCCTTATCCGGCCTGGGTGGATGGTCCACGGTTTTGCTGGTGAAATCCAGGCCAGATGATTTGATACATAATGAATGGGTAATAACATTAAACTTTTTTAGCTACATCTATTGTTGTTTCTTCCCTTTTTATTTTTCATGTATGCTTTCTATTTTCAAAAATATCATCACCAAACAACTGGAAAGTTATTGAAAATCTGATGATAACGTTACACTTTTAACAGAAAACTTGAAGTGTTCATATAAATGTGGATCAATGATCCTTAACCAAAAAGGATAAGAGACAACTTACAGCTTCGAAAAAGTTAGAATATAACATACCAGAGAATCCAAGTTAGGATTCTATATCCTTGTAAATTATTGCTGAATAAGCAAACTATGAAAAGTAAAGCTTCTAGGATCAAGGGTCCTTATCGTCAGAACTTGTATAACTTTAGACAGTAGTTTCTAGGGTGAAGAATCATGGATCCTTGAATAATAGGCAGGATAATGGGTGGTGGATGGATCCTCTGTTTGGGGGATGAAGCCACTCGTTATCCTTCCGTCTTTTATTTTCTGCACTACAAAGACCCGTAAACAATGGACACCCTTTGCCAACCCATGTGGACGGGCCACGTTTTGCTGGTAGAAACGTGGGTTGGCAATTTTGACAACCTTAAAAGGTTTAATGTTTTGTGAATAAAATAACTTTAACTTTTTGGCTATCTCCCGTGTTGCTATCCTTATGTATCTTTTAGTTTTCAATTGTTGTGATATACATTTGTTTGAATAAGAAAAGTTAAACAAATTAAGTTTAAGAATTTTAGGATATGATCCAGGATCAAATATCCTATAGTTGAAAAGTTCCGAAAAGTAGTATATTTTAAGGATCATAAGTTCAGTTGTCAAAGTATAAGAGCTATTCAAATGAATAATGAATAAAATCAAAATAGTTAAGGATCATACCTGAGAATCCAAGTTAGGATCCTAACCTTTATCATTATAAACAGGATAACCATAAGACAAACCTTAATGGAAGGTAAGGATCAAGGATCCTTGGTCGTTTGTCTCCAAAAACCTGAAATAGGATACAACTTGGGACTAAGCCAATATAAGATAAGAGTTAGTAACTGGGGACAAGCCCAACAAACTAGGGACAAGCCCAAATAAACTGGGGACAAGCCCAAATAAACGGATGTAAACTGGGGTCAAGCCCATATAAATGGATGTAAACTGGGGTCAAGCCCATATAAACGGATGTAAACTGGGGTCAAGCCCATATAAACGGATGTAAACTGGGGTCAAGCCCATATAAACGGATGTAAACTGGAGTATGGCCCTCACTGGCGACTATCCAAACTTGAGCGACATGAAAATGCCGAAACCTTAGCTAACGTGAAAACGTTAGAAACCTTAGGAACGGATGTATGGTACGTCTACCATTATACGTAGGATCCTGGGTACAGCCAGTACAATGAAATTGTCAGCCCCTAAAACGAGTACTGGTCGCACTGCCTTGAACTGCACCAGCATCATCGTGCGCTACTGGTGAAACTGGGGACAGGCCCAAACTGGGGACAAGCCCAAAACTTTGGAGAGTTGGCCAACCACTTTGATCTTCTGTAAAATGATAACAACTCTGCAAAAGCTTAAACTTTGTGAAAATAGATGTTAACTGATTAACATCTTTAACTTATGATAAGTAATAAGTATAAAATGAATGAAAATGAAAATGAAAGTAACGTGTTACCAAATGTAGAATCATATATCCTTTGAGGATCCTGGATCCTTAATCAGAATACCGGTATCGCTGAGGATCCCTGATCCTTCTTACTTAAAGTATTTTTTGAGATGAACAGCATTCCAAGCTCTTGGTAGGAGATCATCATCCATTGTTAACAAGTGATATGCCCCCTTTCCTGATTCAGCTTCCATTAGATAGGGGTCTTCCCACTTTGGTGCTAGCTTGCCATCAGAAGGATTTGTAGTGTTCTGGAATGCTTTTCTTAGCACAAAATCATCAACTTGAAATCTTCTAATCCTGACATTCTTGTTGTATGCTCCAGCCATTCCTTGTTGATAACTGGCCATTTCCTTTTTTCTGACTTTGAGCAAAAGCTTCTTCTTAGGATGCAGATGTTATGTTGGTTGGTGTAGAATAGTATTGTGTCTTTGACAATCATCACACTTCTTTGCATAATCCACAACATCCTTCTTCGTGGTAGGCCTATAGTATGTTGTTCTAAGAATCCTTGAGAATAGTGCTCTGCCCCCAGTGTGGTTTCCACAATCTCCTTGACTTTGAAAGCTTTAGGATTTTGTCCTGTAGGGATCTCTCCATGTTGTATATATCTTAGGATTGGAAGGATCCAGGATCCTGAATTCGACTGTGCAGGATCACCAGGTATGATTGCAGAATCCTCCACTATCTCCATGGCTACGTGATCCTCAATTGCAGGAGTTAAAACATGGGTGATGAGTATTTTTCACATCTTCTTGCATCTTTAGGAATGATCCAAGGTTAGTTAAAGCGTCAGCTTCTGCATTTTCTTCCCTGGGTACCTGTGGTAGACTGAAAAAAGCAAAAGAATCTGCCAGTTTCCTGACTATTTCTAAGTACTTGATTAGCTTTTCACATTTGACAGTGTAAGAACTGTTGTAATGATTAGTAATTGATAGAGAATCTACATATACTTGAAGATACCTAATCCTCATATTATTAGCTAATTGCAAACCTGCTATTAAGGCCTCATACTCAACCTCATGATTAGTGGTTTGGAATTCACATGCAATGGATTGGGGTATAATGTCCCCCTGTGGCGATTTTAGTAGTGTGCTTTGTCTAGTTCCTTTAACATCTGAAGCTCCATCCGTGAAGAGTGTCTAAGGATCCTTGGTCTTCTCAAGTTGTTGAACTTCTAGTTCAGCTTCCCTTTGTAGATCACTACTGGAATCAGCCACAAAGTCAGCTAAAGCTTGGGACTTGATGGCAGTCCTGAGTTCATACTTAATGTCATATGCAATAAGCTTGACTATCCACTTTGCTATTCTACCTGACACTTGAAGTTTCCTGAGAACATTCTTGATAGGAATGTTAGTTTTCACAATAATGGTGTGAGTTTCGAAATAATGTTTATGTTTAGCAGAAGCCATAATTAAATCAAGAATTAATTTCTCTAAATGAGAATACCTGGCCTCAGCATCAAGTAGAATTTTACTTACATAGTATACCGGATGTTGAGAGCCTTCATGATCCTTAACTAGGATCACACTTACTGCTTTAGCTGAAATAGCTAAGTATAAGGATAACGATTCTCCATTTTCTGGTTTCATCAGGGCTGGTGCTGAGGATAGATAATCCTTAAGAACCTTAAGTGCAACTTCATGCTTATCAGTCCACTCAAACTTGCCTTGAGCAATTTGTCTACCTCTTCTTGGATAATGGCATTCCTTTCAAGTGCAAACTTTCTCCTGTCATATCTTCATGTTTCCAAGCGAAGGTAGATTTTCTTCTTTCCAAGAAGGATACTACTGTCTAGGATCCCGGATCCTATAAAAATTTTGGATTCAGGATCCTCTGGGTTCAACATAATATCCTTAATGTCTTGCTCTCTTGCCTCCATGATGTCTTGCTCCTTGGAGGCTGGCTTCGTTGAAGAAGTGTAACAGTTCTTTGCCTCCTGCTGATCACTTTCTATCTTTACCATATCTCATAGAGTTGGGACCTTGACACATTGATGATATGTTGAGGGGGACTGCCTTCATATCGTGTATCCATGGCTACACCGTCGTGATGAGGATCCTGAATGTCCGCACAGTTATCCTCATCATATGATATTACTTTCTGTTGGGTAAGGATGGAGGTCCGAACAGGTTTGCCCCCATTCTCCATCTTTGTTTCCTTTGCACTTCTCTTAGCTGCTGAGAACCTCCGGAGATGAAATGGATGATTTGAGCATCGGATGGTGGAGGAGGAGCTTTTTCAGGAACTTTCTCAGGATACTTGATCCTTGACTTTTTCCTTCCGAGCAATTCCTTCAAGTATCCTTTGCTCAAAAGATAACCTATCTCCTTCCTTAATGCTATGCACTCATCTGTGAGATGACCAGAATCCCCATGGTAAGCACACCATTTCGATTTGTCTTTGGTGGTAGGCGGTTTGTCATTCTTCCTTGGCCACCTAACCTTGTCACCTAAACTTTGCATAGAAAGGATTAGTTCATTATTATCAGCAGAAAAACAATATTCAGAAATAGGAGGATAATCCTGATCATCTTCCTCTTGTTCCACATCATGCACACTCTGGTTGTCATGCTTGGAGTATTGCTTGGATCAGTTATCCATGAGATAGGATCCTTATTGTTGGATCTGAGTTTCTTTTTGATTGTATTTTTGTTTGAAATTAAGATGGAAATGAAAGAGTTGTGCAGCAGAATTAAGATGAAAACAAACTTTGCATACAATCAAACAGGAGTAATACTTTTAATCAAACATCTTTACACAATGAACCGAATGATTGAATTTGTTTCAACAACGATTACAATGATTGATGTAAGAATGCAAACTCCCCCTTAGCCAGAGCTCAGTAGTTTGTTCGTGCAAAGAAGACGATGTGGTGAAAGAGCTAATAGAACAGTACCAAGTACTGAACTATTTATAGGCACTTGCAAACCACTGAGCATCTTTAGCTGACGTCACCATGAACGTGACATCTAACCTCCTAACAAACTCTAACCTCTGATCTATAAACACTGATGTACTAACTACTGCTATTACATTGTATTACATAAAAGACACTTAAACATCTGCTGCATACTTCCACTGCTGTGACCCCAGCAGTGCTTGTCCGGATCAGCAGTACTTGACTCAAGGCAGTAGATTTAGTCAGCAGAGCTTTGGTCTTCCATCAGTCTTTGACATTGGTCAGTAGATGCAAAGCAGCAGTTGTAGGTCAGCACTTAGTAAGATCAGCAGATAGGAGGTCAGTTGATACAAGATCACTTTCAAGGGGAGAGATTTGCATGAACTAATCTGTAATCGTCTGCTTATTCTTGATCCACTGCTCTGATCCAGTTTTGGCTTTAATTATCTGTTCCTCTGATAGGGTTCAATCCCAACAATCTCCCCCTGGAACAGATAATGCCAAAACTCTTCATTATTTGTGGAATTCTTTATTGCCTCATCAACAGCTCCCTTATCTGACCTTTAAATTGTAATTCAAAGTCTAGGGCGTCTGTATCTTCATCATCCCTGCTAAGTGGAAGATCAAGGAGATCCTGCAAATCTTCAAGACTCAGGCCAAGAGCTTGTTCCCTTGATATTTTCTCCACTTCTCCACCATGCCTGAGCAAAGTCAATACGCAGGTCTGTTTGTCAGTTTCCCACTTTTGTATTTTTGAGCCTGGTGGGTTTCTTGGGAGATGTTTATTTGCAGAAGTATTTGGTGAGGCTAGCCTGTTCATAGCTGGCTGAGCAGCACATGCAGATTGTTCCAATTCAAGATCTTCTTTTATCATTACTTCCGTGCCAGCTTTTACAATGGCATCTCCGGCTAAAAGATCTTGAATTGTTTCCATGCTGAACTGGTTTTTGCTCCTTCTTTTGTAGATGGCAGCACCAGTTGGAGCAGTGGTTCTTTTGACTTGCAGCTTTGGTGGTCTTTTTGAAACCGCTGCTTTGGAATAGTCAGGCTTTTGTGGAACTCTTCGATCTTTCTTTCTAAGTTCCTCTAATCTTTTATAGGTTGCCCTGACTCTATCTTCTCCCCACTTTGACACTGAATTCCTTGACCCATAATCTGCTGTAATCAGCTCCTCTTTCATTCTCTTCAGCTCTAACAACTTTTCAGCTTCAAGTTGCTTGAATCTTTCAGGAGGAGTTTGCTTGACCTTATTTTTGATCCTGTATTGAATCCTGGCTGCTTCTTTTTCAAGCTCAGGAATGGTCCAGGTCTTGTACATGTGTTTCTCCCCCTTGTATTTCTTGTAGGTCATGATGTTTTCAATGTAGTCTTTTCTTAAGGACTCATCTGCCCTTTCTGAAATTTTCTGACATACATTTTTAGCAAAACGCTCCATAGCATTGACCTGTGAGAGTAAAAACTGATAGTTTTGTTGAAATTCTCTATCAGATTTCCCTTTTCTGTTTTTGATTGCAATATCCTCTGCTTGTTTGGCTTTGAGTTTCAAGTATTCTTCAATATTGTTAGGCCTGGGATAAGTTGCAATTGATGGTAAACTCCTTTTGGCTGGGTCATCTTCATAATAAAAAGATTTGATTTCTTCTCTGACTGCAATGAGTTCCAGAGGAAATGAGACACCAGCAGGAGGTAGCGATTTTATAATTTGAGCTGAAGAGAGAGGTATGGGTTTAGGAATAGTGACAAGTGATAGGGATTTTGAAGATGTTGGTGATGGAGGTGTGTCATCATCTTTTAAAATTAGCCTTCTTCTTTTTGGTTTAGGAGAGACTGATGATGTTTTGAATGGAACAATGATTGTAGATGTAGTGGCAGTGGATTGTGATTGACTAACAGTTGTTGAAACAACTGGTATTTCAACCACTGTTGTCATTACAACAGATGTTATAACATCTGTTGTCTTCTGCTGTATGTCAGCAGGTGTTGTTTTTGGTGGTGATGATGGTAAAGCAGTGGATGTTGTGTGTGTTGAAGTGGTGTGTGTTGATGGAACAACTGTTTGGCAAGCAGTGGTTTTTGTAACTCCTGTTGCATCAGCTGTTTTGTATGGTGGTTTGTGAGCAGACTTTGAACGTCTGGTTGGAATGGATTTGGGTTGCCTTACTTTTCTAGTAGGCCTCTTCTTTTCCTCAACATGATTTTCATGATCCCTTGACCCAGAAGTACCCTGATCTGGATGATCCATTCTGTCCACCCTGGCTTTCCTTTTGGCCTCTCTATCTCTTTTCACACTTGCAGCTGCTTCTGCTAGTGCATTTATTGTCACATCAATTTTCTTACTACCATCTGGCAAAGGGATCTGTTTGGTCATGTTTGAATTTTCTGGTTCAAGATAAAGACCATCCTCTATACCCTTCTGTTTCCACTCCTTCATTTTCTCCCCCTTTTTGGCATTATCTTCTGGGAGTTGATAAATGTAGCGTACTTGTGGAGGAGCAGTGCCAGTGGTGTGCAAGATTTGAGTTTTGAGAGCCTTTAAATCAGCCTGAGTGTTCTTGAACCTTGACTCCATTGCATTCCTCAGCTGTTGAATATGTTTTTCATGTTGCTGATCTGCTAGTGTTGCTTGTTGATGGAGAAAAGGTTGAAATAACTTCCAGAGCTCATTTGGAGCAGATGCCCTTTGTGGAGCAGGTGCTTGAGATGGAACAGCAGTTGATTGTACCTTCTGAACTTGTAACACCTGTTGTAGCATATCTTTGAGTTCTGCAACAGAGTTATCAAGTTTTTAAATGCGATCCGTCAATTTCTGGTACTTTAAACCATCACCCAAGTTAATGGGATCATCTGATTTCCCACTAGCAGTGGTTTTATCAGTGGTAGATATAGGGAGTATACTCCAAACATTAACCACTGATGCCCCTTTTTCTTGGTACTGGGGTCTTCTTCCTTCAACACTTGACAACCTTTTGATGTTGCCAGTAGGATACAGAAATCCACTGGTGGTTGGCAGAGGCGCTATAAAAGGAATTGCCTCCAAGGAAGTCTTATTAATGTAACCACTGTCCAAGTATAACCCAGTGGGTGTAACACTTGTAGTGGCTGCTTCACTTGGATTACCACCAAGAGTTACTTGTAACTCAAGGGGTGTAACCTCCTCAGGTTGTGTTGGTGGGTTAGCAAAGATTGATACATCAGACCCAGTCAGTTGTTGAGGTATATTCTCATTTGTAGGTGATTGAGAAGGACCGGATAATGCCTGGTTCAAATCAATTGCATCCAACAGTGGTTTTATTGGTGAGGGAATTGTGGATGTGAAGAATGGTGTAGAAAATGGAGTTGCCCCTAGTAATGAGCTGTGGATGATAGAAACGAGTGTTTCTAGAGCATCATGATGTGGAGACCCTATTTGTACAACCTGTTCTTTTTGTGAAGAATCAGGAGGAGTTGTGGTTATGGGTTGAGATATTTGTACCAACTGCTGTGAGGAAGTAGCAGCAGTGGTTTCTTGTGACATTTGTGTTGTCACAGGCAGAAGCTCTGGTATCTCATCCTCCAGAGTTGCCTTTTTGATGGGTTTTGTGGGATTTTGAGTTTTTCTTTTTGGCTTTTTGGAGATAATAGGTGTGGGTTTCAAAGCAGTTGTGCTGCTGCTTTGATCACCTTGAGCAGTGGGCTCAGCAGCAGATACCTAAGGAGCAGTTGTAACTGCTAAAATCTGCTCAGGCACCTCTGCTTGTGTTTTGCAAGGTGTGGACATCCTTGTGAAAGTTTCAGCAGTTAAGCAATTTGTTTGAATGAAATCACCTTGTTTTATTGCAGCAGCATCCTTCTTTCCAAGTTTCATTTCAAAATAGTAACTTAAAAATCTTGGAAAAAGTAGGAATGCCTCTGTTTCAACATTTTTAACCAAATCATTAAAAATTTCCTGGGAGTAGTTAAAATTTTCATCTTGAAGAATTGCAAATCCCAGTTTCTGAATTTTTAATGGTATCTCATTGAAAGAAGTGGTTTTGTTTGAAACACATTTTAAGAGGGTGTGAAATAAAAATCTTGTTGCAGGAGGAAAGTAACCTTTTTCTAAGGTGTCCTTTTTGACCTCTGCATTGTACCCCCTTTCCAGAAAATCATTTTTTAACTCGTTTTTAGGGAAAGTAATTTTACCTTCTTGATCGTCGAGTTGAAAGACCTCTGAAATTGTTTATGGTGTAATCTTGACTTCTTTTCCCTTTAAAGTAGAGTTAATGGCTATTACAGCGTCTCCTTGTGTTTCAAGGATTGCATTCTTCCAAAACTCCCTTTGGGTTGCCAAGTAAATTGGTGCATCCGCTGTCAACAAAGTTTTGTACTTTGAGGCGGTGATGATATCAATGATGGAATCGAACTCCTTTGTGGAACTTGGTTTTGTAAGAAGACCAAGAAGATTGTGAGATGGTTTGTGTGGAATTTCAGTGGAGATTGCCTTTGGAGAGGCTGTTTTTTATGAAGATTTTGATGAGGGTTTTGCAGATTTCTTTGATTTAGTCATTTTGAGGATGATTGATCGAAGAAATTTGTGGAAGATGAGATGAAAAACTGTTTTGAGAAGAGAATTTTTGAGAATTCAATTCGACAGTAAAACCCTGTTTTGGTGGTGAGTGGGGGATTTTATAGGGAAGAAAGTGAATGCTGAGGTGGCAGCCGTTATAAAAGGTCTGATCAATATGTACTGCCCACGTGACAACCCCTGTTGAAAGTGAAGGACAGTACTTTGTGTGATATGGACATATAAAAGCAGTGGTATGAGAGCAGTGGATGATTTTTACTATCAGTGGATAGCATATCAGTGGATAAGACACTGCTTTTGAACAACAGAGTTTATCAAAATAATGAGAGAGCAGGGGTTGACTTTCAGCAGTGGACAGACTTTTGAAGTATAGCAGACTTTTGAACAATCAGTGGTTAATGGCAGACTTTTAAGGACTTAATGAAAAAATTTCATTTTTAACTATTTTTAAGGATGGAGTTTTGATTTTCTGAAAACATTTTGTTGCTTTTATTCATAGAAAAACAAGATGTTGCTTGTTATTCCATGTTCAGCATCCCAATCCTAGAGACCAAATTTTCAAAAGTGGCTGTATCAAGTGCTTTTGTGAGCACATCAGCCAGCTGGTCTTTAGTTGGGACATGATGCAGAGAAATCAAACCTTTTTCATAGCAGTCCCTCACAAAGTGATGTCTGATGTTGATATGTTTGGTGGTTGAGTGGGAAACTGGATTTTTGATGATATTTTCTGCTGCCTGACTGTCCAACATGAGTGGTGTCTTTAAGGCAGTGATACCAAAATCCAGCAACTGATTTTGAAGCCACAGGAGTTGAGCTGTACAGCTTGCAGCAGCAATGTATTCAGCTTCAGCAGTGGATGTTGAAACAGCTGCTTGCTTTTTGCTTTGCCATGAAACTAAGCAATCACCTAGAAACTGGCACCCTCCTGATGTGGACTTCCTTGTGGTGTGACATCCAGCAAAGTCACTGTCTGAGAAACCTGAAAGCTTGATGTTCCCATTAGCTGGATACCAGATACCAAGTGTGGGAGCACCTTTTATGTATCTGAAGATCCTTTTTACAGCAATGAGATTTGATTTTCTGGGAGCTGATTGACTTCTTGCACAGACACATGTTGCAAACATGATGTCTGGTCTAGATGCAGTTAGGTACAATAAAGACCCAATCATGCTTCTATAAAGTGTTTGGTCAATCAGCTCATCTTTTTCATCAGACATGACCAGCTTATTTGTTGCCATGGGTGTGCTGCATGGTTTACAATCATTCATATCAAATTTTGTCAAAAGTTCTTTAGCATATTTGCTTTGATGAATGAAAGTTCCATTTTGCATTTGCTGAACTTGGAGACCAAGAAAGCATTGCAGCTCACCCATTGCACTCATTTCAAACTCAGCTGTCATGAGTTCTCTAAACTCTTCACACATTGAATTACATGTGCTTCCAAAAATAATGTCATCCACATAAATCTGGACAATCATTAAATCCTTCCCTCTCCATTTTAAAAACAATGTTTTATCAATGGTACCTCTTTTGAAACCATTTGAGAGTAGGAAGTTGGAAAGAGTTTCATACCAGGCCCTTGGTGCTTGTTTCAAGCCATACAAGGCTTTGTTTAGCCTGTAGACATGATCTGGATAAAATGGATCCTCAAAACCTGGAGGTTGACAGACATACACCTCTTCTTGAATTGTACCATAGAGGAAAACACTTTTGATATCCATTTGAAACACCTTCATATTGTGGTTGACAGCAAAGGCCAGAAACAGTCTAATGGCTTCTAATCTTGCAACAGGGGCAAATGTTTCATCATAATCAATCCCCTCTTCCTGTCTGTAACCTTGAACCACAAGCCTGGCTTTATTCTTGACAACAATACCCCTTTCATCAGTTTTGTTCTTGAAGACCCACTTTGTGCCAATGGGACTAACCTCTTCTGGCAGTGGTACAAGCTCCCATACTTGTTGTCTTTTAAACTGTTGGAGCTCCTCTTGCATGGCTTCTACCCAACTGTTGTCTTTCAGTGCCTCTTGGTACTTGACTGGCTGATGGAGTGATAGAAAACCAGCAAAAAGACAAATGTTTTGGGTTTGGCTTCTTGTGAGCACCCCTTCATTTATGTTGCCAATGATTTGATCAGGTGGATGAGATCTCAAGAAGATTAAATCTCCTTGGTATGGTATAATGGCATTGGTTGGTGAAGGCTGCAAATGTGTATCATCTGAGCTAACCACTGCTGGGGACTTTGATGATCCAGCAGTGGTTTCAAAAGGTGGTGGTATAGGAGGTAATGAAGTGGACAACTGCTGACTTTTATCCACTGTTTGAGGACTTTTGTCAGCAGTGTTTGAGGATGTGGAAGCAGTGGTTGATGGGCTACTTTGGTCAACAACTGTTGAGGTAGCAGTGGTTGAGCTTTGACAACTGTTTTGAACAGCTGGTGCTTTTCCCTTTGTGGCAGACCTTTGAGGGATAATGATTTCATACCCATAGTCTGGTGTTGTATCCTCTGATGGACCTGCACTGTTAGTCTTGACAGCAGTATTTTCAAAAGTGAATTTTTCAAGATCAAACAGATCTGCAGGATTTTCTGGGATTTTCATTGATGAAAGTTCATTGAACTTAACATTTAAAGTCTCCTCCACTGCCTTGGTCCGTGTATTGAACACTTTGTAGGCCTTGGCAGTGGTTGAGTATCCCAAGTGATAACCACAATCAATTTTGGCTGCAAATTTTGAAATAGAATCTTTTAAGTTCAAAATAAAGCATGGGCAGCCAAACACCTTGAAGTATGAGATCAGTGGTTTAATTTTATACAGAATTTCATAGGCAGTCTTTTTGTGCCTGGGGTTTATTAAAACTCTGTTCTGAACATAGCAAGCAGTGTTTACTGCCTCTGCCCAGAAAGTTAATGGCAAACCTGAATCTGCAAGCATGGTTCTGGCAGCCTCAATCAGAGTTCTGTTCTTCCTTTCCACTACCCCATTCTGCTCTGGTGTTCTTGGGATGCTGTACTGCCTTACAATCCCTTTCTTCACACAGAAGGCATCCAACTCCCTATTTTTGAATTCTGTGCCATTGTCACTCCTGAAGCTTTTTACTGGAAGGTCAAATTGCTTTTCAACCTGTATTACAAAGTCTTGCAAAATGCCTGCAGTTTCATCTTTTGAGTGCAAAAAGAAAGTCCATGTGAACCTAGAAAAGTCATCTACAATAACCAACAATATCTTTTCCTTTTAAGGCTCATGACTTGAACTGGGCCAAACAAATCCATGTGTAGCATTTGCAAACACTGGATTGTTTTGGACTCTTCAATGGACTTATAAGAACTTTTATGCTGTTTTCCTTTTAAACAGGAAATGCAATGTTCAGGACATGAAAACAATTTTTGTGGTAGGCCTCTCACCAAACCATTTTTTGAAATTTCTGTGATTGTCTTAAGATTTGTGTGTCCCAGCCTTCTGTGCCAAAGTTCTGTCTCTTTGTTAGAGGCAGCTGAGAACAGACAGGCATCAGCTCTGGGACACTCTTTTGACATGTCAACAACATAAACATTGCCACTTCTTTGAGCAACAAGTTTAGTTTGACCAGTTTTGATTATTGCTTCAATCTTTTTGACCATTTCTGGTCCAACAATCCTACAACAATCTTTTGTGAAGAATGACCCAAAACCTTTGTCACTCATTTGGGACACACTCAGAAGGTTGAATTTTAGATTGTCTATTAGATTGACATTTTCAAATTTTACTTTTCCAGACACCACTGTACCCGACCCCAGAACTTTTCCTTTACTATTATTCCCAAAGGATATATCACCCCCTCCATGGATTTTAAAGTCTTTGAGGAGGGCTTTACATCCTGTCATGTGCCTGGAGCCTCCACTATCTACATACCAAAGACTATCAAAGCATGCAGAAGCTCCCTGCACATGAAGTAAAAGAATTAGTTCATTAAGGTCTCCAAAGCCAACAAGGCTTTGGATGGGGTCTCAGCAGAGTCTGGGATGGATGCAGAATGATGGACAGTGGTTAGGTCAGGAGTTTGAACTGTTTTAGGACAGTGTTTCTCTAACCACTGTTGTGGGTCCTGACCAATCATCTGCTGGTAACCAAAAGGATGCTTGTTCACTTTGGGTTTAGAGGGCCTTTTGTAGGCCTCATAAACGTGTGGAATCCTTTGGTAAGACTGTTTTTCTCTGCCTTTTCTGAACTGATTGGCAGGGGGTGCATCAGTAACCTGAACATCTCTTTTGACAGATGTTTGGTTCAGCTGTTTTGTAACAGATGTTTGAACTGGCACAAACAGTGGTTGTTTCTTGGTGAACTTGACAGATGATGAGGATGATGATGATGGACTCAAGGATGTTTTAGCCATGTACTCATTCTTTTTCACATCAAAGTTTTTGAGGTACACACATGCTTGAGTTTTGTGGTTTGCTTTACCACAGACAATGCAGCTTTCTGCTGAAACAATGACACTTGTCTTGTTTAAATCATAAGCTTTCAAGTGGAAACAGTCTTTTGTTAGATGATTCCTTTTTTCACAGAATTCACAGAACAAGTTGTCAATTTTTTCTCTCTTCTTTCTCTTTTCAGACTCCTTTGCAGCAGAGGTTTTAACCACTGCTGGGATGTCCTTGAGAGGTATGACTTTAGCTTTTGGAGCTTTAACACCATCAGTTGATGTAAAGTCCATTGGCTTGAAATTTTCAAGAATATCACACTCGTCAGACCAGGTAGGTTTAAACTGATATTTTTCAAGTTCTTCAAAAGTTGAGGAACTCCTTGTTCTGCCAAGTGTGATTTTGTTACCAAGTTTGTCAGTGATTTTCACTTCTTGGCCATTCTTGTTTGTGGGGATGAACTCAGTGGTTACATCAGTGTTTTGAACAGATTTTTCACAAGCAATGTGTTCATCATCATATTTTCTATACCCAACCCCAAACTTCACATTACTTTCAATCTGTTTAGCAAGCATCACCTCATATCCTCTGCAGGATTCCACCCATCTTTCACAAGTAATCTGGGTGGATTCCAACTCCTTTTTGCAACTTTGGTATTTTTCTACCATAGTTTGAAGTTGGGTTTTGGTGATGCTTTGCTCTTCTTTTAGACAGCTGATTTCTTTATCCTTTTCAGTCAATTTGTTTTTAAGTTCTTTTAAAGACCTTTCAAATTTGACCTCATCAGACAAGATTTTATCCCGAAGGTTTTCATTCACCTCTTTGATGTTAGCAAAAGCAATTATGCAATTGTCAGAACACAGTTTTTCAAGAACTTGAGGAGATACCTTGGCAGCTGCCATCATTGCACAATCACATTGATGATCTTCATCATCATCAGCTTTTACCTTCTTTTCACCAGCCTTTTCTTCTTTCTCTTCTTCTTTGTCCTCTATGGACCATGGATCTGTCATTGGTTCAATCAGGGTACCTGAACTTTCTCCCAACAGTATTTCATCAGCCACTGCAGTAACCACTGCTTCAATCACCTCTTCCACTGTTTCAAAGCACTGCTGTTCCTCCTCAGCTTCAACCCCCTCCTGTATTGACTCTAGTGCCATCAAACAAAACTCATCATGTGAAGAATCATTAGAAGCATAGAGTGCAAAATTTTCATCACAAAGATCATCAGGCATACTGCTCCAGTCAACAAACCCTTGAGTGAAAAAACTTTGTTGATCTGGTTGTGCTGCTGCTGGAGCAGTGGTTTGAGGTGCAACAGGTTGCACTTGTACCTGTGGAGCAGGGGTTTGAACATATTGGATTTGTGGAACAGTAGTTTGGACATAATGTACTGGCACAGGGGCAACAGCATAGTGAGCAGTGTTCACTTGTGCTGCTGGGGCATATTGGGCATAGTGCACAGTGTTTTGGTTTTGAGGTCGAGGATTTGAGCTAGGATGAGTAATTATGGGACCAGTGGTTTGACTCCTACATTCCCTAGCGAAATGTCCCAACCTATTACACTTGTAACACTTGATTTTCGATTTATCCAACCCAACCCTTAGATTCCCATGCAAACCTGGGAATTTTCTCCCTGTTCTTTTGTAGAACTTGCTAGTTCTAACACTTAGCAAAGCCAGTTGATGCAGGATGTCCATTTCCTCTAAATCAGTGGGATCAAAATGTTGCAAATCATTTAGTTCAAAACTTAAATTGTCTGACATCTGGTTTTTGTTAGCAGTGAATGCATAACTTGCAGAGTGAGGATCAGGGTTGTTAAAATTTGCACCAGCAGTTATGTCAATGAAGTGATCATAACCCTGATCCTTACCACTGCTCCCAGATTCTTCTTGACCCAGAAGAGCAGTATTACCGAAAGTGTAATCATCGGTAACTTTTCCTGACTCTTGTAACCTCCTTTTCTGGTTCAACTCCCTTTCGAAGGTCAGGAGTCGACCATGGAGTTGGGTCAAGGTCAGATCCTTGAATTCAGATGAATTTCGGGTGACAAAAGCTATAGTGTCCCATTTTTCTGGCAGTGACCTGAGGAACCTGCTATTTTGAGTTGAGTTTGTAAAAGTGGTGTTAACAAGCCTCAGTTCACTGATGAGACAACTAAAACGCTCAAATTGTTGCGTTAGTGATTCACCTTTAATGTAGCAAAATGTTTCATACTGTTGGTTCAGGATTTCCCTATTGCTTTCTATGACTTCTTCAGTTCCACCAAACTGTTCCTTAAGTGCGTCCCATAATTCTTTGGCACTGTTACAGTGTAACAGTCCAGCATATATCTCATTGGGCAGCGCTGATGCTATGATGCTAAAAGCTTTAGCATCTAGTTCGATCTTTTGAAAGTCGGTTTCGGTATAATTTTCAATTGGTTTTGGAACGAACTTTTTAGCATCTTCAGCGCTTGGCACTGAAGGAACATGGGGACCATAAATGACAGATCTCCAACAACCTGTGCTTTGTTGAGCGAGGATGTGACCCATCCTCCTCTGCCAGATGTTGTACTCATTTCTCTTTAGCATAGGTGGTTTAAAAAGTGAGCCGATGTTTTTTTTATCATCTTGAGATTGTGACGTCATTCTTGTTGTTTTACAGACACTGAGAAATCAACTTTAATGGTGATTAATCCTTGCTCTGTTTTTCAACGGACGAACAAACGATCAGTATCAACTGTTATGAGCTGAACTATTTACGTCAAAATGATTGTTAAATCAAATTTGACTGTCCAAGCTCTGATACCAATTGTTGGATCTGAGTTTCTTTTTTATTGTATTTTTGTTTGAAATTAAGATGGAAATGAAAGAGTTGTGCAGCGGAATTAAGATGAAAACAAACTTTGCATACAATCAAACAGGAGTAATACTTTTAATCAAACATCTTTACACAATGAACCGAATGATTGAATTTGTTTCAACAACGATTACAATGATTGATGTAAGAATGCAAACTCCCCCTCAGCCAGAGCTCAGTAGTTTGTTCGTGCAAAGAAGACGATGTGGTGAAAGAGCTAATAGAACAGTACCAAGTACTGAACTATTTATAGGCACTTGCAAACCACTGAGCATCTTTAGCTGACGTCACCATGAAAGTGACATCTAACCTCCTAACAAACTCTAACCTCTGATCTATAAACACTGATGTACTAACTACTGCTATTACATTGTATTACATAAAAGACACTTAAACATCTGCTGCATACTTCCACTGCTGTGACCCCAGCAGTGCTTGTCCGGATCAGCAGTACTTGACTCAAGGCAGTAGATTTAGTCAGCAGAGCTTTGGTCTTCCATCAGTCTTTGACATTGGTCAGTAGATGCAAAGCAGCAGTTGTAGGTCAGCACTTAGTAAGATCAGCAGATAGGAGGTCAGTTGATACAAGATCACTTTCAAGGGGAGAGATTTGCATGAACTAATCTGTAATCGTCTGCTTATTCTTGATCCACTGCTCTGATCCAGTTTTGGCTTTAATTATCTGTTCCTCTGATAGGGTTCAATCCCAACACTTATTTGTCTTGCTTTGAGGATCCTGACAATCTCTCGTGGATCCTTTTTTCATCCTCTAAACGGATGAACCTAAGGGCCCTGTTTCTTTCCTCATCTAAGTTCCTGCAAGGTGTCATAACAAGATCATCATAGAACTGAGAATCCTTAAGTAAACCCAGTTTAAAAGCTTCAATAGCAGTAGCAATATCTAAGTTAGGGATTTCTAAGGATTCTCTACTAAATTTAGTTATGTAATCCCTTAATGATTCATTATGACCTTGGGTGATCCTATATAAGTCACTAGTTAATCGTTCAAATCTCCTACTGCATGAGAATTGGCTATTAAACAAATTAACTAGATTAGCAAATGAAGTAATAGAGTAAGGAGGAAGACTTAGCAGCCATTTTAACGATGATCCGGTAAGTGTGGATCCAAAGCCCTTGCACAAGCAACCGGATTTGGTGTCTGAAACCTCTTCAGTATCTCTGCATCACAAATAGGTGGTGCAAAACGAGATATCTTGTGGCTTTCATCAGGAATTTCAGGAATGGGCTTAACCACTCCTGGAACGTTGGATATTATATCCCTATGTTTCTGCAATTCCTTAGCCATAGCTTGGTTGATACCTGTATCCTGCACAAAGCCATGGTTAGCATTGCAAAAATTATTCAAAGTGTTACCTCCTGAATGATTCAAATTTGGAATTCCAAATGTGAATCCATGTTGGCGGGATTCTGTCATAACTGAGGGACCAGAGGAAGCAATGGTCTGCATTGGTATGAAGTCTCCTAGATAAACATCTGAACTTCTGGGTTGCACACTCCTTAAGTATCTTTGATCCTGGAAGATGTTGGATCCTTGAAGTGCTGTGAATGTAGGTCTTGGAGGATAATCCATGGATCCAGAAACCTGAGATGAGGATCCTTGAACCTGGAAGGAGGATCCTTGAACCTGGAAGGAGGATCCTTAAACCTGAGAGGATCCTTGAACCTGAGAGGATCCTTGAACCTGTGAGGATCCTTGAACCTGAGAGGATCCTTGAACCTGAGAGGATCCTTGAACCTGTGAGGATCCTTGAACCTGGGAGGATCCTTAAACCTGCGAGGATCCTTGAACCTGAGAGGATCCTTGAACCTGAGAGGATCCTTGAACCTGAGAGGATCCTTGAACCTGGGAGGATCCTTGAACCTGCGAGGATCCTTGAACCTGCGAGGATCCTTGAACCTGAGAGGATCCTTGAATTGGCTGCGTCCCCATGCATTCTCCTAAACTGGTGAAGAATCCCTGATGCTGAAATGAGGATCCTGAAGGCTGGAAAGAGGATCCTTGAGCCTAAGACATTGCTGATGATCCAGAACGTATTCCTGTTGATCCACCCTGGTATTGGACATGTGGAGCTGCAAAGTGCTGGGAAGTTATGGCAGGAGTGTCGAAATTCAGCGACCTCGACATCAAAGGGGAGTGATCCTCTGCTGATTTTATCAATTTCGCGAAGGATCCTGCCATTAGTCTTGACCTGCTGCTGCATGTGATCCTTCATCTGCACAATCAAAGCATAAAAATCACTGTTAGTAAGTGTAGAGGAAGAAACAACAGTTGGTTTTGTGAAAACAGGGGTTGTCTTCTTCGGAGAATTCTCAGCATTCTTCTAGAATGCAAGGGGGAGATGATCCAAAGGCGGAATGCCCTGTGAAAAAGTGACCGCCGACATAGAACTTGGAGTAGTTTTCCCTGAGAAGCCATGCGGTTGAAGGTAATGAACCGAAATGAATGAAATGAACAAAATTTCTCAGAATTGAAGCACCAATTGCCCCACGGTGGGCGCCAAACTGTTTTGGTCAAAAATCACACAAGGATAATGCAACCCAATCTGATTTTGTGAGGAATGATGCTTGGTTAATTGTATGAACAACAAGTATATGAAATCAACGATGAACACCGAGATTTATACGAGGAAAAAGCCCTTGATCTTTAGAAGATCTCCGGCATAAAAAACCTCGGGTGATGGAAACTACCGATCACCAACTATATTGCAAAAACAGCAGTGATCCTTGTACAACTTCAGAAGAAAACAAGCTCAATACAATGAATTTCTAGTGTAAGTGTGTGTTTTTGCTAAGTGTTTGCAGAGAATTCGTGTTTTGTGTGTAATTTCAGTGGTGTGCACGACTTATGCCTTCATTGAGTTGTTTTCCCCTTAAAAAGATAAGAAATAAACAACTAACTAACTTCCCGAAAAAGGTGGAAGTCACCCATGACCACCACTAACGGTTATCTCCTCAATATGCACGTGCCTAAAAGCATATTCCACGAGAATCCAGCAGAGAAGTGGTCCACTACGTCCATTACCTGCATTTACACATTAAAAACGTGCAAAACATAAGTTCTGTTAAGGATCCTGATCCTCAGACTCGTGATCCTCAGACTCGTGATCCTCAGACTCTGGATCCTCAGACTCTGGATCCTCAGACTGTCTGCATCATCCATTAAGGATCCGTGATCCATGCCCAGACTCAGGATAGATGATCCTTAGCATAAAATTCATGCCCTAACACCCATCTATTTATAGTAAAACAAATATAACAAACTATCCTAAATAACCGGGATCCAACGAATATTCCTCACTCAAACGTTGTAGACCTGGTCTTTCGGGTTCAACGTCTCTCCCATAACAAACATGCCCGAGTCTTGAGGAGATGAAGTCCATCTGACCGTTAGCAAATTCCAACTTTTAACCTGCATGTGGTTAATTCAATCAACCTCAGGATATCGCCCAGGATGTTAGCAATATCCCCGTCTAGTATCCAGGTCACAAATAAACAATTAAAAGCAGGATATTGATCAAGATATGTACGCTCAGAAAATGACCCATAACAATTGTCCCCAAATATATCTGTTGGTATACCAATCCAACGAATATATTTTAAAAGTTTTATCTCATCAATTAAGGCAATAAATATGATGAGACCCTTGAAATGACAATGTGCAACTTCCAAGGCATTATTTACTCTTTACCCCCTACATTTAGCCTATATTAATTGGGGGTCGTCTCATTATAGTTTATCTTTATCTTCAACCGAATATCAGGTACTTCTTTCTCTCTCTTTTCTATTTTCCTTGTTTACATCTTCTGTTCTCCGATTGTGTTCCTTCATGGCGACCCGTACCAGATCGCAAATGGCGGATTCTGTTTCCCCCTTCCACAAACAAAATTTGCTTCAGAATCCTTCAAAGGAGGTGTGTTCTTTCGACAATTCTGACATCGCGGCCCTACGAGCTTCCGGTGCCTTTCCCGCCGGGACAATCTTCCGTCCATTCGACCGAGAGGTCCGATCGGATTTTTGTTCCGACGAATGGGTCTGCTTTTTTGCCTACCCTTTCTCCATAGGACTTCAATACCCGTTTTCACCTTTTATTTCTCGTTTCTTCAAACTTACTGGCCTTAGCTTTGCCCAAATCATGCCCATGGTTTGGCGCATCTTAGTCACCTTGGAAGGAATTAAGGCTCGCCACATACCCGACCTGTGCATCGAGGATTTGCCGATGGCTTATCGTTTAAGATCTCATGGTTCCAACCGATTCCTTCTATTCTCTATTTCCAAAGATCCTCTCATCCTCAAAGCTACCAAGAATGAGGATTAGTGGACAAGAAAATTCTTCTTTGTGAAAAGAGACTCCATTGATAAGGGTTTTGACCTTCCTAAAAGATGGTTGACTTCTGGTAGGACTTAGGGTTTTAGGAATATCCCCAATCATATCCCGAACCTCCATCCCGAACCAATATCCTGATGTGTTTATTTCCTTGTTGGATCGATGTACGACCTAACTGAGTCGATCAGAAGAGTCTTTTATCCGAATCAGAGGCGGAATCAATGAACCGGACACTCGATGTAATTATAATGTCTCTTATATTGATATGATACTGATTTACAACCTGGAGACGATTCGGCAGAGTTTCGCTACTCAGATCCGAAAGTTACAAATGATTTAGCTTGAATGGTATTTATAGTGGAGGAGATTTAGCTTGAAATGACATGCCACTTTCAAGGGAAACCTTGATTTAGCTTGAAATGACACATGACACTTTCAAGGGAAACCTTGATTTAGCTTGAAACTGTCATGTGACATTTTCAAGGGAAATCACCACTTTCAAGCTAAATTACATTCAACATACTCTAAAACCTCCTATACTATCATATAACAAGATCTAATCTAACAATTTAATACTAGACTTGATACAAGACGAAGTCAATAGACGTAATGCACTAACAGACTCCCCCTCGGATATTGATGAAGTCTTCAGTGACTATTCTCTGTTATGACACCTTCTTCAATCTTGATCATTCTGCATCCTCACTCAGATTGTAACATTGTAAGCATCCATCACTTCTCTTTATCAGCTTCATACTTTTAACTCTTACACCAGAATCTCATCACTGGTTCAATCATCAACAACTTTATCATCAGCAGGCTCCCCCTTTCGTCAAGCTTCCGTACTTTTAGGGATCGACACCTAGCTTTCCAGCTACAAACTCCTAACTTTCAGCTTGTCTTCAGACTCCCCCTAAGACTCAGCTCTCGGGATCGTAGTCTGGACTATCATCTGCAATTTCTCAAACATTTATGAGTAACAGCATTTTGAATTCTCAATCAAATTCTCTAATCCACTCCCCCTATCAACAAACTTCATAGATTTGGCAATGTTAAAGAATCCAACTCCCTCACAGTTTATCATCCAAGTTCAATTTAATGACCTTGGAGATATCACAAACTGTTTTTGAAATTTTTGAATTTAATTCAAGTTTCAATTTAATGAACTTGTTTTATTTTCAGAAACACAATCAGCATACTTAGATTTTGAAACTCAGCACTCAGACATCAGTTGTCGAAAATAAAGCAGAATAAAAAATCTTTTTGTATTTTCTGAAAATATAAAGCAGTAAAGAAATATGTACAAACATATTTACAGACAATATTTTTGTTTGAGTATGCGTCAGAGGATCATATCAGTTTTTGACAAGTCACAAGTACCATTGAGCTTAATTTTCACAGTAAGAATTAAACAATTCACTTAGATTGTCGATATACTGATCCACTTAAATTTTCACACAACGTTCAACTTAATTAGGATACGAATTATGTATTTTAAGAACTTAAACTCATTCATGTGTCCCACCTCTTGAATATACTCCCGTATCCAGATCCCAATATTCAGTCTTACAGACAATTATAGAACAAATGATATCTGTAAGGGTTAATAAATTATGAAGAATCATGAGAGCTCAGGTCAGAACTACCGTTCAGCAGAGAGATCATGACTCAACTTGGGTGTGTCCCCTTTAGAGGATCTTTTTTACAACAGCATTGCTAAGCAATTTTATTGTCTTATCATATATGCTGAGGGTGATGCTGTGTTTCAAGCATTTGCAGAAAGTATTATTCGAGGACTAGGTCAGAACTTCCATTCAGCAGAAGTCCCAGAATAATACCCCAGATATCACTGAGTATAAAGACCTAGTATATCAGAAAAAGGAACCTTTCAAACGAGATTTCAGGGGTTACCTATATATCCAAGTAGTGTTCCCCACGAAATAAGTAAGTAAAGATTTAGGTTTATATCCCGAACAAACCTACTAAATGCGCAAAAACCTACCAACACATCCACGATGAGACCGTTTAACACATTTAAACTTTCCATTTCTTTAGCGTACTGTAACTGTCTACTGACGTACTATCATTTCCTCTTTTTACCCAAAAACTCAAATTTTTGAATTTTATCATGTTTTTGACTTTTTCAAATTTTCAAATGTTTTTGTATTTTCTAACAACAATATATCTCCCCCTAAAATGCAAAACCATTTAAAGAAAATTTGACAACCAATACTGATAGCTTTGTCTCGCCATCCATTTTCTGCATCTCATGCTCTGTTTTGCAAAAAAAAAAATATAACACTTTAAACAAAAAATATAACGTACCCCCATGAGTTACAACACATTGATATTTTACAGTTTGAAAACCGTTTTTCAATCTGATGAAAGTAATCATGTTTGTTCAGCCGTGAGGGTTTCGGCGTATTCAATCAACACATATTTTTGTAATTTTGAATATTTGACAGAAATTAAAAACAAACATAATTTTGGTTTTTCAAATTTTTCAATTTTTAGGGTTTTTGAAATATTGTTTATTTATTTACAGAAAAAACATATAAACTTCCTGTTTCAACCAACACAGGATCCAACAGCCTCCTCTCCTCGTTGTGCCAGGCTGCTCCAACTTGCATTCTCACAATCTTTGAATTCCATGAGCACCTGCACAAACAAACTACTCAATTACTTGAACAATTTAGCCCAGGTCTTTTGAACCTTAGGCATTTCAACACAATAATTTTCATTCAATGCTGGAAATTCTTTGTCATTTTTCATAAAAACTTTCTCAATTTTAACTTCAACTTTCTCATCTTTTACCAATTCAACATGTTTCTTAACACTCCATGTTTGACCTTTTGGTGTTCCTCGTTTGTAAAAATGTGAATCTTTTTGAACATTTTGTTTTTGATCAACAACTTTTGGTTTCCAAAACTCTTGAGGTTTTGTCATATCAACAGTTGTTTTCCAACTTTGTGTTATTCTAGATCTGGGTATGTGAGAATTCCAAGTCTGTCTAGAATCGAACCTATACGGGTTTGACTTCCAATTTTGATTCGAAGCAAACTTGTTTGTGTTGTACCTCCAAGTTTGTTTTGAATCAAACCTGGTTGACCTTTGTCTCACATTCTCAGATTTTTGTTTCTCAGCATCAATCTTCTTTTGATCAACATCCACAGGTTTTAGATTAGGACACTTGCGTGCAAGATGTCCTTTTTGATCACATTTGAAACATGTTCTCATGGACACATCTTTGACCTGTGGTTGTTGCTTTTTCTTTTTAGCAAAGAATTCATCATTAGACTGTCTCATTTTGAGTTCTTTTTCTTTTTCTAAACTGCCTCCTTGAATAAAAGTCATTTTTGTCTGAAAATTCGGCGTCTCATTTTTGTTCCGACGTTGTTTCTTCTTATAACCCAAACCAGCCTTCATGTTCTTCTTTTTGAAACCAGGTTTGTTATATGAACCTTTACAACTCTTACCAACAAACTTTGAAATTTCAGACTTCTCAATCTCAACCATTTTGAAAACTTTATCAACTTTTTCTGAAATCACATTCTGAATCGGGAATACAACATCTAAGAACAATTTGTCTGATCCAATCATGGTATAAACCAATCCTTTTGAATCATCATTCAAACTTTTCTCGGATTTTGTGTTTTTCAGATATCCATCATGAAGATTTCCTTCATCTTCATCCTGTGATTCAGATTTACCTGTAACAATCGACTCTTCTTTCAACACACTTTCAACGACTTTACCTACCACCTCTGAATCATGAGAATCATCAGATTTGGAATAGGTTATGTCAATGTTGTCTGGCAATTGGTCTACCATGTTGAAAGCTTTTTCGACCTTTTCCTCATCATAAAATGCAAATTTTTCCGGTGGTGGAACTTGATGAAACTCTGAGCCAATGCCTTTCTTGTTCTGCTCAGACTCACCATCACCAGGTTTTATATTGAAAATTCATTCAAGCACATATGACGACACGTGGTAACTCTTTAACTTGTTGTTATCCTGTTCTAAATCAGCAATTTGTCGCTTTAACTTAGCAACATCCTCAATATAGGAATTAACAACATCTTGTTTTATAGCATACATTCGTTTAAGCTCTTTGGTTGTTTCAGAAAGATAATTCATTCTTGATTTAGCATATTTCATTTCGTCTTTCACTTTCTCATATGACTCTTTTGTAATGTGATATGATAATTTCATTGAGTCATATTCCTTTTTCATTTCTCGACAAGCAATTTCTTTTTGTTCACATTCATTTGTCATTTTCAAAACATTTTCTTTCAAAACTTCATTTTCCTTTTCTAATTTGTTACATTTTTCTGAAAGTTTTTCATCATTTTCTTTAAAAACTTTTTCTTTTTCTAGCATTTCTTTGCATTTTTCTTTGAAAATCTTTTCAATTTTTGTGAACTCAAGATCTCTTGTTCTAAATTGCTCATCTTTTTCAGTACAAGCTCTGCATGATTCCATGCATTTCTTGCACTGATCAATCAGTTTCAAGTTTTCAGAATCAGAATTTACCTCAGTGATTGGCACTTCGGTGTTTTCAGCAACCTCTGTCTGCTCATCAACATTCTGCTTTTCTTCAACACCGACTTCCTTACCAACATTATCAGCTTCCTCATTCCCATTCTTTTCTTCTTTTTCTTCTTTCTTCACCTCTTCTTCAATCTGCTGTTCTTCAGTAACAGCTTTCTCAACTTCTTCATTCACAACAATTTCTTCACTTTTGATTTCTTTCACAACTTCAACTTCAATAGTTTCTGCTTTAACCTCTTCAGCAACTTTCTTCAGATTGTTAACCATTTCTTCAACATTCTTCTTCATTCGCTCCTCATCCCTTTTTCTCAGACATGATAACATAGCATATCTGATCTCTTTTTCAAATCTCTTAGCGTATGTGTCATCTTTCAACACATTTCTATAGTATTCAGCTCTCAACGGGACTTTGAGAAGAACATCATCGAAAATTATGTCTTTCTTGGGAACAACCGGTTCTCCTTCTCTGTTATAATAGCATTCTCTCTTTTTATCCCATCTTTTGCTACCAACAGCCATCTCATACTCCTCCTGCATGTCATCCATTCTGTTGTAGACCACGTTTCTTTCTCTGTAGGTCTTCTCACTTAAGATCTCTTCTCGAGTTTTCTCTTTGATCTCGACTTTTTCTTCATGGACTTCAGTAGTGTCTTTGTCTTTGTTTTCATCTTGAATCTTAGCAACAAAAACAAACTTTCTTTCTTCTGTCATAGCTCTCCCTTTAGCTGTTTTATGAACATTCTCTAAACGATCTTCTTCTGGACAAACTGTGCTCCAGTCAAATCCTTCATCAGGATAGATTACTGCATATGCTCTTGATTTTTCTCTCGGCTTATCTTCGATCAACTTTTGTTCTTCTCTGCTTCGATGGTAAATCGCCTTTCGATAATAATCATCGTTGAAAGGACGTTCACTTCCTTCAGCAACTTCAGAGTTTCTGCATTCTCTTTTGAAATGACCCTTTTGCTTGCATTTGAAGCAGGTCACTTTGGATTTATCGAATCCAAGTTTTGTTGAAGCACCTCCAAGTGATTGTTTCCCGGTAATCTCCATGTACCTCTGAGCTCTGTGAATACAACTAGCTAAACACCAACGGATGTCAATGAGCTCCATCTCTTCCGGATCAATCTGGTCGTAGTCTTCTTTGGTCAATTCAGAGTTTCCAATTTTGCCAGCTACAAGACCTTCATATGACTCCAGAACAGATGCAAGGAAACTCATTTGCTGCTTCGCTTCATTGATGCTCATTGCTGGAGAATTCTTCAGTTTAAGAGCAATGTTGCACAGAATTTCTTCAGATTCATCAGAATTTGTCTTTGAAGATGAATGATATCCAGAATGATGACTTGTTGACATTGTTGATGGTTCTTTCATCTTTTCACCACTAAATGCTGTTTTTGGTGAACCAACGCCTTTATCAGAAAGCACACTGCTTTTGTAGTACAAGCCAACGTTCTGTTGATGTGAAGAATCAGTCATCTTGTTTTGCTTTTGTAGCTCCAGATCATGACTTTCAATCTTTTCAAACAAAACATCAAGAGTAATTGTATCATACAAAGCATCATTTTTCAAAATAAAAACAAACGTTTGCCACTGATCAGCTCGTGGTAACGCTTCAATCACTTTGTCTATCAATTCCTCTCTTGTTTTATTTATCTCTAATCTTTCCAATTCAATTTTAAGATGACAGAATCTCTCAATCATTTGCCTCACTGACTCTCCTTTTATGTTATCAAACAGATCAAATTCTTTCTTTAATAAAGCGATTTTGTTCTTTTTAATCTGTTTACCCCCTTCAGCTTTAACACGTAAAGCTTCCCAGACAGACTTAGATGACCCATCATGAGTTAATAAAGCAAAAATACCATTTCTGATTGCTGACTGAATCAATGCTATCATTCTCTGTTCAGCTCCGTATTCAGCTTTATCTTCTCTGGAAAACTTCTTGAATACAAGATCTTCGCCTTTCTCATCTTTTGGTTTTTCATAACCATACTCCAAACAGAACCAACTTTCATGAGCATACGCTTTTGCCCAGTTGATGAAACGTTCTTTCCACCAGGTATAATCCTCAATGCTATCAAGAGTTGGTGGCTTTGAGTGAGTTCCGTAAAAGTTATCATGCTTGATGTTTTCGTTGATCGCCTTCGTGATGGTTTTTGGTGTAATATTTGTAACCTCAGACGATTCGGTTGCGAAGGCGTTGAAAAACGTGTTGTAAAATTCCTCAGCCATGATGTAAACCTGACAATCACAAGAAAACAAACAAACACAATCAGTATATACAATATCAAATATCCTGAAACAGACTAACACTCGGTTGACGTGAAATGATCTTGACACGAAATTTCACTTTTCAAGCGAAAAAGGAAGTTCAAGCGAAATCACTTTGTTTGACAACTCAAGCGAAATCACAAGTTGATCAGTTTGAAGCGAAATCAAGACTCAATAGCTTTCAAGCGAAATCCCAAGTTGAAACAGTTAGTTCAAGCGAAATCTAATAAACCTATTTCGCTTGAACTTGTCAAGCGAAATCTTCTAATACAAGTCCAACTATTCAAGCAAAATCTAACAAATCTATTTCGCTTGAACTTTTTCAAGCGAAATCCTTTGTTTTTCAAGCGAAATTGCACTGTTCGTTCAAGAGAAACCTTGTTTTTTATCCATTTCAGTCATTTTTAATACGAATTTCGGTCTTAAACTTTCAAGGCTTTGTTAAACTACTGTTTTGCATGTTCAGTAAGAAGTTCAATCCATTTTGACCATGGAATCTTGTTCAGTTTAAAAAAGAAGGTGTAGAAGTCAGAATCTAATTGCAATCGAGCTAAACTCTTCCTCCTGTGCTCTGATACCACTTGTTGGATCGCTGTACGACCTAACTGAGTCGATCAGAAGAGTCTTTTATCCGAATCAGAGGCGGAATCAATGAACCGGACACTCGATGTAATTATAATGTCTCTTATATTGATATGATACTGATTTACAACCTGGAGACGATTCGGCAGAGTTTCGCTACTCAGATCCGAAAGTTACAAATGATTTAGCTTGAATGGTATTTATAGTGGAGGAGATTTAGCTTGAAATGACATGCCACTTTCAAGGGAAACCTTGATTTAGCTTGAAATGACACATGACACTTTCAAGGGAAACTTTGATTTAGCTTGAAACTGTCATGTGACATTTTCAAGGGAAATCACCACTTTCAAGCTAAATTACATTCAACATACTCTAAAACCTCCTATACTATCATATAACAAGATCTAATCTAACAATTTAATACTAGACTTGATACAAGACGAAGTCAATAGATGTAATGCACTAACATTCCTTTCTTGCAGCAAACTTCAAGGAACTTGCTCCCCCTAGTGCTGAATCAAAAGGAAGAATTAAAGAAATCTACAAGCTTCCAGAGGGTGAAAGAACCTTTAACCTGCTACTCACAAGCTCAAGTCAAAGATCAAGTTCCAACATGTCTGGTAAGCATATTTTCAGGAATTAAATCGATTATTATTTTTAGAGGTATAATAAGCCTAAAACATCTTCCCTTGTGCAGTGCCAGTTATTAGCCTCGAAGGCTTCCAACTCGACGAGTTGGACAGCTACTCTAGCCTCGCACCTACCAAGCAAGAATCCAATCCAAAGTCCTCCGTCACACCGAAGCCTACTAGCTCGAAGACCACCACTGTTCCCAAAGCTCCTCCGGCATCCCGTACCCGGGCCTCTAGTTCCCGAAAGAGAAAAGAAGTTGAACCTCCCGCTACACTTCACTTGTTCCCATTTGAGAATCACGGATTTACGGAATCTAGCAAATTTATGACCGGCTTCCTTAACCAGGTTAGTATCCTGACCTGTATCTTGCACCATATGCTAAGTAGAAATGTTCATTTAGAATAATTCCTATTTCTTTACCTTGCAGGGCCTTGAACGCCTGGTATTCCTTTATGAGGACGCATGTGGCTTAAACGTCATGCTAGAAAGCAAACTAAAGAAGGCTGAAGCTACCATCACGGATCAAGCAGCAATCGCCACCGCCAAATCTGAACACTACGAAGCTAAGTATAAGGCCATGACCTAAGATCACCAAGCTGCCATCCAAAAGATCACCCAAGAGGCTCAAGCTAAGTCTGACGCGGTCCAGGTTCAGCATGAACAAGATATGGCTTCATACCGGGAGAGCCTTAAGAATTCAGTCATCATCTCCCTCCTCCAGGCCAGACTGAAAATGGCTTACGAGGTTAGGGCTTTGGGCGTCGAATGCCCCTCATGGAACATCAAAGCTTGGGAGATGAAACTGAAAGATCTTGGCGGCAATCCCGTGGAGCCCCCTCCAAAACCTGACGCAGAGGAGCCCATCAAGGTAACCGAGAAGTTGGACGATGCTGGTGCTTCAAAGGATGCTGATGGAGAAGATGCTGCTGATGATGCTGAGAAGAATGTTGGAAAGGATACCGGTGGAGATGTCACGATGAAGGAGGAATCTGACCCTTAAATGCAGCGATATGGGCGATGATGGATATATGTGCTGAGGCCGGAGCCCACTTTTTTAAAATTTCATGGTTATGGTCTGTAAAACAATTTACATTTCCTGTCTTTGAACAATTTATATTTCCTGCATTAGAACAATATAATGACCAAAGGTGGATGGGTCCTAGGTTTTAGGATGAAGCCCTTGGTCATCGGTTAGTATAATCTGTAACGGTTGAAGGTGGACAGGTTTCATTTTGAGATAAAACCTTCAACCATTATGTAGGTATGGTAAAAACTAAACGTGCTTTTGGCGGATGGGCCTCGGTTTTAGGTGAAACCAAAAGCACAACTTTTGACTTGTTAATAATATAACTATCTCTTGACTTATTTGTTATCGTCTTTTAGGTTTTTGCCATGCGTTACTCAGTGCAATTTTTAGCTTCGCAAAATTTTGTACTTTTATCTTTTGATAACATCCTGATCAGCATACTTAGTGATATATTATGAAAACTTTTATTAAATAGAATTTCTAAAAATTCAATCACCTTTAGAGAAAATTAAAAGATAGTCCATTTTTAAAACCTGTTTTGACGATACTTGCTTGATCAAAGTTTCAAACCAGTACTAGCATCAAATATCTTAATCAAATATCCTGAAAAGTATTTTGAAAATATATTCCGACAATTTTTCCTAATCAAGATGTTTAACCTTTTACCCAACGTAGGACTGTCAAAAACTTAAACAGCGTTTACAAAGGAAAGATCATACCAGGAATAATTCTCAAACTTCAATCCCCTTGCAACTCTTTCAATGAAGATGTCCCCTGTCTGAGATACTTAGTGTATTAGGTCTGAGCTTTATCCTTTGAGCTTTACACAATTGCCTCAGTAGGGATGTCCCCTGTGCACAATGTCTTCGAATACTTAGAAATCTTTTGGTCATCAATTCCAATTGTATAGACAATTTTTCATGTTACAGGGGTAAAACCCCAAAATGTACTGGAGATAAATCCCTCGTATCCTGGGGGAAATCCCAAATTTTCGTGCGCTACAGGCGGGAGTGTATAAACTCCAAGACTTAGAAAGGTGAAAACCTTTAAACCTTAGAGAGTATGAAAATACCCTTTCGTGAGAGAGGGTGATCAATCCTCATATACCTTTAGGATTCAGGATATAGCCAATAGTAACGAAATTGTCTGCCACTTTTACATGGACTGGTCCCGCCACCTTGAACTATTCCCGAATAACTTGCGCTCCAGGCGGGGTGTTTAAACCCAGTTCGGAAGAAAAGTGAATACCTTTAAACCTGTGAAGGGATCAGGATCCCTTATACGTGAGAGAGGGGGCCAATCCTCTAATCTTCCGAAGTATCCTGAGCGAACATCCTGGAGCTATATCCTGGAGCATATACTGCAAAAAATCCTTAAACTAAGGTGGTTGTTAGCTTGGCTAACACCCCTCCGATGCTTAAGTCAGTATTGGGTTCAATATAATAAACAAATATATTTAAAAGAGATAGAATACATACCATTCTGAGATAGAAATTAAATTATATTCTTACTTGAAATAGAGCTTTAAGTGTATTGCATTCCAGGATCTTGGTAGCATATCCCCCTCCATATCCTTGAGTCGGTATGCACCTTTTCCTGATTCTGATTCAGATTCAATCTCATATGGTCCTTCCCATTTCGGAGCCACCTTTCCATCAGCAGGATTGGTAGTATTCTGAAAAGCTTTTCTTAACACCCAATCTCCAACTCTGAACCTTCTAATCCTTATATTCTTGTTGTATGTTATGGATATCCTTTGTTGATATGCCGCCATTCTTAGTCGTGCTGCATCTCTTGTCTCATCAATAGTATCCAGCTCCTGGCATAGGACTTCAGGATTCTGCTCAGAATTCCAGAGGTTGGATCTTGCTGTGGGTATCACCATTTCTGTAGGGATCACTGCTTCTGCTCCAAATACTAAGGAAAACGGGGTTTGACCAGTTGCATTTTTTACCGTCATTCTATCAGCCCACAAAACAAAGGGTAATTCTTCTGCCCATCTCCCTTTCTTGGCCCCTAATCTTTTCTTCAAGTTGTTGACAATTATCTTGTTTGAAGATTCAGCTTGTCCATTTGCTTGAGGATGTACAGGAGTAGACGTAATCATTTTGATTCCCCAACTCTTGCAAAAGTCAGTAGTCCTCTTACTTATAAACTGAGAACCATTGTCACAGATTATCTCGGCTGGTACTCCGAATCTGGTCAGGATATTTCTCTTTATGAAGGATACCACTTCTTGATCCCTAACTTGGACAAATGCCTCGGCTTCAACCCATTTGGAGAAATAATCTGTCATTGCCAACATAAAAACCTTCCCTCCTGGAGCCTTTGGAAGCTTTCCCACTATATCCATCCCCCACTTCATAAATGGCCAAGGGGAAACAATAGGATATAATGGTTCAGCAGGCTGATGCAGTATGTTACTATGTCTTTGACATGCATCACATCTTCGAACATATTCTGTGGCATCTTTCCTCATTGTCGGCCAATAATATCCTGTCCTTAATACTTTTGAGAATAATGATCTGCCCTCAGTATGGTTACCACAATCCCCTTCATGTATATCTTGAAGTACTTCTTTTGCTTCAGGATCTTCCAAGCACCTCAAATACGGTCATGCAAGAGATTTCTTGTATAAAACATTATTTATAATAGTGAATCGTGATACCTTCATCCTAAATGCATTAGGATTTTCATTTCCGGGGATGTGTCCTTCCTTGAGATATCTCATGATTGGAGCCGTCCAGGATTTAGGATCCCTTTCGGGATACTCTGCTCCAGGATCCTGAATATCCGCTACTTCTTTATCCTCAGGATTCGTTGCAGGATACAAGATGTGTAATATTGGTATTTGGGTTCCTTCTGGTATCCTGATCGATGATCCCAGATTTGCTAAGGCATCTGCTTCAGCATTATCTTCCCTTGGTACCTGTTTAAGTGTAAAAACATCGAAATATCCTGCTAATTTTTTTAGAATATCGAGGTATTCGATTAATTTCTCACCCTTAACTGCATAGGATCCATTAAAATGGTTAGTAATTAACAAAGAGTCAACATATACTTGCAAATTCTCGATACTCATATTCTTAGCCAACTCTAATCCTGCAATTAAAGCCTCATACTCTGCCTCATTATTAGTAGCAGGGAATTCACACCTAATAGCCTGGGGTAATATGTCCCCCTGTGGCGATTTTAGTAGTATTCCCAATCCTACTCCTCTTACATTAGATGCACCATCAGTATATAATGTCCAGGATCCTGAGGATTCTCCTAACTGTTGGACTTCTAGGTCTACCTCATCCTGAATGTCACTACTGAAATCAGCCACAAAGTCAGCTAAAGCCTGAGACTTTATGGCATTTCTGGGTTCATATACTAAATCATAAGCACTCAACTTTACTGACCACTTGGCCATCCTACCTGACATCTCTGGTTTCCTAAGCACATTTTTGACAGGATAATTTGTTTTAACATGAATCCTATGTGTCTCAAAGTAATGTCTAAGCTTCGTTGATGCCATAACTAATGCTAGTATCAATTTTTCTAAATGAGAATACCTAGTTTCAGCATTTAACAAACTTTTACTAACATAATAAACAGGATATTGCTGACCTTCATGATCCTTTACAAGGACGGCACTTACAGCATTCCCTGATACTGCGAGGTATAGGGATATTGGTTCACTATTCTCAGGCTTCATCAGTAGAGGTGTAGTTGAAAGATATTGCTTCAAATCCTGCAGGGCTGCTTCATGCTTCTCACCCCATTCAAATTTCTTATTCTTCTTCAGGAAATCATAAAACTCTTTGCATTTCTCTGAAGATATTGAAATAAATCTGTTTAATGCTGCCACTCTCCCCGTTAATCGTTGAACATCTTTCATATTTGAGGGTGATTTAATATCCAAGATGGCTTTAATCTGCTCCGGGCTCGTCTCTATTCCTCTTTTGGTCACCATATATCCTAGAAATTTTCCTGCCCCCACTCCGAAATGACACTTAGCAGGATTTAGCTTCATGTTATATTGGTCCAGGATATCAAATGCTCCTTTAATATCCTGGAGGTGATCCTGAGCTTTCTTTGATTTTACCACCATATCGTCAATGTATACCTCCATGGTGTCCCCCAGCTTGTCTTTCAACATCATATTTACCAATCTCTGGTATGTTGCCCCTGCAATTTTCAAACCAAAAGGCATAGCCGTATAACAATAGATACCTGTTGGTGTCATGAAGGCAGTATCCTCCTGGTCAGAAGGTTCCATTTGAATCTGCTGAAATCCTGAGGATGCATCCATGAAGGTCAACATTTCATGCCCGGCAGTAGCATCCACCATTGCATCAATGTGAGTGTTATGGGTGAAATTCTGAGCCCGTATCCTGGAAAATATCTTGATCTATATCTTATTTATGTAGTATCTGTTTACATCCGGGATGCTGGTTCAGGATATTGGTAACATCCTGAATGGTATCCTCGGGATTACTAATGGATTATGTGCAGGTACGTGGGTTAGAACCTAGCAACGTTCACAAGACTTATTCCGCGGAAGACTCGGTCCAAGTCGTTCAAATGAAGACGTTGAAGCCGTATTACTCGGTCCATAACGTTCATAATGGAATATTCGGAGTAGCCCATATTTGTAGGGATTATTGTTTGTAATTCATTACTATAAATAGGTGGGTATACCAGATCAACTAGGACATCACAATCACACTCGCTACACTCTAACACTTGCTCTCGAGTAATTCTTACTTTCATACAAAGGCATTGTAACACTTAGCGATCTGGTCCATATCCTGCACTGTATTCTGAAGTTTAAAGCAATAAGAAGAACAAGGCAGCTGCGATTGTCAGCTCCCGAGGTTTTATGCCGGCGATCTAAATTGATCAAGGGCTTTCCTCGTACATCTCGTGTCATTTCCTTTACTTTTTGCTCATTGTTTGCTCACTGTTTGATCGCAAATACAGCTCAATATCCTGAGCTGTATCCTGAATACTGATTTTCCAAATAATTCAACAAGCATATTTTCTATACACTTTCTAGCACACTACCTCACATTACTAATTTGATCACTAAATTGCTTCGGTAATTTTTGACCAAAACAATTTGGCGCCCACCGTGGGGCAAGTGGTGCTCTCTTTACTAAATTTTTTTGGTAAATCGCTAATCGGTTATCTATTTTCAAAACTTTTTGCCACATTGTCCATAATGGCCTCAAGATCAAACATGAGTTCCTCTACTGTGTCTGCTACGACTTCTGCTACTACTGGTTCGGTGCTTCCACCACCTCCTCCAAGAATGCCAGCCTCTACACGACCTCAGGATATTATCCCTACCCGCAGTGTTCAGGAATCTGCCCCTGTTTTAGCTTCTAACGACGAAATTTTAACCTTATTTGGAAGTGTGCAGGAACAAATGAGGCAGCAGCAGGAAACAAACCAAATGCTTTTAAGGGAAATACAACTCCTGAAGTCTGGCTCGAGCAGATCTGCTGAGGATATTGTCACTCCGTTACAACCCAGAACTATGAACTTCAGTTCAGCTGTGTATACTGAGGATAACAGGGGGAATATTGTGCCCAGCCTTCCTCAGAATCATACCCCTGAAATACCCTCCTCGGTCAGGATATCGACCATAAGGAGCTCAGGATATGCTTCAGGATATGGGCAAAATCCTCCAACGGGTAACATGTCAAATAATAATAATACTCATACTACTAACAATAGTGGATCCTTGCAGGATACAGGTGTGACATCAGCACTTACTAGGGAACTTCAGAAGTTGAAGGACATGATATCAAGTGTACCCGGGGTGGTCCAGCCGATCCCGGAAGTGTCTCAAGACAGCCACAAGATATCTCGCTTTGCATATCCTATCTGTGATGCTGAGATCCCAAAGAGATTCCAAACCCCCAACATGAAGCTTTACGACGGAACAACGGATCCTGAGGAGCATATCGCTCAGTATAGGGAAAGGATGGAGATTAACCCTATCCCTCCGGATCTCAAGGAAGCATGCTTGTGCAAGGGTTTTGGTTCAACCTTGACAGGATCAGCCCTGAAATGGCTCTTGAACGTTCATCCACATTCGATTACATCTTTTGCTCACTTAGTAAATTTATTTAATAGTCAGTTTTCTTGTAGTAGAAGCTTTGAAAAACTAACGAGTGATCTCTACAGGATAACACATGGGCCCCAGGAATCCCTTAGGGATTATGTGAACAAGTTCAGCCGGGAATCACTAGACATTCCTCATCTTGATGTTGCAACAACTGTGCAAGCTTTCAAGATGGGGCTGCAAAAAGATTCTCAATTTTATCAAGACCTTGTAATGAACCCCATGCAGGAACTTGGATGAAGCTCGGAACAGGGCCCTAAGATATATTCGGTTGGAGGATGACAGAAAGATGCAAGAAAGAATGAACTCATCAAACACTTATGAGTCAACTAACAGGAAGTCAGAATCCTCATTCAAATCATATCGGCCTAAGCCATATGGAAGAAATGAAAACAAGAAAGTGAATGCTGTCGAAGACGAGGATCCTGAAGAGTATCCTGAATTATCTGAATATTGCTTTTTTGTTAACATTCCTGAATTGATGTATGCCATGCAGGGTCTAGGAGACAAGGCTCGATGGCCTCGAAAGAATCAACAAAAAGCCGATTGGAAAGACAAATCAAAATGGTGTGCTTTCCACGAAGATTTGGGACATATGACTGAGGATTGCATCGCTTTAAGGAAAGAAATAAGCTATCTTCTAAGCAAGGGATATCTTAAAGATCTCTTGGGAAGAAAGAAGAATAAGGGTCAGGATACTGAGAAGGATCCTGAGCGAGCAGCATCACCTCCCGCGGATGCCAAGATAATCAACTTCATTTCGGGAGGATCCGACATTTGTGGGACTTCGTATTCGGCAGCAAAGAGACATGCAAAAGAAGCTAAGGCCGAAAGGGGAGACAAACCTGTCAGGATGACTACACTTACAACTGATAAAGTGATCACATTTGATGCCGATGACAGGGATACTGTCCAGGATCATCACCATGATGCCCTGGTAATAACGTTATATGTGGCTAACCATTTTGTACGCAGGATATTGGTAGATAATGGTAGCTCCGTCAACATAATCCAACTAGAGACGCTTAAAAGAATGAATGTATCTCCAATGGATATCACTTCAAAGTCTACCGTGCTTGTTGGGTTCAGTGGAGAGGCTAGAAACACAGTGGGAGAGATAAAGTTGCCGGTGTACGTTGAAGGAGTCAACTCGATACAACGTTTCTGTGTAATGGACTCTCTATCCTGCTATAACATTATACTGGGTAGACCGTGGATTCACGATATGAAGGCCGTGCCATCAACATATCATCAATGCATCAAGATACCTACCCCTTGGGGAGTTGTCAAAGTTGATAGTGATCAGCAGGAGGCGAAAGAATGCTACTCATCCTCGATGAAATCCTCAACCAAGCCTAATGCAGCATAGCAATTAAAGACGCGGGCCCAAGATATCGTGGAGGATCCGGAGCAGGATGTGAAGAAAATTATCCTAGACCAGGATAATCCCGATATTTCGGTGCTCGTGGGAACCAATATCCCTCAGGATATTGAAGAGCAATTAATTAAATTTTTAAAATGCAGGATGTCAACGTTTGCATGGAAGCATGAGGATATGACAGGCATATCCAAAGATATTATCACTCACAAGCTTGGAATTCATAAATCATTCAAGCCTGTGCAACAAAAAAGAAGGAAGTTTGCTCCTAAGCGGAATGTGATTATTCAAGAGGAAGTTGAGAGATTATTGAAGTCCAGGATGATCAGAGAGGTTAAGTTCCCAAGGTGGCTAGCAAACGTGGTTGTGGTACAGAAGAAAAATGGGAAATGGAGAGTCTGTGTAGATTACACAGACTTGAACAAAGCTTGTCCTAAAGACCCATTTCCTCTTCCCCACATTGATGCAATGGTAGATGCCACTGCCGGGCATGAAATGCTGACTTTCATGGATGCGTCCTCAGGATTTCAACAGATCCAAATGGAGCCTTCTGACCAGGAGGATACCGCCTTCATGACGCCAACAGGTATTTATTGTTATACTGCTATGCCTTTTGGTTTGAAAAATGCAGGTGCAACATACCAAAGATTGGTAAACATGATGTTCAAAGACAAACTGGGGGACACCATGGAGGTGTACATCGACGATATGGTGGTAAAATCAAAGAATGCTCAGGATCATCTCCAGGATATCAAAGGAGCATTTGATATCCTGGATCAGTATAACATGAAGCTGAATCCTGCTAAGTGCCATTTTGGAGTAGGAGCAGGAAAATTCCTAGGATATATGGTGACCAAAAGAGGAATAGAAGCAAGCCCGGAGCAGATTAAAGCCATCTTGGATATTAAATCACCCTCAAATATGAAGGATGTTCAACGACTAACAGGGCGAGTGGCAGCATTGAACAGATTTATCTCAAGATCTTCAGAAAAATGTAAAGATTTTTATGATATCCTGAAGAAGAACAAAAAATTCGAGTGGGGGGAGAAGCATGAAGCAGCCCTACAGGATTTGAAACGATATCTCTCAACCGCACCTCTGTTGATGAAACCTGAAAATGGTGAACCACTATCCCTGTACCTTGCTGTATCAGGGAATGCTGTAAGTGCCGTTCTCATAAAAGACCATGAAGGACAGCAATATCCTGTTTATTATGTTAGTAAAAGTTTGTTAGATGCTGAAACTAGGTACTCTCATTTAGAAAAATTAATACTAGCATTAGTTATGGCATCAACAAAACTTAGACACTACTTTGAGACACATAGGATACATGTTAAAACCAATTATCCTGTAAAAAATGTGCTTAGAAAGCCAGAAATGTCAGGCAGGATGGCCAAGTGGTCAGTAAAATTGAGTGCTTATGATTTAGTATATGAACCTAGAAATGCCATAAAATCGCAGGCTCTAGCTGACTTTGTGGCTGATTTCAGTAGTGACATTCAGGATGAGGTAGACCTAGAAGTTCAACAGTTAGGAGAATCCTCAGGATCCTGGACATTATATACTGATGGTGCATCTAATGTAAGAGGAGTAGGATTGGGAATACTACTAAAATCGCCACAGGGGGGACATATTACCCCAGGCTATTAGGTGTGAGTTTCCTGCTACTAATAATGAGGCAGAATATGAAGCTTTAATTGCAGGATTAGAATTGGCTAAGAGTATGAATATCAAGAATTTGCAAGTATACGTTGACTCTTTGTTAATTACTAACCATTTCAATGGCTCCTATGCAGTTAAGGGTGAGAAGTTAATCGAATACCTCGATATTCTCAAAAAATTAGCAGGATATTTCGATGTTTTTACACTTGAACAGGTACCAAGGGAGGATAATGCTGAAGCGGATGCCTTAGCAAATTTGGGATCATCAATCAGGATACCTGAAGGGACCCGAATACCAATATTACATATCTTGTATCCTGCGACGAATCCTCAGGATAAGGAAGTAGCGGGCATCCAGGATCCTGGAGCAGAATATCCTGAAGAGGATCCTGAATCCTGGACGGCTCCAATCATAAAATATCTTAAGGAAGGACACATCCCCAGAAATCAAAATCCTAAGGCATTTAGGATGAAGGTATCACGATTCACTATTATAAATAATATTTTATATAAGAAATCTCTTGCAGGACCATATTTGAGGTGCTTGGAGGATCCTGAGGCCAAAGAAGTACTTCAGGATATACATGAAGGGGATTGTGGTAATCACACCGGGGGCAGATCATTGTTCTCGAAAGTATTAAGGACATGATATTATTGGCCAACGATGAGGAAAGATGCTGCAGAATATGCTCGAAGATGTGATGCATGTCAAAGACATAGTAACATACTACATCAACCAGCTGAACCATTATATCCTGTAGTTTCCCCTTGGCCATTCATGAAGTGGGGGATGGATATAGTAGGGAAGTTACCAAAAGCTCCGGGAGGAAAAGTTTTTATGTTGGCTATGACAGATTATTTCTCCAAGTGGGTTGAGGCTGAAGCATTTGTCCAAGTTAGAGACCAAGAAGTAGTATCCTTCATAAAGAGGAATATCCTGACTAGGTTTGGAGTGCCAGCAGAGATCATTTGTGATAATGGGTTCCAGTTTATAAGCAAAAGGACTACCGACTTTTGCAAGAGTTGGGGAATCAAAATGATCACATCTACTCTGGTACATCCTCAAGCGAATGGACAAGCTGAATCTTCAAACAAGATAATAGTGAATAGCTTAAATAAGAGACTTGGAGCCCAAAAAGGAAGATGGGCAGAGGAATTACCCTTTGTTTTATGGGCTGACAGGACAACGGTAAAAAATGCAACCGGCCAAACCCCATTCTCCTTAGTATTCGGAGCAGAAGCGATGATTCCAACGGAAATGGCGATACCTACTGCAAGATCTATCTTACAGGATCCTGAACAGAATCCTGAAGCCTTATGTCAAGATTTGGATACTATAGACGAAAAAAGAGACGCAGCAAGGCTAAGGATGGCAGCATATCAGCAAAGAATATCCAGAGCTTATAACAAGAACATAAGGACTAGAAGATTTCGAGTTGGTGATTGGGTGCTAAGAAAAGCTTTTCAAAATACCACTAATCCTGCCGATGGCAAGCTAGCTCCTAAATGGGAAGGGCCTTATGAAGTCGAGTCTGAAGCAGGGAAAGGAGCATATCGACTCAGAAATATGGAAGGGGATATGCTACCAAGATCCTGGAATGCAATACATTTGAAGCTCTATTTCAAGTAAGAGTAGAATTTATTTTCTATCTCGGAATGGTATGTATTCTATTTTTAAATATATTTTTGTTTATTGTCTTGAACCCACTACTGACTTAAGCATCGGAGGGGTGTTAGCCAAGCTAACACCCACCTTAGTTTACAATTGTTTTGCAGGATATTCTTCAGGATATAACTCCAGGATATATGCTCAGGATAAGTCGAAAGATTAGAGGATTGGCCCCCTCTCTCACGTTTAAGGGACCCTGGTCCCTTCAAAGGTTTAAAGGTACTCACCTTTCTTACGAATTGGGTTTAAACACCTCGCCTGGAGCGCAAGTTATCTAGGTATAGTTCAAGGTAACGGGACCAGTTCATGTAAAAGTGGCTGACAATTTCGTTACTGTTGGCTATATCCTGGATCCTGAAGGTATATGAGGATTGATCACCCTCTCTCACGAAAGAGTATTTTCATACTCTCTAAGGTTTAAAGGTTTTCACCTTTCTAAGAATTGGAGTTTATACACTCTCGCCTGTAGCGCATGAAATTTAGGGTTTATCCCCAGATATCGGGGTTTATCTCCAGGATATTAAGGGTTTATCCCAAATATGTTAAGGATTCATTTCAGGATATCATGGGTTTTGCCCTGGGGTATTCGGTATTCATTTGAATCAAAATATAAATACATGGGTGTTTTTGGCAAACACAGGGGACAAATTTATGGATTATATTTTAATATCCTTTTCAAGATATCTTTCAAGATATCTCTCAGGATACATTTATGATATATGTTCCTAAGAATGTTCAAACCAAACAATTTTCACAAGTAAAATTTGTGTGTTAATGATAACAATAATAAAGTCAAAAGGGTAGTTATATTATTAACATGCCAAAAGGTGTGCTCTTAGTTTCACCTCAAAACAAGGCCCATCCACTAAGAGCACTATAGTTCATTGGCATATTTACCCAACAGTTGAAGGATTCATCTCAAACCGAGACCCATCCACCTTCAACTGTTGTATTGTTCAAAAAGCATGCAGGAAATGTAAATTGTTCAAGTGCAGGAAAGTAAAGTGCGGAAAAGTAAATTGTTTTTTGGGACTACAAACCAACATTCAAATTCAAAAAGGTGGGCTCTGGCCTTGGCACGTATATCCGTCATCGCCCACCTAAATGCCCTCACACAGCGGCATCACCTCCAACCTTCTCAGGCTTCTCAGCACCAGCATCCTGACCAGCATCCTGCGCAGCATCCTCGCCAACGTCCATCTCAGCATCAGCTCCAACATCCTTCTTGTCTCCAGCCTGGACCACCACCTCTGCTGACTTAGAAGACTCGCCAGCTTCAGCAGGAAGGGGCACAGCTTTGCCTCCGAGCTCCTTTAACTTGGCCACCCAGGATTCAACTGGCCAAGACGGACAAACAAGGCCCGTCTCCTTAGCCTCGTAGGCCATCTTGATGCGTGCTTGTAACAGGGAGACGATAGCAGAAGCCTTGATTCCCTCCCGGAAATTGACCAAGGCTTGATCATGATCCATTTGAACGGTGGCAAGTTTGACCTCAGCATCTTGGGTGACCTTCTTCAGCAGGCTTTCGTAGTGCCGGGTCTTCGCTTCAGCTATGGCGCCTTGGTCAGCAACGGTGCTTTCGAGCTGTTTGATCATGGCTTCATGAAGTGCCACAGTACCACAAGCGTCATTGTACAAATGGAGCAAATGCTGGAGGCCCTGCACATCAATTACAGGTATAAAGTTAGAATGTATGTTGACCAAGATATCCTACCAGGATATCCTGTTAGGATATATGTGCAGGATATACATAAAGGATATGCGTCAGGATATTACCTTGTTAAGGAAGGATGTCATTGGCTCTAAGGAATCAGAGAAGCTGAGTTCATCATAGGAGAACCCTTCTGAGCCCGGAGCACTGACTTCAAGACCCTTCCTCTTTTTCGTTGTGGAAGCACGGGTTCTTGGATTGGCCTTGGGAGCCGGGAGTGACTTGGAGCTAGTAGCAGCAGGAGTCTCCTTCTTGACTGTGGCTGGAGTTGGATAGCTGTCAAGTTCATCAAGGTCTAGATAGACTGGTACTTTGCTGGAATCTGCACACAGGGAGTAAATTCTAAATCCCTCCTATGAATAACAGATAAAAAACATATGTATGCAGGATATCTTGCAGGATCCTTACCAGACATGTTGGCACTGGAAAGAGGGCTTAGAGTCGGTGGAGATGGATTGAAACTTCTCTCTGCCTCTGGAAGGAGTCTGATGGCGTCTATTCTTTCTTGAGAATTAGCAAGAGGAGGTGCAATCTTCCTGAAATCAGCTGCACAAAAATGAAAATTTGTTAGTTCAGAATATGAGACAGGATAAGAGACAGGATCATTCTTAAACCCTAAGTCCTACCCTTTCTTAACCATCTCATCGGATAATCCGTTCCACCAGGGATTGAATCCCTTTTTACGAAGAAAAACTTGGATTGCCAACCATCCTCGTTCCTGGTGGCACGAAGTATCAATGGGGGACCGGAACTAGAATAAAACAGAAACCTAGATGAGCCATGGCATCTAAGCTTGTAGGCTAAAGGGAGATCATGGACGGAAAGGTCAGGTATGTGGTTTCTCTTGATTTGGTCCAGAACAGACAAAACACGCCAAAGCATTGGCATGGTTTGGCTGAAAGAAATTTTGGTGATATTAAAAAACTCGGTGATGAAGTCCGGAAAGGGGAATCGTAACCCTAAGGTAAAGGGGAAAGCATTGAAACAAATCCACTCGTTGGAAACCATATCTGACCGGATTTCTCTATCAAAAGGTCGGAAAATAGTTCCTTCCGGAAAGATACCGGAGGATTTTAAGGCCGACAGATGAGCACTGTCAAAGGTGCATGTTTCATTCTCCGGTTCTTGGAGAAGATTCTGTTGGATGAATGTGGGAGCAGAATCGCCTGAACCGGACCTCGTTTGCCTGGGCATTTGGTCGCCTGAGTTCTTGCCGGAGAAAGATAAAAGATGGTTATGAAGATGAGAGAGAGAATATTACCTTTTTCTTGTCGATTGTGGGTAAAAAAGGAGAGAGAATATTACCTTTTTCCTACCTGACATCTCTGGTTTCCTAAGCACATTTTTGACAGGATAATTTGTTTTAACATGAATCCTATGTGTCTCAAAGTAATGTCTAAGCTTCGTTGATGCCATAACTAATGCTAGTATCAATTTTTCTAAATGAGAATACCTAGTTTCAGCATTTAACAAACTTTTACTAACATAATAAACAGGATATTGCTGACCTTCATGATCCTTTACAAGGACGGCACTTACAGCATTCCCTGATACTGCGAGGTATAGGGATAGTGGTTCACTATTCTCAGGCTTCATCAGTAGAGGTGTAGTTGAAAGATATTGCTTCAAATCCTGCAGGTCTGCTTCATGCTTCTCACCCCATTCAAATTTCTTATTCTTCTTCAGGATATCATAAAACTCTTTGCATTTCTCTGAAGATATTGAAATAAATCTGTTTAATGCTGCCACTCCCCCCGTTAATCGTTGAACATCTTTCATATTTGAGGGTGATTTAATATCCAAGATGGCTTTAATCTGCTCCGGGCTCGTCTCTATTCCTCTTTTGGTCACCATATATCCTAGAAATTTTCCTGCCCCCACTCCGAAATGACACTTAGCAGGATTTAGCTTCATGTTATATTGGTCCAGGATATCAAATGCTCCTTTAATATCCTGGAGGTGATCCTGAGCTTTCTTTGATTTTACCACCATATCGTCAATGTATACCTCCATGGTGTCCCCCAGCTTGTCTTTAAACATCATATTTACCAATCTCTGGTATGTTGCCCCTGCAATTTTCAAACCAAAAGGCATAGCCGTATAACAATAGATACCTGTTGGTGTCATGAAGGCAGTATCCTCCTGGTCAGAAGGTTCCATTTGAATCTGCTGAAATCCTGAGGATGCATCCATGAAGGTCAACATTTCATGCCCGGCAGTAGCATCCACCATTGCATCAATGTGAGTGTTATGGGTGAAATTCTGAGCCCATATCCTGGAAAATATCTTGATCTATATCTTATTTATGTAGTATATGTTTACATCCGGGATGCTGGTTCAGGATATTGGTAACATCCTGAATGGTATCCTCGGGATTACTAATGGATTATGTGCAGGTACGTGGGTTAGAAGCTAGCAACGTTCACAAGACTTATTCCGCGGAAGACTCGGTCCAAGTCGTTCAAATGAAGACGTTGAAGCCGTATTACTCGGTCCATAACGTTCATAATGGAATATTCGGAGTAGCCCATATTTGTAGGGATTATTGTTTGTAATTCATTACTATAAATAGGTGGGTATACCAGATCAACTAGGACATCACAATCACACTCGCTACACTCTAACACTTGCTCTCGAGTAATTCTTACTTTCATACAAAGGCATTGTAACACTTAGCGATCTGGTCCATATCCTGCACTGTATTCTGAAGTTTAAAGCAATAAGAAGAACAAGGCAGCTGCGATTGTCAGCTCCCGAGGTTTTATGCCGGCCATCTAAATTGATCAAGGGCTTTCCTCGTACATCTCGTGTCATTTCCTTTACTTTTTGCTCATTGTTTGCTCACTGTTTGATCGCAAATACAGCTCAATATCCTAAGCTGTATCCTGAATACTAATTTTCCAAATAATTCAACAAGCATATTTTCTATACACTTTCTAGCACACTACCTCACTGTTTTGGTCAAAAAATATGTTGAGGATATTGCAACCAAACTCTATGTTACGGGGTATGATGCTAACAATGTAGAACAATAACAAGGATAACTTCAATGTGAATTACCGAAATGACACAAGGATTTATACGGGGAAAAAGCCCTTGATCAAGAGTTGATCTCCGGCACAAAAAACCCCGGGTGATGGAAATACCGATCACCAAGCTCAAATAAATGAATAAATGTTTACAACTTCGGATAGTAACGAGCTAGGTACAAGGATCACTATCGTGAAATATGTAAATGTGAGTGAAAACGAATGAATGTTCGTCGAGAGCTTCAAGTGTGCGAGTATATGAGTGTGTCTAGCTGTAAAAAATGACTAAGTGTTTTCTACTAGCTCGTTACCCCTTTTAAAATAGAAATTTAACTACCAAACTAACTATCCGACTTTTGTGCCAAGCCCCCACGTTCTCCATAACGTCCATTTTTAGCTAAGCACGTGAAGAATAGTTTGGGAATATTCTCCAGGAATGTCGCCAAGACTTGGTCAAGCTGGTTATACCTGCGAGATAGTACAAAACATAAGTAAACAATCGTCAGTACGAGGATCCTTAAAGTGATCCATGATCCTGATCCTGAAGCTCTTCTGAGGATCACCACCTGTCACAGAAGTAAGGATCACTAGTTAGGATAACGAATAAGGATCACTAATTGTTAGAAAATCCTCCCCTAACAATTGCCCCCAAAATATAAGGAGTTAAATTGTAAATATGTGAGTTATATTTTACTGATCTTATCCGCAACAAACTAACGGATATATAGCCGTTAAAATAGAACTAGCCGTTGCGATCATGACGTCACGGAAGTGACAATCCTGCAGAATCATAATTATAAATAGAGATATAGATAGGATCATTATGCATTCAAATTCGAAAGAAACTCCCTTTAAATTCTCAATTGACGATCAACCAGGTATTTCTTTCTCCTCTTTCTTCCTCTCTTACTCTGTTTTTCTTTCTTTATCTCCGTCACTTCGAAAATGTTGCTCCGAAGTTCACCGGCCAAGGATTACCCAAAGAACAGTCCTCCGAAAAGCCAGGGGATCATTGAAGACTCTATTAAAGAACGCTGTTGCTTCAATGATGCTCAGATAGATAGGATCCGCCACTGCTTTCCGGCGAACACCGAATTTAGGCCTTTTGACCCCAATGCCCTGAGCGATCATATCTCCGATAAGTGGGTTGCTTTCCCCGTCACTCCTTTCACCATAGGCTATACATATCCTTTTCCAGCCTTCACCCAATCTTTCTTTTCCCTAACCGGCATCTCTTATATCCAAGCCATGCCGATGATTTGGAGGGTTTTGTACACCCTTGAAAGGATCATCGATCAGGAGGGAATAGATCTAGGAATGGCAGAGCTGGGAGAACTGTATGATCTTACCACCTTTGGCTCTCACTGTTATTTGTTCAAACGTAAACCCGGTGAGGAACACCCGATCTTCAAAGCCACCAAGAATGATGCTAATTGGAAACGGCGCTTCTTTTTTATCAAGAGAGATTCCATCCAGGATGGAAAGGATCTTCCTAAAAAATGGGCTACCCATGGTAGGATGGAGGATCCTGAGAAGGATCACCAGGAACTTTCTTTTGATGTAAGGATAACTTATATTTTTGCTTTCTTTTTATGCAGCTATCACCGTCTCACACCTCAAACTGTCCCCTGCTGCTAAGGAAAGGCTCCTCGCTTTCAAGAAACTTGATCCTGATACAAGAACTTTCAAGACAACAACCCAAGATTCACAGGAGGTATCCTCAGGCTCTGTCACAATGTCAAGTAAGTATCCTTGTTTAAAATTTAAATAAATAGTGAAATATGAACTAAGAAAAGATACTTATCTTGTTTTAATTGTGTAGGTGCTGGAAAATCTGCCAAGCCTGTTTCCCAGTTCAACACGGCTGACCTTGATGTCGTACGATCCAGGAAGAAAAGATCCACTACCAGTCCTAGCATCTCCATTCCAAAGGCACCCACCAAAGGAAAGGGTGTCAAGAAGAGGAAAACTTCTGATGCCGAGGATCTTCAAGGCCTACCACTGATCCGCCACCAGTTCCTTGAATACTTTAATGATGTAAGGATCCTTAATTCTGCCTAGGTATCCTACTCGTATGAGGATCACTTGATCTTGAATTGCTTTATCCTTTTCTTTGCAGAAATTTGCCGAGATTGAGGATTACGTGGGGAATGTTGAGGAGCAGGACAAGAAAATTGCTGACCTCCAACAGGTTGTCGTGCTCAAGGACCTTGCACTTGCTGATCTTCGGAAGGAACTCCAAGATGAGAAGACTAAGACAGCTAAACTTCTGATCGACCTTGACTATGAAAAGCATGACCTCATTGAAAATGCTAAGGTCTCTGCCACCATCACGATGTATTAGACAAAATTGAAGATGGCCCAGGAAGCTCAAGATCCTAGTTTTGACAAAAACAGCTGGGATGTTGAGGGTTGGAAGGCAAGGTTGGCTGATCTTGAGGATGATGAGGAGGAGGCTACTGAGGTCTTGGCGATTGAAGCAAGTGGCAGTGGGAAGGATCTGATGAAGGATACCGCAGCTGGAGGGGATGATGATGCAGCGAAGGCATAGGCTGCATAAATGGGCGATGAAGGACATTTCTAGACGTAGCCGGAGCCCATTTTTTAAGTTTGATAGTTTGTTTTGGTGATGGTGTTTTTTGTTGAACAATGATGGGTTGTACTTAAACAGTAGTTTTTAGGATTAAGGGTCATATATGATCCTTTGGACAATAGGCAGGATTGCAATTGGTGGAGGGATCCTCTGTTTGGGGGATGAAGCCATTTTGATCCTGCCGCCTTTATATTCCTGCACTATCTTTGAACTTATTATCATGGACACCCTTTACCTACCCCAGCGGACGGGCCACGTTTTGCTGGTAGAAGCTCGGGTAGGTAATTTTGACAACCTTTTAAGGGTTAGTCTTTTGTTTATAAATAAAAACTTAACCTTTTGTCGCTTATCTCGTGTTGTTATCCTCTTTAATATGTTACTTTCCAACTGTTGTAATGTTCATTCTGTTTATACTTATCAAGCCTTGAAAAATTAGAAAAGATATCCAGAAAGTTTAGGATATGATCAAGGATCACATATCCCATAACCGATAAGTTCTAAAAAGTGATATGGTTTAAGAATCACAAGTTTAGTTGTCAAGTATAAGGGTTATTCAAATAAATAATGAATAGAATTAAAAATAGTTAAGGATCATACCTGAGGATCCAAGTTAGGATCCTAACCTTAATAAGGATAACTATAAGATAAACCTTAGAATAAAGTAAGGATCAAGGATCCCTAGTTGCCTATCTTCAAGAACCTGAAATAGAGCATAACTTGGGACTAAGCCAATATAAGAAAAGAGTTAGCAACTGGGGACAAGCCCAAGGATAACTGGGGACAAGCCCAAGGATAACTGGGGACAAGCCCAAGGATAACTGGGGACAAGCCTAAGGATCGTATGTAAACTGGAGTATGGCCCTAACTGGCGACTATCCAAACTTAGTGGCATGAAAATGCCAAAACCTTAGCTAACGTGAAAACGTTAGAAACCTTAGCTAACGTGAAAACGTTAGAAACCTTAGCTAACGTGAAAACGTTAGAAACCTTAGGAACGGATGTATGGTACGTCTACCATTATACGTAGGATCCTAAGCATAGCCAGTACAATGGAATTATCAGCCCCTAAAACGAGTACTGGTCCCAATGCCTTGAACTATACCAGGATCATCGTGCGCTACAGGCGGAACTGGGGTCAAGCCCGAATAACTGGGGTTAAACCCAAAGGACGGATTGCTTCTGCGGATAACCAACGTTATGCTAAGGATACCTGAACTTTCAAAACTTGAACTCACGTGAGAGATGGGTAAAGGATACATGATCCTTATCCTTATATGAGAAAATAATGAAATGAAATAGTTCAAGTTTAGGATATTACCTAAGTAAGGATCACCGATACTTTGAGGATCCTTTAAGGATATCCCTATCGTGAGGATCATTTATGCCATGAGGATCCTGCTCACATGAAATATTTCTTTAAGTGGACAGCATTCCACGCTCTTGGTAGCAAATCACCTTCCATGGTTAGCAATCTATATGCCCCCTTTCCTGCTTCAGCTTCAATCAAATAAGGGCCTTCCCATTTTGGAGCCAATTTTCCATCAGCAGGATTGGTGGTATTCTGAAATGCTTTCCTTAATACCATATCTCCAACTTGAAACCTCCTGATCCTGACATTTTTGTTGTAAGCACCAGCCATTCTTTGCTGATAACTGGCCATCCTTATCCTAGCCATATCCCTGATTTCTTCAATAGTATCCAGGTCTTGAGCCAAGTTCTCATCATTCTCCTCAGGATCACGGGTACTTGTTCTTGCAGTTGGAACCACCATTTCTGTTGGGATCACTGATTCTGCCCCAAACACCAAAGAGAATGGTGTTTGACCAGTAGCATTCTTGGGGGTTGTCCTATTAGCCCAAAGCACATAGGGTAGTTCTTCTGCCCATTTCCCTTTCTTGGATCCAAGCTTCTTCTTCAAATTGTTGATGATGATCTTGTTGGATGATTCTGCCTGACCATTAGCTTGTGGGTGGACTGGTGTTGATGTTATCATCTTAATCCCCCAGCTGTCACAAAAGTTAGTGGTTCTGCCCCCAATAAATTGGGAACCATTATCACATATAATCTCAGAAGGAATTCCAAATCTAGTTATAATATTTCTTTTAATGAAGGATATAACTTCCTTTTCTCTGACTTGGGCAAAAGCTTCAGCCTCTATCCACTTGGAGAAGTAATCCGTCATAGCAAGCATGAATACTTTTCCACCAGGTGCCTTAGGGAGCTTTCCAACTATATCCATACCCCATCTCATAAATGGCCAAGAGGAGGATATAGGATGCAATAATTCAGCTGGTTGATGAAGGATATTGCTGTGTCTCTGACAAGGATCACATCTCTTAGCATGCTCCACAACGTCTCTCTTCATGGTTGGCCAGTAGTATCCTGTTCTCAGGATCCTTGAGAATAATGCCCTGCCCCCAGTGTGGTTTCCACAATCTCCTTCATGGAAGTCTTTTAAAACTTCTTGGACTTCAGGATCCTCAATGCGTCTCAAGTATGGTCCTGCAAGAGATCGTCTATACAACATACTATTTATAATTGAGAATTGAGATACCTTAGATTTGAAAGCCCTAGGGTTTTCTCCTGTAGGAATCTCTCCATGTTGTAAGTATCTCATAATTGGTGAGATCCATGATCCTGATCCTGAATGGGATCGAGTATCCTCACTAGGGATCACTGCAGAATCATTTCCTATCTCCATAGCCACATGATCCTCAATAGCCGGATTCAGGATATGGATAATAGGGATCTTGATATCCTTCGGGATCTTCAAGGATGATCCTAGATTAGCCAATGCATCAGCTTCTGAATTTTCTTCCCTTGGTACCTGTGTCAAACTAAAGGAAACAAAAGAGAGTGCCAAATTTTTGACTATCTCCAAATATTTGGTTAGCTTTTCTCCTTTAACAGCATAGGATCCATTAAATTGGTTTGTAATTAACAAAGAATCTACGTGTACCTCAAGATACCTGATCCCCATATGCTTAGCAATTTGCAAACCAGCAATTAAGGCTTCATATTCAGCCTCATTGTTAGTGGTTTGGAACTCACAAGCTATAGAGTGGGGTATTATGTCCCCCTGTGGCGATTTTAGTAGTATTCCAAGCCCTGTGCCTTTGACATTTGAAGATCCATCAGTATAGAGTATCCAAGGATCCTTGGTCTCTTCTAGCTGCTGGACTTCTAGCTCAGCCTCTTCTTGTAAATCACTACTGAAATCAGCCACAAAGTCAGCTAATGCTTGGGATTTGATGGCTGTCCTAGGCTCATATCTTATATCATATGCACTCAGCTTCACTGCCCACTTAGCCATCCTTCCTGACATCTCTGGTTTCCTGAGGACATTCTTGATTGGAAAATTAGTTTTAACAATGACAACATGAGTTTCAAAATAATGTCTTAACTTAGTAGATGCCATAATTAATGCAAGAATAAGCTTTTCAAGGTGTGAGTACCTGGATTCGGCATCAAGTAAACTTTTACTTACATAATAGACAGGATGTTGTGTACCTTGATGATCCTTAACAAGGACCGCACTTACTGCTTTTGAGGATACTGCAAGATACAAGGATAGCACATCGCCTTTTTCTGGTTTCATCAAAGCCGGGGCCGAGGATAGGTAATCTTTGAGGGCTCTCAAAGCATTTTCATGCTTCTCCGTTCATTCAAATTTCTTGTTCTTCCTTAGGATATCATAGAACTCTTTGCACTTCTCTGAGGATTTGGATATAAATCTATTCAAAGCTGCTATCCTGCCTGTTAGCCTTTGAACATCCTTAGCATTGGCCGGAGATTTGATGTTCACTATTGTTTTGGTCAAAAATTACCGAAGTAATTAAGTGATCAAATTAGTTAAGTGAGGTAGTGTGCTTGAAGTAAATGTCAAAAATGTGTCAATTAAATTACTTGCAAAAACAGTTTAAGGATACGGCTCGGGATATTGAGCTGTATCGACGATCAAACAATGAGCAATTAACGAGCAAAAAGTAAAGGAAGTGACACGAGATGTACGAGGAAAGCCCTTGATCAATCTAGATCGCCGGCATAAAACCTCAGGAGCTGACAATCACAGCTGCCTTGTTCTTCAATTGCTTCAAAAATCAGGATACAGTGCAGGATGTGGTACGGATCGACTAAGTGTTACAACGAAAATGAAATACAAGTGTAGTGTTTGCAACTAGCTAGAATGTGATTGTGTTCGAGAGTGTAAGTGTGAAATGATGTGTTCTAAGTTGATCCGACCTCATCTATTTATAGTAAAGATAAGGTAACTAACTACCCTAAACTCGCGGGATTCACCGAATATTCCTTCTTGGAACGTTGCAGACCTGGTCTTTCGGGCTCAACGTCTCTTTCTCAACAAATTCGTCCGAGTCTTGAGGAGAAGAAGTCCTTGTGACCGTTAGCAAGCCTCTGCCCTTAACCTGCACGTGGTTAATTCAATAAGCTTCAGGATATCGCCCAAGATGTCAGCAATATCCTCTTCCAGCATCCTGATTACAAATAACCAAACAAAGGCAGGATATTGGTCAGGATACATATGTTAAGAAAATGACCCCTAACAATTGTCCCCAAATATATCAGTTGGGATACCAATCCAACGGATATATTTCAAAACTTTACTTCATAATTTAAGGCAATTAATATGAGTAGACTCTTGAAATGACAGCAGTGCTATTTCCAAGACATTATTTATTTTTTACCCCCTTATATTCATCCTATATTAACCAAGGGACTCCTTGTCTCGGTCATCCTTATCTTCAAGCAAGCATCAGGTAACTTCTCTTCTAATTTCCTCTCTTTAATTTTTCATAATTTGCTCAATGGCACCACGAACGAAATCCCGCTCAGTCCGGTCCGCCTCAACCCTGATAAGTCAAAACCTTATCACTGATCCAGCAAAGGAGATTTGCTGTTTCAATAATGCTGATATTGCTGCTCTCAAAGACTCCGGTGCCTTTCCCACCGGAACGGTCTTTCGCCCGTTTGACAAGGAAGCCCGATCGGATGCATCATCCGACGAGTGGGTTTGTTTTTTCGCTTATCCTTTCTCCCTTGGACTCCGGTATCCATTTTCACCCTTTATCTCCAGTTTTTTCGACCTCACCGGCCTTAGTTATGCCCAAGTTATGCCAATGGTCTGGCGTTATCTTCTATTCTCCAACCTTCTTGTTGAGGACCTTCCCGTAGCATACCGATTAAGATCCCATGGCAACCACCGTTATCTTCTATTCTCCATCAAGAGTCCTTTGGTCCTTAAAGCCACCAAGAACGAGGATCGATGGCGACGAAAATTCTTTTTCGTCAAAAGAGACTCCATTGATAAGGGTTTCGATCTACCGGTTAAATGGTTAACCAAGGGTAGGATTTAGGGTTTTAGGAATATCCCCAATCATATTTTCAAACTGTATCCCGGACTTATATTCTGATGTTTTTATGCAGCGAATTTCAGAGATTTAGTGCCTCCTAGCGCGGAATCCGAATCCAAGATCAAGGAAATCTATCGTCTTCCTGCCAGCGAAAGAAGTTTTTCCCTGTCTCTCACAGATCCTCATCAAAAATCAAACTCAGAAATGTCTGGTAAGCACATTTTCATATGTTAATTATTTTAAAAAATATGATGAGTTTTGAGAGTATCTCCCCTTATGTAGCACCAGTCATCAACCTTGATGCTTTCGAACTCGATGAACTGGATTGCTATTCCAGCCTTGAACCCGCCAAACAAGAATCCAAGCCAAAGTCGTCTGCTATACCAAAGCCTACCTCCTCGAAAGCTGTTTCTGCTCCCAAAGGCCCTCCGGCATCCAGGACCAGGGCATCCAGTTCTCGGAAGAGAAAGGAGACTGACTCCCCAGCTGTTTCTGAAACATTCTCTCTTGAGAATCATGGGTTCAATGACGCCATCTCATTTCTCAAACAGGTAGAATTTTCTTTCCGATATCCTGTACAAGTATGTTAGTCTTTATCCTGCTTATTATTCACATTAATACCTGTATTTTTATCTATAGGGTCTGGATCGCCTCATGCATTTATACGAAGATGCTAGCGGTCTTAACAAGATGTTGCAGATTCAGCTGGAGAAAGCTCAAGCCACCATAGCTGATCAAGGAACCATTGCAGCTGCCAAATCCCAGCATTATGAGGACAAATACAAGGCAATGACTCAGGAACATCAAGCCGCTCTCCACAAAGCTAATGAGGATGCTCAAGCCAAGCTGGATGCCGCCCTTCTCCAATATCAGCAGAATATGAGCTCATACCGGGATAGCCTAAAAACTTCGGTGGTCGTCTCTCTTCTCCAAGCCAGGATAAGGATGGCTTATGAAGCCATGGATATGGGTTTTGAATGCCCTTCCTGGAATGTAAAGGCTTGGGAGGAGAAACTACAGGGCCTCGGAGGTCATCCCGTTGCTCATCCTGCAAAACACACTGATGAAGAGCCTTCTAAGGCAGCAAAGGAGGTGGCCAATGCTGATGATGGTGCTGAGAAGAATCCTGAGGGTGATGCTGGGGCGAATGCGGGCAAGGAGGTTGCTGTTCAAGAAGGTGCTGCCCCTTAGGCAGCAGAGTGGGCGATGATGGATATACGTGCCGAGGCCGGAGCCCACTTTTTAATTTCATGGTTGTGGTTGCATAAACAATTTACTTTTCCTGTCCTTGAACAATTTACTTTTCCTGTCCTAGAACAATGTGATGACCAAAGGTGGATGGGTCCTAGGTTTTAGGACGAAGCCCTTGGTCATCAGTTAGTATAACTTGTTTTGAACATAGTAACGGTTGTAGGTGAACGGGTCCTGTTTTGAGACAAATCCTGCAACCGTTACAAAATTATGGTAACAACTAATTGTGCTTTTGGCGGGTGGGCCTTACCAAAAGCACAACTTTTGACTTGTTAATAATATAACTATCTTTTGACTTATTTTTTGTTACTTTGCATTGTTTAGTGTAAGTTTTAGCTTTGTAAAAATTTCATACTGTTATTTTAAAAAATATCTTGACCAGTATGCTTAGAAACATACTGCAGAAGTCTTTTAAATGGATCTTCCATACGTTCTTTCAATTTTGTAAAAATTTCTTTAGAAAGTAAAAAATAGTTTATCTTTTTAAAACCAAGTTTTGATGATGATCAGAGTTTCAAGCCAATGCTAGTTTCAAACATCCCAGTCAAATATCCTTAAAAGGACTTTGAGGATATGTGTCAAGATACTTAACATGATGTTATTAAAAATTCAAATGAGGCTTGCAAAGGAAAGATCATACCAGACATAGGATATAAACCTATTACCAAACTTCAATCCCTTTGCAACTCTTCCAATGAAGATGTCCCCAGTGCAAGGTACTTAATGCATTAGTCGCAAACTTCATTCTTTTAACTTTACACCACCATCTTGGCAGGGATGTCCCCTGCGTACAATGTCTTCAAGTATCTTAGAAATCTATTTAATGTCAGTTTCCATGGCATAAGCGATTTTTCTCGTTCCGAGGGTATAACCCAAGGATGTACTGGAGATAAATCCTTTGTATCCTGGGGAAAATCCCAATTTTTCATGCGCTACAGGCGGGAGTGTATAAACTCCAAGACTTAGAAAGGTGAAAACCTTTAAACCTTAGAGAGTATGAAAATACCCTTTCGTGAGAGAGGGTGATCAATCCTCATATACCGTTAGGATTCAGGATATAGCCAATGGTAACGAAATTGTCAGCCACTTTTACATGGACTGGTCCCGCCACCTTGAACTATCCCTGAATAACTTGCGCTCCAGGCGGGGTGTTTAAACCCAATTCAGAAGAAAGGTGAATACCTTTAAACCTGTGAAGGGATCAGTATCCCTTAAACGTGAGAGAGGGGGCCAATCCTCTAATCTTCTGAGTTATCCCGAGTGCATATTCTGGAGCTATATCCTGAAACATATCTTGCAAAACAAATGTAAACTAAGGTGGGTGTTAGCTTGGCCAACACCCCTCCGATGCTTAAGTCAGTATCAGGTTATAAAGAACAAATTACACCAAACATATTTAAAAGAAGTAAGAATTCATACCATCTCGAGTTAGAAATTAAATTCTAGACTTACTTGAAATAGAGCTTAAGGTGTATAGCATTCCAAGATCTCGGTAGCATATCTCCCTCCATATTCTTGAGTCTATACGCTCCTTTCCCTGCTTCTGATTCAACTTCATATGGTCCTTCCCATTTTGGAGCTAACTTGCCATCGGCAGGATTAGTAGTATTTTGGAAGGCCTTTCTTAATGCCCAATCTCCAACCTTAAATCTTCTGGTTCTAATATTCTTGTTATATGCCCTGGATATTCTCTGTTGATATGCTGCCATCCTTAGCCTTGCCGCATCTCTCTTTTCATATATAGTGTCTAAATCCTGACTCAAGGCTTCAGGATTCTTCTCAGGATCACTTAAGATAGATCTTGCAGTAGGTATTGTCATCTCCGTTGGAATCACTGCTTCTGCTCCAAACACCAACGAAAATGGGGTTTGACCTGTTGCATTCTTTATCGTTGTCCTGTCAGCCCATAAAACAAAGGGTAATTCTTCTGCCCATCTTCCTTTTTTGGCTCCAAGCCTTTTCTTTAAGTTGTTGACAATTATCTTGTTAGAGGATTCTGCTTGTCCATTTGCTTGAGGATGTACCGGAGTTGATGTGATCATTTTGATTCCCCAACTCTTGCAAAAGTCAGTAGTCCTCTTACTTATGAACTGAGAGCCATTGTCACAGATTATCTCAGCTGGTACTCCGAATCTGGTCAGGATATTCCTCTTGATGAAGGATACTACTTCTTGGTCTCTTACTTGAACAAATGCTTCAGCTTCAACCCACTTAGAGAAGTAATCCGTCATTGCTAGCATAAAGACTTTTCCTCCCGGAGCTTTTGGTAACTTTCCCACTATATCCATACCCCACTTCATAAATGGCCAAGGGGAAACAATAGGATATAATGGTTCAGCCGGTTGATGCAGTATGTTACTATGTCTTTGACACGAGTCACATCTTCGAGCATATTCTGCGGCATCTTTTCTCATTGTTGGCCAATAATATCCTGTTCTTAATATTTTTGAGAATAACGATCTGCCCCCAGCAGGGTTACCACAATCCCCTTCATGTATATCCTGAAGGACTTCTTTGGCTTCAAGATCCTCCAAGCATCTCAAATACGGTCCTGCAAGAGATTTCTTGTACAAAATATTATCTATAATAGTGAATCGTGATACCTTCATCCTAAATGCCTTAGGATTTTCATCTCCAGGAATGTGTCCTTCTTTGAGATATTTCATGATTGGAGCCGTCCAGGTTCTAGGATCCTCTTCAGGATATTCCGCCCCAGGATCCTGAATACCAGCTACTTCTTTATCCCGAGGATTCGTTGCAGGATATAAGACATGTACTATTGGTATTTGTGTCCCTTCAGGTATCCTGACCGACGATCCCAGATTTGCTAAGGCGTCTGCTTCAGCATTATCTTCCCTTGGTACCTGTTCAAGTATAAAAACATCGAAATATCCTGCTAATTTTTTGAGAATATCGAGATATTCGATTAATTTCTCTCCCTTAACTGCATATGATCCATTAAAATGGTTAGTAATTAACAGAGAGTCAACATATACTTGCAAATTTTTGATACTCATGCTCTTAGCCAACTCTGATCCTGCAATTAAAGCCTCATACTCTGCTTCATTATTAGTAGCAGGAAATTCACACCTAATAGCCTGGGGTAATATGTCCCCCTGTGGCGATTTTAGTAGTATTCCTAATCCTACTCCTCTTACATTAGATGCACCATCAGTATATAATGTCCAGGATCCTGAGGATTCTCCTAGTTGTTGAACTTCTAGATCTACCTCATCCTGAATGTCACTACTAAAGTCAGCCACAAAGTCAGCTAAAGCCTGAGACTTTATGGCATTCCTAGGTTCATATACTAAATCATAAGCACTCAACTTTACTGACCACTTGGCCATCCTGCCTGACATCTCTGGTTTCCTAAGCACATTTTTAATAGGATAGTTTGTTTTAACATGAATCCTATGTGTCTCAAAATAATGCCTAAGTTTCGTTGATGCCATAATTAATGCTAGTATCAATTTTTCTAAATGAGAATACCTAGTTTCAGCATCTAACAAACTTTTACTAACATAATAAACAGGGTACTGTTGACCTTCATGGTCTTTTATAAGAACGGCACTTACAGCATTCCCTGATACAGCAAGGTACAGGGATAGTGGTTCACCATTTTCCGGCTTCATCAATAGAGGTGCGGTTGAGAGATACCGTTTCAAATCCTGTAGGGCTGCTTCATGCTTTTCCCCCCATTCGAATCTTTTGTTCTTCTTTAGGATATCATAGAAGTCTTTGCATTTCTCCGAGGATCTTGAGATAAATCTGTTTAGAGCTGCTACTCGGCCTGTTAATCTTTGTACATCCTTCATATTCGAGGGTGATTTTATATCCAGGATAGCTTTAATCTGCTCCGGGCTTGCCTCTATCCCCCTTTTCGTCACCATATACCCAAGAAACTTTCCTGCCCCCACTCCGAAATGGCACTTAGCAGGATTCAGCTTCATATTATACTGATCCAGGATATCAAATGCTCCTTTAATATCCTGGAGGTGATCCGGAGCTTTCTTTGACTTTACTACCATATCGTCAATGTATACTTCCATGGTGTCCCCCAGTTTGTCTTTGAACATCATGTTTACCAATCTTTGGTATGTTGCACCTGCATTTTTCAAACCAAAAGGCATAGCTGTATAACAATAAATACCTGTTGGCGTCATGAAGGCGGTATCCTCCTGGTCAGAAGGCTCCATTTGTATCTGTTGAAATCCTGAGGATGCGTCCATGAAAGTCAGCATTTCATGCCCAGCAGTGGCATCTACCATTGCATCAATATGGGAGAGAGGAAATGGGTCTTTAGGACAAGCTTTGTTCAAGTCTGTGTAGTCTACACAAACTCTCCATTTCCCATTCTTCTTCTGTACTACAACCACGTTTGCTAGCCACCTTGGGAACTTAACCTCTCTGATCATTCTTGACTTTAATAATCTCTCAACTTCCTCTTGGATAATCGTGTTCCGCTCAGGAGCAAACTTCCTTCTTTTTTGTTGCACAGGCTTGAACGACTTATCAATTCCAAGCTTGTGAGTGATGATATCTTTGGATATGCCAGTCATATCCTCATGTTTCCATGCAAACGTAGACATCCTGCATTTCAAAAAGTTAATTAATTGTTCCTCAATATCCTGAGGGATATTGGTCCCTACGAGCACCGAAATATCGGGGTTATCCTGGTCCAGGATAACTTTCTTCACATCCTGCTCCGGATCCTCCACGATATCCTGGGCCCGCGTCTTTAATTGCTATGCTGCACTAGTTCTGGCTGAGGATTTCATCGAGGAGGAGTAGCATTCTTTCGCCTCCTGCTGATCGCTATCAACTTTAACAACTCCCCAAGGGGTAGGTATCTTGATGCATTGGTGATATGTTGATGGCACGGCCTTCATATCGTGAATCCATGGTCTTCCTAGTATGATGTTATAGCAGGATAGAGAGTCCATCACACAGAAACGTTGTATCGAGTTGACTCCTTCAATGTACACCGGAAACTTTATCTCTCCCACTGTGTTTCTGGCTTCTCCGCTGAATCCAATAAGCACAGTGGACTTCGAAGTTATATCCATTGGAGACACATTCATTCTTTTAAGTGTCTCTAGCTGGATTATGTTGACGGAGCTGCCATTATCAACCAATATCCTGCGTACAAAATGGTTAGCCACATATAACGTTATTACCAGAGCATCATGGTGAGGATCCTGGACAGTATCCCTGTCATCAGCATCAAATGTGATCACTTTGTCAGTTGTGAGTGTAGCCATCCTGACAGGTTTGTCTCCCCTTTCGGCTTTGGCTTCCTTTGCGTGTCTCTTTGCTGCCGAATACGAAGTTCCACAAATGTCGGATCCCCCCGAAATGAAGTTGATTATCTTGGCATCCGCGGGAGGTGATGCAGCTCGCTCAGGATCCTTCTCAGTATCCTGACCCTTATTCTTCTTCTTTCCTAAGAGATCTTTCAGATATCCCTTGCTTAGAAGATAGCTTATTTCCTTCCTTAAAGCAATGCAATCCTCAGTCATATGTCCGAAATCTTCGTGGAAAGCACACCATTTCGACTTATCTTTCCAGTCAGCCTTTTGTTGATTCTTTCGAGGCCATCTAGCCTTGTCTCCTAGACCCTGCATAGCATACATCAATTCAGGAATATTAACAGAAAAGCAATATTCAGACAACTCAGGACACTCTTCAGGATCCTCATCTTCGACAGCATTCACTCTCTTGTTTTCATTTCTACCATATGGCTTAGGCCGATATGACTTAAATGAGGATTCTGACTTCCTGTTAGTCGATTCATAAGTGTTGGATGAGTTCATCCTTTCTTACATCTTCTTGTCATCTTCCAGACGGATATATCTCAAGGCCCTGTTACGAGCTTCATCGAGATTCCTGCAGGGATTCATTACAAGATCCTGATAAAACTGAGAATCCTTTTGTAATCCCATCTTAAAAGCTTGCACAGCTGTTGCAACATCAAGATGTGGGATATCCAAGGATTCTCGACTAAATTTGTTCACATAATCCCTCAAGGATTCTTGAGGCCCTTGAGTTATCCTGTAAAGATCACTGGTTAGTTTCTCAAAACTCCGACTACAAGAAAATTGACTGTTAAATAAATTAACCAAATGAGAAAATGAAGTAATTGAGTGAGGAGGAACGTTCAACAGCCATTTCAAGGCTGATCCTGTTAGAGTAGAACCAAATCCCTTGCACAAGCACGCTTCCTTGAGCTCCGGAGGGATAGGGTTAATCTCCATTCTTTCCCTATACTGGGCAATATGCTCCTCAGGATCCGTAGTCCCGTCATAAAGCTTCATGTTGGGAGTTTGGAATCTCTTTGGGATCTCAGCATCACATATAGGGTATGCAAAACGAGATATCTTGTGGCTATCTTGAGATACTTCCGGGATCGGCTGGACCACCCCAGGTACACTAGATATCATGTCTTTCAACTTCTGAAGTTCCCTGGTAAGTGCTGATGTTACACCTGTATCCTGCAAGGATCCACCACTGTTAATAGCATGAGTATTATTATTATTAGACACGTTACCAGTTGGAGGATTCTGCCCATATCCTGAAGCATATCCTGAGCTCCTTATGGTTGACATCCGGGCCAAGGAGGGTATTTCAGGAGTATGATTCTGAGGAAGACTGGGCACGATACTCCCCCTATTATCCTCGGTGTACACAGCTGAGCTAAAGTTCAACGCTCTGGGGTGTAACGGGGTGACATTGTCCTCCGCAGATCTGCTCGAGCCAGCCTTCAGGAGTTGTATCTCCCTCAAAAGCATTTGGTTTGTTTCCTGTTGCTGCCTCATTTGTTCCTGCACACTTCCAAATAAGGTTAAAAATTCATCATTAGAAGCTAAAACGGGAGCAGATCCCTGGACACTCCGAGTTGGAATAACATCTTGAGATTGTGTAGAGGCTGGCATCCTTGGAGGAGGTGGTGGAAGCACCGAACCGGTAGTGGCAGAAGTCATAGCAGACACAGTAGAGGAACTCATGTTTGATCTTGAGGCCATTATAGATAATGTGGCAAAAAGTTTTGAAAATAGAAAACCGATTAGCGATTTGACAAAAAGTTTTAGTAAAAAGAGCACCACTTGCCCCACGGTGGGCGCCAAATTGTTTTGGTCAAAAATTACCGAAGTAATTAAGTGATCAAATTAGTTAAGTGAGGTAGTGTGCTTGAAGTAAATGTCAAAAATGTGTCAATTAAATTACTTGCAAAAACAGTTTAAGGATACGGCTCGGGATATTGAGCTGTATCGACGATCAAACAATGAGCAATTAACGAGCAAAAAGTAAAGGAAGTGACACGAGATGTACGAGGAAAGCCCTTGATCAATCTAGATCGCCGGCATAAAACCTCGGGAGCTGACAATCGCAGCTGCCTTGTTCTTCAATTGCTTCAAAAATCAGGATACAGTGCAGGATGTGGTACGGATCGACTAAGTGTTACAACGAAAATGAAATACAAGTGTAGTGTTTGCAACTAGCTAGAATGTGATTGTGTTCGAGAGTGTAAGTGTGAAATGATGTGTTCTAAGTTGATCCGACCTCATCTATTTATAGTAAAGATAAGGTAACTAACTACCCTAAACTCGCGGGATTCACCGAATATTCCTTCTTGGAACGTTGCAGACCTGGTCTTTCGGGCTCAACGTCTCTTTCTCAACAAATTCGTCCGAGTCTTGAGGAGAAGAAGTCCTTGTGACCGTTAGCAAGCCTCTGCCCTTAACCTGCACGTGGTTAATTCAATAAGCTTCAGGATATCGCCCAAGATGTCAGCAATATCCTCTTCCAGCATCCTGATTACAAATAACCAAACAAAGGCAGGATATTGGTCAGGATACATATGTTAAGAAAATGACCCCTAACAACTATTGCTTTGATTTGTTCCGGGCTAGCTTCAATGCCTCTCTTTGTCACCATATATCCTAAGAATTTACCTGCTTTAACACCAAAGTGACATTTTGAAGGATTAAGCTTCATGTTATATTTGTCAAGGATATCGAATGCTTCCTCCAAGTCTCTTAAGTGATCCTCAGCTTTTAAGGATTTTACCACCATATCATCTATATAAACCTCCATAGTTTGTCCAATATGATCCTTGAACATCATATTCACCAACCTTTGATATGTTGCACCTGCATTTCTTAATCCGAACGGCATAGCAATATAGCAGTATATACCAGTTGGAGTCATGAAGGCTGTATCCTCTTGGTCGGATGGTTCCATTTGGATTTGTTGAAATCCAGATGAAGCATCCATAAAAGTTAACAGTTCATGACCCGCGGTTGCATCCACCATGGAGTCAATGTGGGGTAAAGGGAAAGGATCCTTGGGACATGCCTTATTTAAATCGGTATAATCGACACATACCCTCCACTTTCCGTTTTTCTTTTGAACAACAACCACATTGGCCAACCATCTTGGATACTTGACCTCTCTAATCATACTTGCCCGGAGCAATTTCTCTACCTCTTCCTGGATAATGGCATTCCTTTCCGGTGCAAACTTTCTTCTCCTTTGATGGATTGGTTTGAAGGATCTGTCAATGCCGAGTTTGTGAGTGATTACATCTTTGGATATACCAGTCATGTCTTTGTGTTTCCATGCAAAGGTAGTCTTTCTCCTTTTTAGGAAGGATACGAGGTCTTCTTTCATTTCGCCAAGGATCCCTGATCCGATATAAACTATAGATTCAGGATCATCCGGATCCATAAGGATTTCTACCACATCCTGTTCACTCGCCTCCAAGACGTCCCTTGGAGGATACTTTGATTGCTATTGCTCCATGGATTTCGAAGCTGGTTTCATCGATAAAGTATAGCAATTCTTAGCCTCCTGCTGATCACTATCAATCTTCACTATTCCCCAAGGACTAGGGAGCTTCACACATTGATGGTAAGTGGATGGGACTGCTTTCATATCGTGTATCCAGGGCCTGCCAAGGATAACATTACAACAAGATAAACAGTCAATAACACAAAATTTTTGATAAGAGTGTAGGCCTTCAATGTATATTGGGAGTTTAATGTCCCCCAGGGTATTCTTAGTTTCACCACTAAATCCCACGAGCACAGAGGATCTTGGTATGATCTCTGATTCAGGAATACCCATCTTCTTTAGGACATCAAGCTGGATAATGTTCACTGAACTTCCTCCGTCTATAAGGATCCTACGGACAAAATGGTTAGATATGAAAAGAGTAATAACTAAACCATCGTGATGAGGATCCTGGATATCAACACGATCCTCTTCATCAAAGGTTATGACTTTCCCTTCCGAGACACTTGATGTTCGAACAGGTCTTTCTCCGTTATCCATTTTAGTTTCCTTTGCATGCCTTTTAGCTGCTGAGAAAGATGTGCCGCAAATGTCTGATCCTCCAGAAATGAAGTTTATCACTTGTGCATCCGCTGGAGGGGCTGGAGCCTTCTCAGGGATCCTTTCAGGATCCTGATTCCTTGACTTTTTTCTTCCCAACAATTCTTTTAGATGCCCCTTGCTCAACAAGTATCCAATTTCCTTTCTTAGTGCAATGCATTCTTCTGTGAGGTGCCCAAAATCTTCATGGTATGCACACCACTTTGATTTATCCTTAGTTGCAGCTGGCCTATCATTTTTTCTGGGCCATCTAGCTTTATCACCTAGACTCTGCATCCAAGGATTAGTTCATTGTTATCAACACTAAAACAATATTCAGAAATTGGAGGATAATCTTCATCATCCTCTTCTTGATCAATAGAATGCACGTTCTGGTTATCAGATCTGTTGTAGGATCTGAACTTGTTATTCCTGAATGAGGATCCTTGCTTATCCTGCTTTGAGGATCCTGCTAACCTCTCCTGGATCCTCTTGTCATCTTCTAGTCGAATGAACCTAAGTGCTCGGGTTCTTACCTCATCTAAGTTCCTGCACGGTGTCATAACAAGATCATCATAGAAAGACGAATCCCTAAGCAATCCCATTTTAAAGGCCTCAACAGCCGTGGCTATATCTAAGTTGGGAATGTCTAAGGATTCTTTACTGAATTTGGTAATGTAATCCCTTAATGATTCATTATGACCCTGGGTTATCCTATATAGATCACTAGTTAATCGTTCAAATTTCCTACTACAAGAAAACTGATTATTAAATAGATTAACTAGATTAGCAAATGAGGTAATAGAGTAGGGGGGAAGACTTAGCAGCCATTTGAGAGCTGATCCAGTAAGAGTGGATCCGAATCCTTTGCACAGGCATGCTTCCTTTAACCTTTCTGGGATTGGATTGATCTCCATCCTCTCCCAGTATTGTGCTATGTGTTCTTCAGGATCCGTCGAACCATCATACAGTTTCATTGTAGGCACATGGAACCTCTTGGGTATCTCAGCATCACAGATTGATGGTGCAAAATGAGATATCTTATGGCTCCCATCTGCAATCTCTGGGATAGGTTTGACTACTCCCGGAACACTTGATATCATATCCTTTAGCTTTTGCAATTCTCTGGCCAAGGCATGATTGATACCTGGATCTTGCATAAGACCATGGTTAGTAGTATAAGAATTGTTAAAAGTGTTACCTCCCATTGGATTCAAGTTAGGAAGAATGGATGTTAATCCATATTGTTGGGGCTCTGGAATGATCGAGGGACCAGTAGAAGCATTGGTCTGCATTGGAATAAAATCTCCCTGATGGACATCTGAACTTCCTGTTTGCAAATTCCTCAAGGATCCTGGCATCTGGAAGGATCCCTGAAACTGGGACGATCCTGGAACAAAGGAGGATCCTTGAACCTGGGATGATCCTGGAACGAAGGAGGATCCTTGAACCTGGGATGATCCTGGAACGAAGGAGGATCCTTGAACCTGGGATGATCCTGGAACGAAGGAGGATCCTTAAACCTGGGATGATCCTGGAACGAAGGAGGATCCTTGAAACTGCTGCATTCCTGAATATCCTCCTGAACTCGTGAGGGATCCCATATGCTGAGGATAGGATCCCGCTGGCTGGAAATATGAACCTGATGCCTGGGTCATTGTTGTTGTTCCGTAGTGCACTCCTTTTGGTCCACCCACATATTGAATGTCTGGAACCACTGATGGCTGAGAAGTAATCACCGGAGTATCAAAATTCAAAGATCTGGGCATCAGTGGGGAACGATCCTCTGCCGTTTTCTTCTGTTTCTTAATTTCGTCAATCTCCCGGAGGATCCTTTCGTTGGTCTTATCCTGCTCTTGTGCATGATTCCTCATCTGCAAAATCAAGGCATAGAGATCATTAGTAGTAGGATTAGTTGAAACAGAAGAAGTAGGTGGTTTTGAGAAAATGGGAGTTGGTTTCTTCGCGGCATTCTCAGTATTCTTGTGAAGAAGTGAATGAGGGCATCAAGTTTGAAGCATTCTTCGCTGAGGAAGCCATTTGCTTGGTTGTAGTGAACCGAAATGAGCACAGAAATGCGTATTTTTCTAAGGACGAAGCACCAATTGCCCCACGGTGGGCGCCAAACTGTTTTGGTCAAAAAATCTGTTGAGGATATTGCAACCAAACTCTATGTTACGGGGTATGATGCTAACAATGTAGAACAATAACAAGGATCACTTCAATGTGAATTGCCTAAATGACACAAGGATTTATACGGGGAAAAAGCCCTTGATCAAGAGTTGATCTCCGGCACAAAAAACCCCGGGTGATGGAAACTACCGATCACCAAGCTCAAATAAATGAATAAATGTTTACAACTTCGGATAGTAATGAGCTAGGTACAAGGATCACTATCGTGAAATATGTAAATGTGAGTGAAAACTAATGAATGTTCGTCGAGAGCTTCAAGTGTGCGAGTATATGAGTGTGTGTAGCTGTAAAAAATGACTAAGTGTTTTCTACTAGCTCGTTACCCCTTTTAAAATAGAAATTTAACTACCAAACTAACTATCCGACTTTTGTGCCAAGCCCCCACGTTCTCCATAACGTCCATTTTTAGCTAAGCACGTGCAGAATAGTTTGGGAATATTCTCCAGGAATGTCGCCAAGACTTGGTCAAGCTGGTTATACCTGCGAGATAGTACAAAACATAAGTAAACAATCGTCAGTACGAGGATCCTTAAAGTGATCCATGATCCTGATCCTGAAGCTCTTCTGAGGATCACCACCTGTCACAGAAGTAAGGATCACTAGTTAGGATAACGAATAAGGATCACTAATTGTTAGAAAATCCTCCCCTAACACTCACATTACTAATTTGATCACTAAATTGCTTCGGTAATTTTTGACCAAAACAGTGAGGAAGAGGAAATGGGTCTTTAGGACAAGCCTTGTTCAAGTCTGTGTAGTCTACACAGACTCTCCATTTCCCATTTTTCTTCTGTACCACAACTACGTTTGCTAGCCATCTTGGAAATTTAACTTCTCTGATCATCCTAGACTTCAACAATCTTTCAACTTCCTCTTGGATAATCGTGTTCTGCTCAGGAGCAAATTTTCTTCTTTTTTGCTGAACAGGCTTGAATGATCTGTCGATTCCAAGCTTGTGAGTGATAATGTCTTTGGATATGCCTGTCATATCCTCATGCTTCCATGAAAACGTTGACATCCTGCATTTCAAAAAGTTAGTTAACTGCTCTTCAATATCCTGAGGGATATTGGTTCCTACGAGCACCGAGATATCAGGATTTTCCTGATCCAGGATAATTTTCTTCACATCCTGCTCCGAATCCTCCACGATATCCTGGGCCCGCATCTTTAATTGCTATGTTGTAGTAGGCTTGGTTGAGGATTTCATCGAGGATGAGTAGCATTCTTTCGCCTCCTGCTGATCACTTTCGACCTTGACAACTCCTCAAGGGGTAGGGATCTTGATGCATTGGTGATATGTTGATGGCACAGCCTTAATATCGTGACTCCATGGTCTTCCCAGTATGATGTTATAGCAGGATAGAGAATCCATCACATAGAAACGTTGTAGCGAGTTGACCCCTTTAACATATGCTGGTAACTTTATCTCTCCCATTGTGTTCCTAGCCTCTCCACTGAATCCAACAAGCACGGTGGACTTTGAAGTGATATCCATCGGAGATACATTCATTCTCTTCAGAGTTTCTAGTTGGATTATGTTGACGGAGCTGCCATTATCAACCAGTATCCTGCGTACAAAATGGTTAGCCACATATAATGTTATTACCAGAGCATCATGATGAGGATCCTGGACAGTATCCATGTCATCAGCATCAAATGTGATCACTTTATCAGTTGTGAAGGTAGTCATCCTGACAGGTTTGTCTCCCCTTTCGGCCTTAGCTTCTCTTGCATGTCTCTTTGCCGCCGAATACGAAGTCCCACAAATGTCGGATCCTCCCGAAATAAAGTTGATTATCTTGGCATCCGCGGGAGGTGACGCTGCTCGCTCAGGATCCTTCTCAGTATCCTGACCCTTATTCTTCTTCCTTCCTAAGAGATCTTTCAAATATCCCTTGCTTAGAAGATAGCTTATTTCTTTCCTTAGAGAAATGCAATCCTCAGTTACATGTCCGAAATCTTCGTGGAAAGCACACCATTTTGACTTATCTTTCCAATCGGCCTTTTGTTGATTCTTCCGAGGCCACCTAGCCTTGTCTCCTAAACCCTGCATGGCATACATTAATTCAGGAATGTTAACAGAAAAGCAATATTCAGATAATTCAGGATATTCTTCAGGATCCTCGTCTTCGATAGCATTAACTTTCTTGTTTTCATTTCTACCATATGGCTTAGAGCGATATGGCTTAAATGAGGATTCTGACTTCCTGTTAGTTGACTCATAAGTATTGGATGAGTTCATCCTCTCTTGCATCTTTCTGTCATCCTCCAATCGAATATATCTTAGGGCCCTGTTTCGAGCTTCATCCAAGTTCCTGCATAGGTTCATTACAAGGTCTTGGTAAAATTGAGAATCTTTTTGCAGCCCCATATTGAAAGCTTGCACAGCTGTTGCACCATCAAGATGCGGAATGTCTAAGGATTACCGGCTGAACTTGTTCACATAATCCCTTAGGGATTCTTGAGGTCCCTGTGTTATCCTGTAGAGGTCACTTGTTAGTTTTTCAAAGCTTCTACTATAAGAAAACTGACTATTAAATAAATTCACTAGGTGAGCAAATGATGTAATCGAATGAGGAGGAACATTTAGGAGCCATTTCAAGGCTGATCCTGTTAAGGTAGAGCCAAAACCCTTGCACAAGCATGCTTCCTTGAGCTCCAGAGGGATAGGGTTAATCTCCATCCTTTCCCTATATTGGGCAATATGCTCTTCAGGATCCGTAGTTCCATCATAAAGCTTCATGTTGGGGGTTTGAAATCTCTTTGGAATCTCAGCATCACAGATAGGATATGCAAAGCGAGATATCCTGTGGCTGTCTTGGGACACTTCCGGGATTGGCTAGACCACTCCAGGTACACTGGATATCATATCCTTCAACTTCTGAAGCTCCCTAGTAAATGCTGATGTTACACCTGCATCCTGCAAAGACCCATTGTTGTTAGTAGCAAGAATATTATTATTTGACACATTACCAGTTTGAGGATTTTGGCCATATCCTGAAGCATATCCTGAACTCCTCACAGTCGACATCCTGACCGAGGAGGGTATCTCAGGGGTATGATTCTGAGAATGGCTTGGGACGATATTCCCCCTGTTATCCTCAGTGTAAACTGCGGAACTGAAGTTCAAAGCCCTGGGCTGTATAGGAGTAACAGTTTCTTCAGCAGGTCTACTCGAGCTAGCTTTTAAGAGTTGTATTTCTCTTAACAGCATTTGGTTAGTTTCCTGTTGCAGCCTCATTTGTTCCTGCACACTTCCAAATAAAGTTAGAATTTCATCATTAGAGGCTAAAACGGGAGCAGATCCCTGAACACTCCGAGTAGGGATAACATCTTGAGGCTGTGAAGAAAATGGCATCCTTGGAGGAGGTGGTGGAAGCACCGAACCGGTAGTAGCAGAGGTTGCAGCAGACATAGTGGAGGAGCTCATGTTTGATCTTGAGGCCATTGTAAACAATGTGGCAAAAAGTTTCGAAAACACAAAACCTATAAATGATTTCACAAAGATTTTTAGTAAAGAGAGCACCACTTGCCCCACGGTGGGCGCCAAATTGTTTTGGTCAAAAATTACCAAAGCAATTAAGTGATCAAATTAGTTAAGTGAGGTAGTGTGCTAAAAAGTGTGCCGAAAATATGATGGTTAAGTTGTTTGGAAAAACAGTATTCAGGATACGGCTCAAGATATAGAGCTGTATCTATGATCAAACAATGAGCAGAAAAGTAAAGGTTGACACGTGATGTACGAGGAAAGCCCTTGATCAATCTAGATCGCCGGCACAAAACCTCGGGAGCTGACAATCGCAGCTGCCTTGTTCTTCTATTGCTTCAAATATCAGGATACAATGCAGGATGTAGAGAGAATCAACTAGGTGTTACAATGTGATTTGAATACAAGTGTTTGTGTGTAGTGTTTGCAAAGAATTAGAGAGAAAGTGTGTAAAAATGTGAAAGTTGCGTTGTGCCTTAATCTGATCCGCCCCCATCTATTTATAGTAAAACAAATATAACAAACTATCCTAAATAACCGGGATCCAACGAATATTCCTCACTCGAACGTTGTAGACCTGGTCTTTCGGGTTCAACGTCTCTCCCATAATAAACATGCCCGAGTCTTGAGGAGATGAAGTCCATCTGACCGTTAGCAAATTCCAGCTTTTAACCTGCACGTGGTTAATTCAATCAACCTCAGGATATCGCCCAGGATGTTAGCAATATCCCCGTCCAGTATCCTGGTCACAAATAAACAATTAAAAGCAGGAAATTGATCAAGATATGTACGCTCAGAAAATGACCCATAACACATATCATGAGGATTTCGGGCATCTCACTGAAGAGTGTATTGCACTAAGAAAGGAGATTGGTTACTTGTTGAGCAAGGGGCATTTGAAGGAACTTTTGGGACGAAAGAAGTCAAGGATCCAGGATCCTGAAAGGATCCCGGAGAGGGCCCCTGCTCCTCCAGTAGATGCACAAGTTATAAACTTCATATCCGGTGGATCAGACATTTGTGGTACCTCCTTTTCAGCAGCAAAAAGACATGCTAAGGAAACCAAGATGGATAATGGAGACAGACCTGTTCGGACCTCCGTTGTTACCCAGGACAAAGTCATAACCTTTGATGAGGATGATTGTGTTGATGTCCAGGATCCTCATCATGATGGTCTAGTGATTACATTGTTTATTTCTAACCACTTTGATCGCAGGATCCTTATAGACGGAGGAAGCTCTGTGAACATCATTCAGCTTGATGTCCTCAAGACGATGAATATACCGGAGTCTGATATTGTCCCAAGATCCTCAGTACATGTGGGATTTAATGGGGAAACCAAAAACACATTGGGGGACATCAAACTCCCTATTTATATTGAAGGATTGCATTCTTATCAAAAATTTTGTGTTATAGATTGCTTATCTTGTTGCAATGTTATCCTTGGCAGGCCATGGATACATGATATGAAGGCAGTTCCATCCACCTATCATCAGTTTGTAAAGCTTCCAAGTCCATGGGGAGTGGTGAAAATTGAGAGTGATCAACAAGAAGCTAAGAATTGTTATACCTCATCAATGAAGCCAGCCTCAAGACCAAGGGAGCAATAGCAATTAAAGTATCCTTCAAGAGATGTCTTGGAGGCAAGAGAACAGGATTTGAAAGAAATTCTCATGGATCCTGATGATCCTGAATCCAAGATCTTCATAGGATCAGGGATCCTTAGCGACATTGAACAGGAGCTAGTATCCTTCCTTAAAAGAAGGAAAACTACCTTTGCCTGGAAACATGAGGATATGACAGGTATATCTAAAGATATAATTACTCATAAACTTGGCATTGACAGGTCATTCAAGCCAATTCATCAAAAGAGGAGGAAGTTTGCACCTGAAAGGAATGCTATTATCCAGGAAGAAGTAGATAAACTACTTTGGGCAGGTATGATAAGAGAGGTTAAGTATCCAAGATGGTTAGCCAATGTGGTTGTTGTTCAAAAGAAAAATGGAAAGTGGAGGGTATGTGTCGATTTTACTGATTTAAACAAGGCATGTCCCAAGGATCCTTTCCCATTACCCCACATTGACTCCATGGTGGATGCTACCGCGGGTCATGAGTTGTTGACTTTTATGGATGCTTCATCTGGATTTCAACAAATTTAGATGGAACCATCTGATCAAGAGGATACAGCCTTTATGACCCCAACTGGTATATATTGTTATATTGCTATGCCATTTGGACTAAGGAATGCAGGTGCTACTTATTAAAGGCTAGTCAATATGATGTTCAAGGAACAAATTGGACACACTATGGAAGTCTATATTGATGACATGGTGGTTAAGTCCAAGAAATCTGAGGATCACCTTAAAGACTTGGAGGAAGCATTCAATATCCTTGATAAATTTAATATGAAACTAAATCCTTCCAAGTGTCATTTTGGTGTTAAGGCAGGAAAATTCTTAGGCTATATGGTGACAAAGAGGGGCATCGAAGAAAGTCCAGAGCAAATCAAAGCTATTGTGAATATCAAATCTCCTGTCAATGCTAAGGATGTGCAAAGATTGACGGGCAGGATCGCAGCTTTGAACAGATTCATATCCAAATCCTCAGAAAAGTGCAAGGAATTCTATGACATCCTGAGGAAGAACAAGAAATTTGAATGGACTGAGAAGCATGAAAGTGCCCTCAAAGCTCTTAAGGATTACCTATCCTCAGCCCCGACCTTGATGAAACCAGAAAAAGGAGATATATTATCCTTATACTTAGCAGTATCCTCAAAAGCAGTAAGTGCGGTCCTAGTTAAGGATCGCGAAGGTACACAACATCCTGTCTATTATGTAAGTAAGAGTTTGCTTGATGCTGAATCCAGGTATTCACATTTGGAAAAACTTATCCTTGCATTAATTATGGCATCTACTAAATTGAGACATTATTTTGAGACTCATGCCATTATTGTTAAGACTAATTTTCCAATTAAGAATATTCTCAGGAAACCTGAAATGTCAGGAAGGATGGCTAAGTGGGCAGTGAAGCTTAGTGCTTATGATATAAGATATGAGCCTAGAACTGCCATTAAATCCCAAGCTTTAGCTGACTTTGTGGCAGATTTCAGTAGTGACTTGCAAAAGGAAGCTGAGTTAGAAGTCCAACAGCTTGAAGAAACTAAGGATCCTTGGATACTCTTCACTGATGGTGCTTCTAATGTCAAAGGAACGGGGCTTGGAATACTACTAAAATCGCCACAGGGGGACATAATACCCCACTCCATAGCTTGTGAATTTCAAACTACCAACAATGAGGCTGAGTATGAAGCCTTGATAGCTGGTTTGCAAATTGCTAAGCATATGAGGATCAGGTATCTTGAGGTACATGTAGATTCATTATTAATCACTAATCACTTTAATGGATCATATGTTGTTAAAGGTGAAAAGCTAATCAAATATTTAGAGATAGTCAAAGAATTGGCACTCTCTTTTGTTTCCTTTAGTTTGACACAGGTACCAAGGGAAGAGAATGCAGAGGCTGATGCATTAGCCAATCTAGGATCATCCTTGAAGATCCCGGAGGATATAAGGATCCCTATTATCCATATCCTGACCCCTGCTATCGAGGATCATGTAGCTATGGAGATAGGAGAAGATTTTGCAATCATCCCTAGCGATGATACTCAATCTCATTCAGGATCATGGATCCTCCCAATCATGAGATACATACAACATGGAGAGATTCCTACAGGAGAAAACCCTAGGGCTTTCAAAATTAAGGTATCTCAATTTACAATATTGAATAATATGTTGTATAAACGATCTCTTGCAGGACCATATCTAAGATGCATTGAGGATCCTGAAATCCAAGAAGTCCTAAAGGATTTCCATGAAGGAGATTGTGGAAACCACACTGGGGGCATGGCATTATTCTCAAGGATCCTGAGGACAGGATACTATTGCCCCACTATGAAGAAGGATGCTGTGGAGTATGCCAGGAAGTGTGATCCTTGTTAGAGACATAGTAATATCCTTCACCAACCAGCAGAACTTTTGCATCCTATATCCTCTTCTTGGCCATTTATGAGGTGGGGAATGGATATAGTTGGTAAGCTTCCTAAGGCACCTGGTGGAAAAATATTCATGCTTGCTATGACTGATTACTTCTCCAAGTGGATAGAGGCTGAAGCCTTTGCTCAAGTCAGAGAAAAGGAAGTTATATCCTTTATTAAAAGAAACATTATTACTAGATTTGGTATTCCTTCTGAAATTGTTTATGATAATGGATCCCAATTTATTGGGAGTAGAACTACTAACTTTTGTGACAGCTGGGGGATTAAGATGATAACATCAACACCAGTCCACCCACAAGCTAATGGTCAGACAGAATCATCCAACAAGATCATCATCAACAACTTGAAGAAAAAGCTTGGATCCAAGAAAGGAAAATGGAGAGAAGAACTACCTTATGTACTTTGGGCTGATAGGACAACTCCCAAGAATGCTACTGGCCAAACTCCATTCTCAATGGTATTTGGGGCAGAATCAGTGATCCCTACAGAGATGGTGGTTCCAACTGCAAGAACAAGCATTCGTGATCCTGAAGAAAATGCTGAAAACTTGGTTCAAGACTTGGATACTATAGAAGAAATCAGGGATTTGGCAAGGATAAGGATGGCTAGTTATCAACAAAGGATGGCTGGAGCCTACAACAAAAATGTCAGGATCAGGAAATTCCAAGTTGGTGATATGGTATTAAGGAAAGCATTTCAGAATACCACCAATCCTGTTGATGGAAAGCTAGCACCAAAGTGGGAAGGCCCCTATTTGATTGAAGCTGAAGCAGGAAAGGGGGCATATCGATTGCTAACAATGGAAGGTGATTTGCTACAAAGAGCTTGGAATGCTGTCCATTTGAAGAAATATTTCATGTGATCAGGATCCATGATCCTTACATGACAAGTATCCTTGAAGGATTCTTACAGAACAGATGATCCTCATTTTGGTAACATTCTAATCTCAAACTATTTCATTCTTTTATTTTCTTATGTAAGGATAAGGATCCTGCATCCTTTATCCTCCTTTCACTTGATTCTGAGTTTTGAAGGTTCAGGTTTCCTTAACAAAGGACTGATTATCCACAGAAGTATCCAGTTATTTGGGCTTGACCCCAGCTATTTGGGCTTGACCCCAGTTATTTGGGCTTGACCCCAGTTTGGGCATGTCCCCAGTTTCGCCAGTAGCGCACGATGATCCTGGTATAGTTCATGGAAATGGGACCAGTACTCGCTTTAGGGGCTGACAATTTCATTGTACTGGCTATATTCAGGATCCTACGTATAATGGTAGACATACCATACATCCGTTCCTAAGGTTTCTAATGTTTTCACGTTAGCTAAGGTTTTGGCATTTTCATGTCACTAAGTTTGGATAGTCGCCAGTGAGGGCCATACTCCAGTTTACACACGATCCTTTGGGCTTGTCCCCAGTTATCCTTTGGGCTTGTCCCTAGTTATCCTTTGGGCTTGTCCCCAGTATATTGGGCTTGTCCCCAGAATTGTTGGGCTTGTCCCCAGTTGCTAACTTTTATCTTATATTGGCTTAGTCCCAAGTTGTATCCTATTTCAGGTTTTTGAAGCTAAATGACCAAGGATCCTTGATCCTTACCTTCTACTAAGGTTTGTCTTTTGGGTTATCCTGATTGTAAGTGTTAAAGGTTAGGACCCTAACTTGGATTCTCAGGTATGATCCTCAACTATTTTGATTTTATTCATTATTCATCTGAGTTACCCTTATCCTTTGACAACTGAACTTATGATCCTTAAACTATATTACTTTTCAGAACTTATCGATTATAGGATATGTGATCCTTGATCATATCCTAAAATTTTTAAGGATATTTATTAAATATTTCTTTATTTGATAAGTTTAGACTAAATGAATATCACAACAATTGAAAAGTAAAATACTAACAAGGATAGTAACACGGGAGATAGCCAAAAAGTTAGAGTTATTTTATTCACAAAACGTTAAACCCTTTAAGGTTGTCAAAATTGCCAACCCACGTTTCTACCAGCAAAACGTGGCCCGTCCACATGGGTTGGCAAAGGGTGTCCATTGTTTACGGGTCTTTGTAGTGCAGGAAATAAAAGACGGAAGGATAACGAGTGGCTTCATCCCCCAAACAGAGGATCCATCCACCACCCATTATCCTGCCTATTGTTCAAGGATCCATGATCCTTTAACCTAGTAACTATTGTTCAAGATACAGCCCATCATTGTTCAACAAAAACACCATAACCAAAATAAACTACCAAATTCTAAAAAAATGGGCTCCGGCTACGTCTAGAAATGTCCTTCATCGCCCATTCATGCAGCCTACACCTTCGCTGCATCACTATCTCCTCCAGCTCCAGTATCCTTCACATGATCCTTGCCACTGCCACCAGCCTCGATTGCCAGAACCTCTTCAGCCTCTTCTTCATCCTCTAACTCAGCCAGCCTAGCCTTCCAGCCCTCCATATCCCAGTTGCTCCTGTCAAAGGCAGGATCCTGAGCTTCTTGGGCCATCTGCAACTTGGTCTTGTACATGGCAATGGCAGCGGGGACTTTAGCATCCTCCGTGATCTCGTGCTTCTCATAGTCAGCATTGATCTGAGCTGCAACCATCTGAGTTTTGGTATCATTGAGGTCCTTTTCGAGGGAAGCAATCTTGTGTTCCTTGAGCACCGCCACTTTTTGGAGATCAGAGTATTTCTCCTCAAGCTCTTCGACGTTCCCAACATAGTCCTCGATTTCAGCAAATTTCTGCAAAGAAGACAATGTAAAGTTCAGGATCACGTGATCCTCAAATGAGCAGGATAATCAAGTTAAGTCAGTGATCCTTACATCAGCAAAGTACTCGAGGAACTGATGGCGGATCAGAGGCAAGCCTTCTAGGTTGCCAACTTCAGAGGTCTTCCTTTTCTTTCCACCTCTTCCCTTTGAAGTGGTTGCCTTGGGGACTATGACGGAGGGGCTAGCAGCAGACTTTTTCTTTGAGGATCAGACAGTGTCAAGATCAGTGACACTGAATTTGGAGGCAGATCTTGAAGGTTTTCCAGCGCCTACACACCCAAAATAGATAAGTATCCTTATCCTATTTCTATTTAACTATTTATTTAAACATTTAATTATGCAAAAAACAGGATACTTACTCGACATAGTGACAGAACCTGAGGATACTTCTTGAGAATCCTGGGTGTTTGCTTTAAATGATCTTCTTGCAGGATCAAGTCTCTAGAAAGCGGCAAGCCTTTCCTTTGTTGCAGGTGTTGTGATGAGGTGTGCGACAGTAATAGCTGCAAAAAAGAAACAAAAGGACGTTAGTGATCCTAAGACGAAAACAAGGTCATCTGGTGATCCTTCTCAGGATCCTCTATCCTACCATGGGTGCTCCACTTCCTTGGCAGATCCTTTCCATCAGGGATATAATCCCTTCTGACAAAGAAGAATCGCCATTTCCAGTTGGTGTCATTCTTAGTGGCTTTGAAGATGGGATGTTCTTCACCAGGTTTATGTTTGAGTAGATATCGGTGGGATCCATGGCTAACGAGGTCATACATCTCTGCAAACTCCGACATTCCCAAATCAATGCCTTCTTGCTCAATGATCCTTTCAAGGGTATATAAGACCCTCCAGATCATTGGCATAGCTTGAATATAGAAGATGCCGGTGAGGGAGAAGAAAGACTGGGTGAATTCAGGGAAAGGATACGAGTATCCTATTGTGAATGGAGTGACCGGGAAAGCTACCCAGGTTTCAGAAACGTAATCACTTAGAACGGTGGGATCAAATGGTTTGAAATCGGTATTTGCCGGAAAGCAATGTCGGATTCTGTCTATTTGTGGATCAGTGAAGCAGCATCTTTCTTTCGCCGAATCTTTGATGATCCCCTGGCTCTTAAGAGGACTTTTTTTCGTGTGATCCTTAGCCGGAGAGGATCTTAGCATCATCTTGGTCATGACGGTAAAAAAGAAGATGAACAGAGAAAGAAAACGTAAAGGGAGAAGAGGAAGAGAGATACCTGCTTGATCTTCGAATGTGGATTTAAAGGGAGTCTCTCTTGAATTTAAATGCAAATTGATCCCTATCCCTAACTTCAATTTATAATGATGATTTTGCAGGATAGTCACCTCAGTGACGTCAGGATGGTAACGGCTAATCCGATTACAACGGCTAGTTATCCGTTGATTCATTACGGATAAGAACAGAAAATATAACTCGTTTATTTGCAATTTACTCCTTATATTTTGGGGGCAATTGTTAGGGGAGGATTTTCCAATGATCAGTGATCCTCATTTACTGTTGGGTTTAGTGATCCTCACTTCTGTTTGAATTAGTGATCCTCAGAAGTAATGCAGGATCATGGATCATCATAAGGATCCTTATACTAACGATTGTCTACTTTGAATATGATGTTGTTTTGCAGGAGTACGAGCTTGGACTTGGTCTTGGCGATATTCCTGGAGGATATTCCATGACTTATTCCGCACGTGCTTAACTGAAGTGGACGTTATGGAGTTCGTGGAGGACTTGCATGAAATGCGGAATGTTTGTTAGCTTAGATATTTTCCATTTTTAAACGGGATAGCGAGCTAAATAGAAACACTTGGCTATTTTTAGCTTAACACACACACTCGCAACTGCTCTCACCAGCTCTTGACAATTCACTTGGCGATTACACACTTTTTTGCACATTACACTATAGTGATCCTAGTAATTAGCTCGCTATCATCCGAAGTTGTAATACATTTCTTGTTTAATTTGAGTTGGTGATCGGTAGTTTCCATCACCCGAGGTTTTTTATGCCGGAGATCATTCATTGATCAAGGGCTAGGGGTGAGCAAACGTTAATACCCGACCCGACCCGACCTTTACCCGACCCTACCCGATACCCGATCTATCATAAAAACAATAACCGATCAATGGACCTACTTAAATAAGTCGGTATCGGTTCTGCAGTGTGTCGGTTCTATCGGTTCCAAGTCCCTACCCATACCCGATTTTCATTTCAAGTCAAATTGATAAATTGAAGATGTAATTTCAGTTATACACTTATACGTATGAAGATTCATCCCACTTCAATATGCAATCACTATTTCAGATTTCAAAATTGGTGGATTATATCACAAATTTGAAGGTATGTTCTACTCACTTATAATTCTGGTATTACTTGGTATTACTGTTAGTTGTTTGATTGGTATGAAACCATTGTTGTAGTGTTTGATAGTTATCATCAAATTGGTGGGTTGATGTTGATTATTATCCATTGAATAGGCTAGTATATAAGGTTGCACTTTTTCGCACACAAGGTGTTCGATAGAATGTCGAAGTGAAATAAGTACCATAACTAATATGTTTGCTATAATAACTGAAAACTGATAGGAATTTGCAAGTATTTGATGCTTAAACATCCAAAATTTGATAACTTAAACATCCAAAAATTCAAAAAAAATATTAACGTCAAACATAACAACGAAAAACATGTAAAAATCCAAACAAAATCCAACAAATCCAAAGCAAATGAACTGAAACCGATACTACTTTAAGAAGTTTAAGTCCTTTCTCGTTTTTCCGTATCCATCTCCAGCTATCCGTTAATCGACATCGATGTTCATGTGATCCGGTTCAACTTTATCATAAATTTCTACATGAAAACAAATATAATGATAATTACAACGTAAACAACAAACAAGGATGTATTTCGGTGTATGTCAAAATTACCTTTTCCAATGTCATCGAACTCTGCCGAATCTTCGATGTAGATTTTCTTTTTAATTGATGCACGAATCCAATCCTCTGTACATATCAATGCCTCGACAATCGGAGTTGATAAAGAAGTTCGATAAGTATCGACAACTCTTCCGCCTGTACTAAACGCCTCCTCAGAAGCAACACTGTATACTGGGATAGCCAATATGTCTATAGTGATAGGAATAAAATCTAATTAACACTATCGTATTATTATAAGTAAAAAAAATAAACTACTAATTAGTAAACATACCTTTCGCCATTTTCGCTAATACAGGGTATTTTGAAGATGCAGCCTTCCACCAACCCAGAATATCAAATCCCTTGTAATGGGCCTCCTCTCCGTCGTCTAGGTACCTCTCAAGTTCTGACTTGGTGTTATAAGATGTAGAACCGCCATCCGCTTTAAATTCTGTAAAAAAATCACTCTCTCCTTGTGATGATGGTTCAAAGTTGTCCTGACTTGGTGAAACTTTATCTGAACCTTGTTTTTCACTGTTTGATGCATAATGCTCATACAAAAGCTTCAATTCATCCTTTATACTATTAACTACGATTTTAACTCGTTTCTTCAAGTCATCTTCTGTCTCATCGTCTTTTTTCAGCCCTGAATATTCTCTCAAATCCAAACTGAATAACACGAACCTTTAACCTCGGATCTAAAATTGCAGCAAAATACAGAATGTAATTAAATGATCTGCCAGTCGGTAGATTTCTCCAGTACTTGTCAAACTTCAGGTGCATCTTAGCACCCATAAGTTTACCTTCCAAGTCAGATCCGTCTTTCATCTTCCTTAAATGCTTGTCTATATCCATAACCTCGTTAAAAAATAAATTAACGGTAACTGTTTTTGTAGCAGAAGCGTTGGCAGTTTTACGCTAAAATAATTCTAACACACTTGCCAATTGTCTCGCGTAGTTCCAGTCAGTAACTCTAGGAGCATCATCACCCATATCATTTTTATAATTTGGGTCATCCAGATCATATCTGTTAAACGCCTTCTCAAATTTTTCTGCCTTGTCTAACATCTCCCAAGTCGAGTTCCATCTTGTAGCCACATCTACACCTATGAATGCTTTGCTTTCAATCTTTTCTGCCTTAACACATTTTTTAAAAATGTCTATTCGCTGAGGAGACAATCTAATATAGCGAATTGCATCTCTGATACGATCTATGCATGTTGACCCATCACGTAAGCCGTCTTTCACAATCAGATTGATTATGTGTGCCATACATCGGATGTGCAAGTATCTCCCGTCGAACAAGAGGTTGTTTAACCTAGTTTTTAGAAACTGTATGGCAACATCATTAGCTGACGCATTATCTAATGTAATGGTCAACACATTTTCAATGTCCCATTCTTTTAAACATTGAATAAGGGACCTACCTATCTCGTCTCCCTTGTGGCTGAATATTTGCTTGAAGTTGATGATCCTTTTGTGTAACACCCAATTGTCATATATAAAATGAGCTGTAACACACATATAGTTAACCCGCTGACTTGAAGTCCACGTGTCTGTGGTTAGACACACCCGTGTGCTATTCTTTGCAAAAAATGACTTCAACTTCCCCTTTTCCTCTAAAAATATCTCCCCAATATCCCTCGCAATCGTAAACCTGCTTGGCATCTTAAAAGTCGGATTAAAACTTTCTATAACCCTTCTAAATCCCTGATGCTCAACGGTTGAAAACGGGACCTCGTCTATTAACACCATCTCTGCAATGGCTCTTCTACTCGCTTTCGCACAATACTTCCATGCCTTTACCTCACCACTACCGCCCTCGCCATCATCGCCTTTTTTCAAGAAAATATTGCTTTGGTTTTTTAATCGGTCTGGATGCTTTTCACATCTCCTACTGTGTTTACTCAACGCCGTTTTATAGGGGTCCGCAGCCAAATCTTTCGAGCAATGCTTGCATCTTGCCCGTTGGTTTCCGTCCTCGTCTTTATACTTCTCAAAATCAATCCAAACAGTAGATTTTCCTGACGTTTTAGAACCTGTCGTTTTCTTCGTTGTTGTGGTCTTAATTTTCTTTTGTGCAGTTTCTTTTTCGACATTTTGTGACTTCCTCTTTCCTCTTCCGTCTCCGTGAGAATCGTCGCTTGATACATTTTCGATGTCGACATTTGGTGAATCCATCTACAGTTTATGAAACAGAAAATGGGTCAGTGTATCATAAATGGTATTAGTGTCGGCTGCAGATGCATCACTTCACAATCTAAGGCATCTATTATGTGAGAACATATTTCTGGTTTGTTATCTGTAACCAGGGGTATAATGGTCATTTTTATGACTGTTATATCTTTGTACAATGTGCATACTGCATATAAAAGAATCATAATTATCATTAAATTAAGCCCAACTAGATTTTTATAAATGTTTTAGAAAAATGGACAGAAGGGTAGGCAGATTAATTTGATTGGACCTGCTATGGTCTGTAGAAAAAATAACCCATATCATGGCCTTATTATAATATATATGATAAGGTGACAATATCATATGAGTATGCACATTATATTTGTGTGTAAATGTTTGTTATCTGATATATTTGGCTGTCTGGCTGCAGTTACAAAGGCGTTTAGCACAAAATCGTGAAGCTGCACGAAAAAGTCGTTTAAGAAAAAAAGGTACATGAAGTTGAAATAAGAAGATTGAAAATAAGTCATGATAACAAAACCGAGCTCGTTTTTAATACATAAAACTGAACACATATCTCTGTTTTTTGTATAACTTCAGTCACTAGCTAGTATCATGATATACATAAAACTGAACACATATCTCTGTCGTTTATATATAGCTTTACATTTAATATGCGATGTACGACTAGCCGATGTATTATATAGGGTATGTCTGGCGTATATAAGTTTGATCCTTGTCGAGACAAATTGTTGAAAACCGATGAGCTAGCTTGTTGAAAAGGCTGCCTAGACATGGTCCTTTGAGCTAACTCTTTTGCCTCTAGCCATATAAGATGTCTTAAGTCTAAATCATATTTTATATTCACGTATTTATCATCAAATCTTTATGGTACTCTAAGCTAATGCATGATCTTTATCGAGCGTACCTGGACGTCTTGAAACTGTTGTTCTGTCTCTGTCGTAGACGACTTAAAACTGCTGTTCTGTCTCTCTCTGTCGTAGGAATGTATGGCCGTATGGCAGCTTCTGAACTTTCAGGTATTCTTACGTAGGAGATAACTTTTTTATTTTGTTATAATCTAGTAATCTAACTGATAATCTTGACTCAAGGAGATAACTTTTTTTTTGTAAAATTGGGTTTAAAAGATTACAGATAAGTATATCTTTGGGTTTTTATGTGTTTTAAAATTTCAGATATATTAGGTGTTTTAAAAATTACGTTATTTCTGTGTTAATGTGTTTTAAAAATTCCGATCCATTAGGTGTTTTAAAATAAGGTTATTAAGTTCATGACTGCAAAAATTCACAGTTTGACTTGAGTTTGCCTTTTAAAAAAAACATATTACTGTGCAAAAACTATGGGGTACTGTCGATTCTAACGGTTGGAGGCTGTCATCATGAACTGTACACTAGGGGTGCAAACGAGCTGAGCCGAGCCCAAGCTCGAGCTCGTTTAACATATGAAAGCTCGACGAACCAGACGAACGGGAGCTTAAACAGCCCTAGTATCAACTATATCCTAAAGGGTGTTTTGGTCTTTTAATTCCAGAAACAAAGATACTGCTTTCAGCTTTATTTTTAATCAAAAGATTTATCTTATCCAAATATTTGCATCATCTGGTCCAATGTTACCACCAGTGGCAGAAGACAAAAACTTAAATATAAAAAAACAAACGAAATCTGAATTTGAGGATCTATTTGACGGATTAGATTGGGTGACTCAGTCACTCGCCCATCTTCCGGCAACATGTTCACTTTTGAACAGCCAACTATGGTGCCACCAGCGACAACTAGTAGTTCATACTCAACCGCAACCTAAGCTCACGGGTAATCATCAAAATGGCGTGAACGGGTTCGGGTTCCAACGACCTATTGGGAATCCCGGATTATACACACCATCAAGGTAAGTTTTATCTGCATTATGCGTTTTACATTGTGCAGTATTCACACCGGTACTTTCAATTAGGGTGGGTCATGCCAAAGATTTGAAACTTCAAACAGGCCTCTTAAACCTTTTTTTTTCATTTTTTTTTAAATAATCAGGTATGTCTATATATAATGATATTCATGAACCATCTTTTATCACTCTTTAAGATTTCTAACACAAACTAATAATCATGAAAAGAATAAAGTAAGAATTTCAAGTAAAACCGTCAAAACCGAATTGTCAAATCGCTAAAACAGGCTAGCTGACAATCAAACAAACATTAAAACATTAGATCATTCATCTCTTGATCGTTTGTATTTCAGCCACAATCGGTCACTAATTGTCATTATTTTCTGCAAAGAATAAATATAATTGATTATCGATAATTTAGCATAAACGGATAACTTAAAGTAAAATAGTAAATTGGTATGATCATGTAACTACCAGGGCGTTGCCGACATCTTTTAACATGCCTTATCAATGCGGTTATTCCGTTTTTTACCCGGTCTGCAGCAACGACCATTGCACAGTGTTTGCATCTTGCCTTTTGATTCCCATGATCATCCGAAAACTTCACAAAGTCATCCCAAACTCTATAATTTAACGAACTTGTTCTCCTTCTAGCCATCTAAGTTTAACCAACAATAAAAACTAATATAATTCTGATAACATGTTATTTGTTTGTTATATTCAACATTGATCATTGTATTGTTTTATAAACTAATCAATGAATCATTAATGCAGGCTGTAGAGTTTCAGGGAACCATACCTCAATCAACCTCGTGAACTAGCTGCAGCAACACTTACAAAATTTATGGAAAGTATTGAAGATTTATTGAAGAATTGGATTTAGTTGTGACATATCTTACTTATTGTTTGATATATCACGAATTAGGTTAAGTTATTATGATGGGCTTTGGCCCAGATTAGTTGTTTGTACAGAATTAATATATTAAATCGGTTCCAACAGGTTCTACTCGGTTCTTTGATGTTCCCTACCCGACCCGACCCGATACCCGAAATACTTGATTTACAGGAACCGAACAAATACCCTATATCGTATAATAGGGTCGGTTTCGGGTAGATTTTGGTTCGGTTCTCGGTTCTAATCGGGTCGGACCTATTTATGCTCACCCCTATCAAGGGCTTTTTCCTCGTATAAATCTTGGTGTCACTTGTTCATTTCATTTCTGAGTGATCCTTAGTATTGATCATTGATTCAAGCATCATACCTCACAACAGAAAGTTTGGTTGCATTATCATTGCTTGATTTTTTACCAAAACAGTACATATACTTACATACGTTCAAACATGCCTACGATTCTTGTTTAACTCATTTACATTCACTTATTACCCTCGTGCCTTAATTTCATGAGCTTAGACTGGGATTTAAAGCCCTTAAACATCAGGGAAACCATCAAAATCGAGTTCGCAAGACAAAACAGCCAGTTAAGAGGCGCTCGCGGGATGCGACGAAGTCGCCCTCAAGCCGTCGCGGGCCGCGACCTCTGTCGTGTGGCGCGACCATCCTTACCTCTTGCCGTCGCGTGGCGCGACGGCCTCTTCTTGACAGACAGTTCGCAGTTGATTGCTGCATATACCCAGCTACTGTATTTGTTACGGAAACGATCATAACTTCTTCGTTATTGATCCAAATTCAATTCCGTTTCTTCCTACGCGATCATAATTTGACCCTCTATCATATGGACTTGGAATCCCATATCCGACTTAAGGAAATTTTTATCTTACGTGCTTTCGACTTATTAATCATTTTTTAATTATTTGACCCGTTCATGTTTTCATCAAACCACTCACTTGTTTAACTCAAAACGTATATGGACATTATAACCAAACTCACATCTGAGTCTATTTACTATTAAACCGCATCTCCAATGCCCGGATTGCCTACTTATGTGCAAACTTTACCCAACAACCGGTTATACCACCGTAGCCATTTCTTGTGCAACATTTCAATATAAACATAAGACCTCATTTTGACCCGTTTGGTCTACTTAGCGAATTTCACCGATTTCATACGACTAAATTCGTATTTGACCTTAAACATCATGTTTAATTAATTAGAACGCTACATTACTTGAGCAACTAAGAAGTGATTAGGGAAATCACTTACCTTATGCGCCCGCGCTCGTATCCACTTTCTTGCCTCTTCTTGACCCGTTAGCCTCTCGTGCTCGAGTCCGTCTTGACATGGTCCCTATACTTCCATGTTATTGAAATCACATTCTTATTAGCGTACTCAGTTGTACATGTTAACGATCATATTATTCACATATTTCACATTTGACTTTCTTTAGTCACAACTAACAAGCATAAGACATATAATCAAATTCATATCCTTTCAAACTCATGTAATTCATCATGTCATCACAATAACGCGTATTGACATAACATGTACCATACTACTTCCTATAATCCTACCTTTACCACAACAAATCAAAACATGTTTCTAATGCATAGTTGACCTTCCAAAAGTCAACAATTCATCTTATGAACTTTCGGCTTATCTTCATATATCCGTATCATCATAATAGACTATACGAACGACACTATATATACATTCTTCATACAATTGGCGTGCATACAACTTCCTAAGCACAGTGTACAACCAATTCATGCATATTCTTCTAATATCATACATAATTCATCGAATCCTACTACTAATCAACATGCATCATTTACACATAAACACCAAACATATTAACACCACATTTCTTTCAATTCAACTCACAAGAATTCATCCTATCCATCATAATACATCAAAAATCAATAATAATTAAACATGGATGATCATTCAAGTCATCATCCTTACCAAAACAAATGGGTTTCACCTCTAATCATCAAATTAACCTAAACCATGTAAAATCTTTGTTCTATATCATGATACTAACACATACTCATACTCAATTTCATCCCAATTCACGGATTAAAACATAACCCACTTCATACAAGATCACCAATCTTAGTTTTCAGACATACCTTATGATCCCCTTGTGAAGGTGATCATTAATCCATGTTCATTCATGAATTTGAGCTTCGATTTACTCTTCAATTTGATCATTTAAGGTTGAGCTAGGGTTTGGCTCCTTTGGGAGCTCCTGAACGATCCAGAACACACTAATGTGTGTTTGTGTGTGTTGTTATTTTCTTTTAATATCTCCACTTTCATTCTATACCATCTAGCCCCTCGTGTTTACGGTTTACCACTTAACATAATTGGCACAACTTTCGTCATTTAATAGTTTTGGCCATAAACTCTAACTAGGTAAAATAGCCTAATTATTTATTTCGGGGTATATTATATAAGAATATATGTCAATTACAAACACTCGGATTTTGGGGCGTTACAAGTCTACCCCCCCTTAAATGAGGTTTCGTCCCCGAAACCTTTCACACTTCCATTTAACACCAATACATAACTACTAACTTATCATCCGCTCAACTCTCCGGTGGATAATGGAAGTTGAGGACAGGCCTCCCAAACACGGAGACCACCAGGTGGACCACTAATGATGAGCTTGATAAGCTCATCGTCAGGTCAACTGTAAAAAAACCACCAAACATCACAAAATTAACATGGAAATCAGATTCAATCAAACTAATTGCTAATACCCTGTTTAACATGAGACTCAATCAGACACAAATCCGACCCTAACCCTGTTTATAACATGATAATAACTAACAGTGAACCAAATCTGACCCTGATTAACTAACATTGAGCGATTATACCTGCGGTGTGGCGGATGACATAGCGGATCAGCCAACAAACAACCGGCATTGTAAGGTCTGAACGAGGTGTCAACGGAGGAGGTGGTGTCACCGGAGAAGCCTGATGTCGCCGGAGAAGCCTAATGTCGCCGGAGAAGCCTGATCGCAGGATCGATTGTAGGAGGATGGTGGGAAGGTGGGGGGTAATTATGCTTTCATATGTCACTTATAGGGTGTTGTAATGAAGAAGCTTCACAATAATTGCAAAATTACCTATTTACCCTTTGACCCTCACCTTGTTATGTTGACTGTTAAGCAAAATTGACGCCGGGGGTAAAATCGCGACATAACACCAACGTTGGGGGTAATATTGCAATTATTTCGTTAAGGGGGTCAAAGTGCCAATTGACCTAAACCCCATGAGGTAAAATTGCAGTTTACTCTTAATTTTATATTAAAGATGATTGTGTTAGATTGGGTTGTGAATAAGGCTAGTCTAAAACTTCTACAACTATCACAATTCAAGCCAGCCGATTCAGATATGAAACCACATATACCCCACCGGCGCACTAACTGAATGTCACATGACAATTACATCTTAAGACATAAATTATCTTATTCATTAATAATGATTATTATCTATTTGAAAAAAAATTATGCTAATAATCTCTGGATCAAGTGATGGAGGGCTTGCATTTCTCTTGAGAGATGCATGTTCGACTCACACTTGGTGCAGAGTGAGGCACTGGTGGGCAATGATAGGAGACCCAGGGAAACCTGGGTTGGATTCTTGAGCCAAACGGGTTTTACCGGTAATTTCATTGTCGTGCCTACGGGCGGGTGGGTTACCGGGTTTTCCCCGGAATTGGTGGTAGACTCGGGTTACTCTCGGAGTACTCCGTTTGTTCAGTGGGTGCCCCGAGAGTGCTCGGTATTGAGTTTGTTGGCCGTTCAAAAAAAATCTATTTGAAAAATCAACCTTTGTATTTTATAATAAAAAATGTAAATATCCAATTATTAACAAAGGAAACTTCCATTACTTTTAGGTTTCAGGTCATACACGTTAAGATCATAACTTTTAGGTTTCAGGTCTTACACGTTAATATCAATGTTTTGAAAACCGGTTTTTAAATTATGTTGGGTTGAGCTTTGAAATGGTTCAATCGTTTGAATCGGGTTGTACCGAATGGTTCAACCAGGTTACTAGTTAACCATATAATTCTATAAAATACAAATTTATCTCAAAAATCGATCCAATTTCAATTAGGATTTATGTAATTGATCATGGGTTTATCTAAAAAACAACTATTTCTTGTAAAATATTAAACATTTTAAAAGCATTTTTATCACCCATAAACAATATTACATTAGACGAGATAGGTAATAGCTTCAACATCGATAAAATATTAGAATTGAAGACATTAGGTTATTACTGGAAATATGGAAGGTTGGTATAACCCTAATATTGTATTTTATTATAATTAGAAAATCAAATTTTAAGATAATGCAAACCGATTTAACGGTTTGAACCGGTAGAACCGAATTTACCGCCTATACATAAGGCATATCATATTCGAGTTTTACCGGCCTTTATCATACCAAGCCCGTGTCTGGTATCCGATTTAACAGGTATGACCGTCTGGTTCATATCGGTATTTAAAACATTGGTTAAGAATAATATCACTAGTTCAGTCGCTAAAGACAACGAAAATGGTGAAATAAATGAGGTAAACGAAAACGGTGAAGAACATTCCATAAATGAGGTAAGCTTCAACATAATCAATAATTCAAAAGTCAAAACATGTGTATATAAAATTTTCATTTCTCAATCACCCTATTTTCATCTCCCCCAATTTCTCCCTTCAAAAATTATGCAATCTCAACTATCATCTTTCTTTTTACACCATCTAAAATACATCCTATCCGAGCATCCGACCGTCATCGGATTCCGTTGGAGCCACGCCCAATCATGGGGCGCCACGTGGGTGTTCCTCTCCTCCTCAATCTCCTTCTACTTCGCGCTCTCGGCCACCCTCCACATCCTCCTCCTCATCTTCCGCCACCCCACCCGCCCAGTCCCCTGCGGCCCCTTCCCAGCACTCCACAATCTCGTTATGTCCCTGATCTCCGCCACCATACTGGCCGGAACCCTGACCTCCGCCAGTGCGGAGATCAGGGACACGCGCTGGCTATGGGGCCGCAGTAAAACCCCACTACAATGGCTCCTATGTTTCCCTCTAGGCACGCGCTCCTCAGGGCGCGTGTTCTTCTGGTCATACATTTTCTACCTATCACGTTACCTCCACGTGATCCGAACCTTCTTCACCATCTTACGACGTCGTAGGCTCTCCTTACCCCAACTCTTCACCAATTCCATTCCAATTACGATGTCATTTCTCTGGCTCGAATTCTCGCAGTCATTTCAAGTACTCGAAATCATCTTCACTACATTCACAAATTCTGTGGTCTACGGATACCGGTTCTGGACCGAACTAGGACTGCCAACGGCTTCGTATCCGTTGGTAGCCAACGTTGAGATCATCTTGTTGGTTTTGAATTCGATTTGCCATTTTGGGGTGTTGTTTTTGCATATTTGGGGTGGCGGGTGTAATGGAATTGGGGCTTGGGTTTTCAATTCCATCCTCAATGGTGCGTTCTTGATCATGTTCTTCAAATCCTTCGTTAAAAGGCGTCGAATTCGTCGAAAAGCAATGGAATCAACAGCCACAAATGTTAAGAGTGATTAAGTCTTTGAGGATCATCTCTTAAATTGTAGTTGATCCCAATTATAATTCTAGTATGTATAATTTATCAAATGTACATATTACATGAAAAATAGTTAAACACAGGAAGAGGATTAGAGGCAGATTAAATCAATCTTTTGTATAGTTATTGGCTATGAGCTTTTGAATTCTTTTGACTGTTCTTTTAACAAATATTTGATGAAGGGTATTTTCTAAGGTATGAATAGTGTCAAACTTTCTTTATTTATTTTTTTTCACGGTTTTGGAAAACGACAAATCAAACTGTTTAGGACGATTGAGAGTCGTTACTTTTAGTTAAAGTTGTATAAGGATAAACATGGTTCATACCCGCTTGTTACTAAAATAGAAACAAAAATGTTAAACGTTTAGTTTAGTTTAGTTTACACGACAAGTTTCAAAGCAAGGTCGGGACGTTTAACCGTTAAAACCGATCCGTATGAATCTTAAATCAGCCTAACTGGGTGACTTACTATTAAACTTGAACACAACATGTTGAATTAATGTGTCCTTTTTCTAAGCACCAATGCAAAAATTTAAATAATTGAGTTACATGACATGACACATTTAACATGATTAAATGTGTTTAGTTCGTTACACATAAATAGCATGACACAATTCAATTTAACACAAATATAGTTTGTTCAATATCACAAATAACACGATATAACCAAAAAAAAATGTTACCAAAATTCTTAACAAGGTCAAAGGCTCTGATTTAAATTTCTCATTTTAGTCTTTCACGTTATGTATATATGGAGAGGTATATGTTATCAAATTTTATGTTTTTATTCTTAAATAAATAGATAAAATAAATATACGATGAAGCAAATTATTAAGTGTGGCTCACAACATTATATAGTTTTTTTTTTCATGTTATTTATCACTAGATATCTATTCCATTATAATAAATTTCAAACCTAACCAGATAAACTAAATAGTTAATACTTTAGTTAAGAGTTTTTGTTGGATTTAGTGGTGAAAATTTGACCAACCAAATCGCCTTTTTGAGTGGCTAGAAAAGTTAAATGAATGTTTAGTTAAGTTCTCAACTTTTGACTTGAATATGTGACGCAACGTGTTGTTTTTGTTAAGTTAAATGAATGTTTAGTTAAGTTCTCAACTTTTGACTTGAATATGTGACGCAACGTGTTGTTTTTATTAAATGACACAAGCGTAAATTTAATTTTCGCAAGCTAGAGTTGAATTTGTTGAGTCCAATTACCTATTTTGATAGAACTTGAATCTTCCTTACACTATCAAGTGTGGAGGGGTTTGGGTTGGGAACATTGCTCGACACGTGGTGAAGGTGAGATCCACAAACTAATACTCAAAAATTAGGGGTGTGGTAGGGCGTGGCCAACCATGTGGATTTTTTTTGTTTAAACTATTTAATATGTAATTTGATAAAAATAACACGCTAATTAAAATAGAAGATTGTATATAATATTTTAAAAAACTACAAAGAAAATTAAAAAAAACTACGTAAAATTAAAAAAAAAACATAATTAAAAACTACATAAAAGCTACTCCATGTTATATTTTTTTCATTATTTCTTCTTGCATTTCCAACGTCATTGCCAATTGTGGGCCGTTAAGGTGATCGACGGGCATGGCGAGAAATTTCATATCTTCGTGTTTTTCTTTTAGAGATATCTGTTTATCGAACGACGCTTGGATATTTTTCCTAATCTCGATCCTTTGTTGTTGGAGGAAATTAAATGTATTAGTTTTGGTATTAAGATCTTCCAACTGGTCGGTATGCAAACCTTTGCCCGAAGCCGAACCCGATCTCGTTCTTTGAAGCCGCTTTTTTTACGCGTCTCTACCGGGTGGGCGGGAAGGAGAATCATAAAAATCATCCAAATTAAGATCAAACTTTTGATCACGAGCATCAGACTGAGCTTGGGACGAGGGTGTTCTTGCTCTTTTTTATGAGGTTGACTCGCTATCAGAAGGGACTGCCGCCCATTTTGAAGCGTACCTAGATACATCCCAACAATACATGTACTTGAAGTCGGTCTTCTTGTTCTCCCTGTATGCTAGCAAGGCATTCTTGACAAAGTCAACCTCGGTTTCACCGCTTCTTGGCGAGTTCTTTGCCTTGTGGTAACAAGCTTGAAGGCGGTGACGTGGGTATTTATACCCTCCCCACCCCCCCACCCACTTCGACGAGAGGCTATCATTTTCACAATACACCCCCCCCCCCCCTCTTGCATTTGCGTATGAAATGTTTTCTTGATCGAATCCCAAAAATCTTTTTTGTGTCGTGAATTCCCTATTCCAAAACACAAATAATATTATAAACATTATTAAAAAAATTATAATAAACTTAAAACAATAATATTGTAAACATTAAATATATTATATTAAAAAAATACCATGAATTGGATTTTGCGATTCGTTGATCCAAAATCTTGTCAAAGTAACTTCTTCTTGAACCGTCCACTTTCATCCGTCTTTTTCTTATGGCATATTTTTTTGCCGTTTTTGATGACGAACCACCAACGTCCTGTAGTTGAGTTTGGGGCACGAATTCGGGTTGGGATAGGCTAACTGGAATAGACGAGTCGTCGTATGGAAAATTTGTGTATACACGGTATCCTATATACGATGCGATTCCAGCTAGATCAGGACACGGTGAGTATACTAAACCGTGTGGCGGTTGTTGTGGATGGCCGCGTGTAATGGGTACTTGGGCTAGGTTTGGTGGTAGACGGTTTGGTCGCGGGCTAGGGTTCGGGTTTTCTTGGTATCCAAAGGGGTTGTTTGGGTCGTAGTCGCGGTTAAAAGGATACATTGTAGGATGTTGTGGGTTGATTTTATAAAAAATAAAGAGATATGGTAGAAGAAGTAGATAAGTGGTAAAAATTGTAAAAAAATGGTAGGTATTTATAAAGGTTTAATATGTAAATATTTTTTATTTAAACTAGCCGTTTGGCAATGACTACCCCAACGGCTATATTGGATCAGCCAACCAAAGCCAGCTATATTAAACAAGCCTAGGTTCGAACTTCACTTATCGAGTTCAAGTAGGCTCACACTGCTAATTATTTATATAATTTTTTTTCAATAATCGAGTTCAAGTAGGCTCACACTAGTAATTATTTATATAATTGTATTTCGAGTTCAAATTTAAAACTTATATTTTCTATTTATGTGAATGCCGATTGTCGCAACCCCCGTCCCCTAACAACCCGGGAACGGGCGGTCGCGACCAGTTTCGGTGGTATCCAGGTGTTTATCATTTTGGCAGCGGAATCACATCAGGATCGTAGTTAGGAAATATTTTATCAGAGTAAAATACCACACTTTCATAGTACTAAACACGTGGGAAAATCCCAAGTTTTAAGTACACACATTTTCATAGGGATACACCCTATTTTATTTAATAAAAACATCTCTTTATTTTAGGTAATTTTATAGCCACTTTTCCAAGCCTTCAGTGCTGTCCAGCTGGCTTCTATTTGGCTTTCACATTTTGTTACCTGAAACGCGTTTAAAACATTTTGTCAGTGGAAAATACTGGTGAGTGAATCCCAGTTTAATCAAGTTAAGTAAAAACCATTGTACAGTATTGAGGGCGGTCGCACAATTACATTTGTTTCCATCTACTTAATTACCACCCATGGTACTGTCAACCCGACTTGTGGTCATGTTACTCCTCGCAAGGAAGTAACAAATTTGTATACAAAACCCCAACATACCGACGATAATTGTAGAATACAAATACTCAATCACTGTTTAATATAGTATTAATTAACTGAGGTTTTGTAAAAACAATTTGCAAAAAGAAGATTACTCACATTGCAGTCTTAGGGTTTCCTTTAAGGATTTCCTGGTGATTATCTATAATTTACACAAATGCACATGCGTTAGTATAATAACCCAATATTTACATTAGTAATACCCTCCCCGAGACGGCATTCCAACGACTACGTCGGGCAGAACCTCGACAGCCGTTACGGAACCCTGGATCAATCGGGCAGCGTATCTAATACATAACCGGGTTATGATACTTACAACGAGGCAGAACTTCGTTATTTAGGGGGGTATTATGCCCGAGAATAGCTTTAATTATACAGAAAGTTGAGAGAGAAAAGAAGTGTGAGCGAGTTGGGACTGAAGGCCTTCATTGCTATTTATAGGGCTGCAATTGGACTTCGTCGCGCCCCGCGAAGGACGTAGCCAAAGGCTACACGGCCCGGGACCTAGGGTGGGTAGGCCCTAGCCTTGATTTGTCACCGGTCTAGCCTTTCCACGTGTTGACACGTGGCGGCTTCCGGGTGTCGCCGCTTGGCCTATCGCTCGCGCCCCGCATAGACCAAGGAGTGGTCTTACGCGGCCCGCGACAGACCTAAAAACCTGGTTTTTATCTAATTTTTAATTATATAAGGGTGTTAGGGCTCGGTTTTCGCATATGGGGTGTATTTTAGGTGTTAGGATCTGAGGTTGTCATGATTGTGTTTGTTTGTTATATTTGAACAAATGAATGAATGTAAAGTGAGATTAGATGCAGCGGAAATGGAAACAAACTTTGTAAACACAATCAAAGGGAAAATAGTTTTTCGTAAACACATGATTCTTATCAGTCGAAAGATTACAATCAAAAGATTACATGCTTGCTTACATACTAAAACTCCCCCTAAGCATGAGCTCAATGGTTGATCGTATAAGATGACTGGGTTGAAGGAGAAAACTTCTTAAATAGAACAGTACAGACTGTTCTATTTATAGTACATATCAAACCACTGAAGCATCTTTGCTGACGTCACTATGAAAGTGACACATAACAACCTACAAGGACTGTTACATACAACTACTGATGACTAAACAACTGATAATAAGTAAAGGACAAGACAAAGGTAAACTACTGCTTCACTTTTCACTGTTGTAGTCTAAGCACTGATGTTGAACATCAGTGCTTTCTTCAAAGGTGATCAGTCCTTGAATGAGCAGCACTTTGGTCTTCAGCAGTACTTAGGAGACATCAGTAAATAGAGCTTCAGTACTTTAGTAGCATCAGTCTTTAAGAGCAGTACTTTGGTGCATCAGATGTTATAGCCACTGTCAAGGGGAAAGCTTTAGTGCAAACAACTGCTTATTTTGGATCCACTGTTCTGAACCAGTTTTGGCTTTTATCATCTATTCCTCTGGTAGGGTTCAATCCCAACAATCTCCCCCTGGAACAGATGATGCCAAAACCCTTCATTATTCTTGGATCTTTATTGCCTCATCAGGAGTTCTCTAACTTGACCTTTGAATTGTAGTTCAAAGTTCATTGATTCCTCATCATTTTCTTCCCTGCACAGTGGAAGTTCAAGGAGATCCTGCAGATCTTTAACACCAAGGCCAAGTGCTTGTTCCCTTGATATGTACTTCACTTCACCACTGGACTTGAGCAGAGTCAATACGTGGGTCTTTTGATCAGACATCCACTTTAGTATCTTTGAGCCCAGTGGGTTTCTTGGGAGAGTCTTTATTTTAGATGAGTTTGGGGATGGAGGCCTGTTCAGAACATTTTTGGCAATATTTTGAAGAATTGCTGAACTTTCATTTTCTATTGCCATTGTTTTAATAGCTTCTTTGAAATACACAGCTTCTTGTTCCTTTTCTTCTGCATCAGTCAGCTTTTGCCTCTTCTTTTGGTTTAACACAATGACAGAGGTATCTGATGATGTGAACATTGGTTCAGAAGTGTGAGCCTGCTTCTTTGATTTTTCAATGGCTTTGTAATTAGGTTTATTTGGAAGACTAGGATCTGTTTTTCTCCTTTTTCTCAGTCTTTCATAAGCCTCATCTATGTACTGCTTTGTCCATTTTGCTATGGCTTTGGCAGTTCCAACCTTTGCATCAACCAACTCCTGTTTCTTCCTTTTATACTCCAAAGTAAGATCATCAATTTTCTTTTTGTATTTGCTCCAATTTGGTGCTAACCTTTTCATGCTTGGATCTCTTTTTATTCTTTCAATTCTATTTAGTTCTGCCTTGAGAGCAACCAAAGGCCATTCTTGGAACTGTTCAGCAGTGGCAGGGTAGAATTTCTCACTCATAATTAGCTTGATGAGGTCCTCTTTTAGATCTTCCTGCAAACCAGCTTCTGGAGGCAAATTAGACATTTCTTTGCTTAGGTCTCTTGCATAGTCTTCTAATTGTTTGACCTTAGTGAGCAAAAACTGTGTATAGCTTGAAATTTCGTTGTCATTTTTCCCTTGGCATTCAAGTCTGCCTCTAGTATCGGCTTGCCTAGCTTTGAGTTTTAAATACTCATTCATGTTGGCTGGATCTCTATAACCAACTAGAGAAGGGAATTTCCTTTTTGAGGGATCATCCACCAAGTAGAACTGCCTCATTTCGTTTTTGACTGCTTGTAGTTCTAGTGGATAACTGGCAGCTACTGGTACAACATCAATAGTATCATAACCTTGGATTTCTATTAGATCTTTAATTAGATTGACCAATTTTGGAGGAATGAAAGGTTGAGGCTTAATGACATTATAAGGAGTGGATGAAATGGGATCAGGTGCTGGTATATCATCATCATGCACCTGGAATTTCCTTTTTCTGGTATACACCTTTTTAGGGGAAGGTGTTTTTGTTTCAGTCTTTGGTGCAAAAGGAACAATGGCTTGTGAAGAGACATTTGAGGTGATAGGTGATTGACTAACAGTTGTTGAAACAACTGGTGTTTCAACCACTATTGTCATTACAACAGTAGATATATCCACTGTTGTCTTCTGCTTTTCAACAGGTGGTTTTTATGATGGTGGTTTTGTTTGTATTGTGACAGTGGTTGTAGTGAGGATTTGAGTGGTAGGTGGCTGGTTAACAGTTGTTGAAACAACTAGTGTTTCAACCACTGTTGTCATTACAACTGATGATGTGTCATCAGCTGTCTTCTACTTTTTGGTAGGTGGCTTTTGTGGTGAGGATGTTTTTGGTGGTGATGAGATTTTTGGTGAGGTAGTGGTTGCAGTGTGTGTTGAAGTGGAGGTTGTTGGGTTAACAACTGCTGAAACCACTGAAGTAACAACAATTGTTGAAACACCTGTTGGTTTGGAGGTTTGATGTGAGGAGTTTTTGGGAGTTTGAGAGGTATGTTTTGTGAGTCTGGAAGGTGTGGTTTTGGGTTGCCTCACTTTTCTAGTGGGCTGCTTTCTTTGTGGCTTAGGAATTTCTTCTTGATCATCCTTTGGCTCAGAAATACCCTGAACTTTCTTCTCCATAAAAACTTTCTTTTCCTGCTCAAACCTTGACTTGCCCTTTGCCTCCATATCCTTTTTCAGCCTTATCTTTTCATCACCTAAGGCATTTAAGGTTACATCAACCTTTTTGGAACCATCTGGCTTAGGGATGTCTGCAAGCATACTTGAATTATCTGGTGCAATGTACAACCCATCTTCATAGCCCTTTTTCTTCAACTGCTTCATTTTCTCCCCCTTTTTGGCATCAGCTGGTGGTGGGTTGTCCACAAAGATGATAGAGGGAGGAGCAATGCCAGTGGTGTTCATCAAGTTGGCCTTGATTTCCTTTATATCTGCTTGTGTGTCTTTGAACCAAGCTTCCATGATATTTCTAATCTTTTGAACTTGAATTTCATGTTGCTGATCAGCAAATTGTCTTTGTTGGATGAGCATAGGTTGAAACAAACTCCACATCTCATTTGGAATAGGTGCAGATGATGGAGCAGCTGTAGGAGTTGGTGCAGCAGTGGTTGGTACCTTTTGTGCTTTCAACAACTGTTGCAGCATGTCTTTGATTTCTGCAATAGATGTATCAAGTTTGTCAACTCTATCCGTCAATTCTCGGTACATTAAACCATCACCCAACTTAATGGGATCATCTGATTTCCCACTCACAGTGGTTGTATCAGTGGTTGACTTAGGGAAAGTATCCCAGAAATCATCCACTGATGCCCCTTTTTTTTTGGTACTGGGGTCTTCTATCTTCAAAAGAGGTTGCCATTCTTAGCTCACCAGTGTATATTGGATATCCACCAGTTGGCATTATGGTTCCCAAAGAAGATATTGCCTTCAAGGAAGTCTTAGGGATGAAACTACTGTCCAAGTGTAAACCAGTGGGTTCAACACTTGTAGTAGCTGCTTCACTTGAACTACCACCAAGAGTTACATGTAACTCAAGGGGTGTAACCTCCTCAGTTGTTGGTGGGTTAGCAATGATAGAGAGCTCAGACTCAGTCACTTGTGGTGGCATGCTCTCAGTGATAGGTGGTTAAGAGGAACTGATTTCTGTCTGAGCTATATCAAGTGCATCCAACAAAAGTTTTGTTTATGGGGGAATTTGAGAAGTGAGGATAGGTGTAGAAAGAGAATTTGCCCCGGGCAGTGAGATGTGGATGATGGAATCAAGTGATTCCAGAGCATCATAATTTGGTGTCCCTGTTCGTACAACCTGTTCTTTTTTAGAAGAAGCAGGAGGAGTTTGAGGCTCTGGTTGAGATCTTTCTTCCACCTGCTGTGAGGAAGTAGCAGCAGTGGTTATTGGTGACTTTTGTGTTGTCACTGGCAGTTGTTCTGGGATCTCATCTTCCAGAGTTGCCTTTTTTGTAGGTTTGGGGGGCTTTTGAGTTTTCTTTTGTTTTGGTCTTTTGGTGGATTTAGGTGTGGGTTTCACAGTAGTTGTTTTGCTGTTGTGATCACCTTGAGCAGTGGGCTCAGCAGCAGGTGCCTGAGGAGCCGTGGTAGCTGCTAAAGTCTGCTCAGGAGCCTCTGCTTGTGTTTTGGACACTTTTGATAGCCTTGTAAATGTTTCAGGTGTAAGGCCATTTATTTGACAAGGTTCACCTTGGATAAGCACATGAGCATTATCCTTTGCAAATTTCTTTTGAAAATAAAAGCTTAAGAACCTTGGAAATAGTAAAAATGATTTTTAGTAACATTTTTGACCAAATCATCAAAGATCTCCTGGGAGTAGTTAAAGTTTTCCCCATGCAAGATAGCATGACCCAGGTATTGAATCTTCAATGGAATTTCATTGAAAGCAGTGGTCTTATTGGAAACACACATTAGGAGGGTATGAAACAAAAACCTTGTGGCAGGAGGAAAACTGCCTTTTTGCAAAGTGTCTTTTTTTATTTCCTCAACATACCCTCTTTCTAGAAAATCTGTTTGATACTCTATTTTAGGAAAAGAAGTTTTACCTTGAAGATCATCCAGTTCAAAAACTTCTGATAGAGTTTGTGGTGTGATTTTAACTGGTACACCCTTTATCGAGGAATTAATGGCTATGGGCATTTTATCATGAGATTCTAGTGTCGCATTCTTCCAAAATTCTCTCTGGGTTGCCAGGTAAACCGGAGCATCAGAAGTCAACAAAGTTTTGTACTTTGAAGACGAAAGAGCATCAATGACTGAATTGAAGGTCTCGGTGTGACTTGGTTTTGTGAGTAGACCCAAGTAATTGTGAGGAGCTTTGAATGGAATTTCCATGGTGATTTGACTATGTTTGCGAGAGGAAGAAGATGATGAGTGATTTGAGAGAAATGGATGGTAACTGCTTTGAGAAAGGAATTTTGAATTCGATTCGACAATGAAAACCCTGTTTGGGGTTTTGATCAGGGTTTTATAAAGGGAAAAAGTAAATGCTGACATGGCAGCGGTTACAAAAGATCTGACCGACAAGTACTGTCCACGTGTCAACCACTGATGATGAATGGAAGACAGTTGGTAGGAAACCACTGATGAAACAATATCAGTGGTTGCAATGGTACAAATGAGAACAGTGGCTGATTTTCAACTATCAGTGGATAGCCCATCAGTGGATTAAAACACTGATGTTTGATCAACAATGATTAATAAGGAAAGGAAAGAACAGATTTTGACTTTCAGCAGTGGTCAGCATATAACAGAACAGAAGTTTGAACCAAAAACAGTGGTTATGGACAAACTTTTAAGGTTTATGAAAAATTTTCATTTTAACTATTTTAAGGATGAATTTTTTATTTCCTGAAAACATTTTAATGCTTATAAATCATTTTCAAACAAGTTTTTCTTGTTTATCCATGTGAAGCATATCAGTCCCAGGGATCAACTTTTCAGGGGTAAATATGTCTAATGTTTCGGTTAGCATACCTACCAGTTGACCCTTAGTTAGAATATGAGACAGGGAAATCAAATCTTTTTTATAGCAAACCTTCACAGAGTGATGTCTGATTGTGAATGATGGTGAATCAATGAGATATTGAATCTTTGATGATATATTTTAGCTACTTGACAGTCCTGCATAAAAGAAGTCTTTTGAGCAATAACATACTTTGAAGTTACAATCAGTTGGACTTTTTAGCAACACCAGCATCATAATATTCTTCAATCAATGGTTGTGGAAACATCTGCTGCATGTGCACAGTCACAATACTAAGCTTATTGCCTAGGAATTGATATCCCCCTGATGTAAGCCTTTTCACACTCTTGGTGTTTTTGAGTATGATACATCTTGACAATCATGCTTCTAGCATATGCAATGTTCTTGAGGACCCACTTTTAGCCAAAAGGATTCTCATTCTTTGGCTGTGGCATAAGTTTTTCAAGCTTTACATGACATCTACCCAACTTTCTGTCTTTTTAGTACCCCAAGGTGCATGCCTTGTTGATGGGATGGTAGAAGACCAACAAGAAGACAAATGTTTTAGGATTGATCTTTTTGAAAGAATCCCTTTTCATTGATGTTGTCAAGTGATTGGTGAAATGGATGAGTTGTAAAAGGATTGATGGTTTAAAAGGTGAAGCTACAGATGTGAATCATCTGAGCAAACCACTGCTGATGACTTTGATGATCCAGCAGTAGCTTAAAATGAAGGTGAAAAGATTTTAAAGATGGGTTTGGCACACTGATGATCTTTTATCCATTTTTGATGGATTTTTATCAACAGTGGTTAGTGGTAAAGAAGTGATAGAGGTTTAGAAGGCTATTTTGGTCAAAACACTGTTTGTTCATCAGTGGATGAGCTTTAACAACTGTTTTGTACATCTACTGCTCTGATGAAGGAAATGATTTTGACTTGTGAAATCACAATATCATATCCAGCATCTGTTGATGGTGATTGTGAGTTACCTGCAGAACCAAATACTTGACAAACACATTTTAAATGCAAGTTTATCAGAATTAATCATAACAACAGGGTTTACAGGGATCTTAATTCAGAGAATTTACAGGTTTTTGTATTTAAGGTTTTATCACACATCTACATAATGTTTTAAACATTCTATAGATTTTGGCAGTGATTGAGTATCCCAGATGATTATCACATTTTACTTTGACCACACATTTTGTGTTTTAATCTTTTGAGAATTTAGAGTAAAACCATATGCAGCCAAATATTTAAAGCTTGTCAACAATCATCTTTTATTACTGATTTAGACATAAGTTTATGAATGAAATGATCTAAACCCTTAACACCAAACCCTTTTGACCCATTATCAAAGAATATATAACCCTAGGCAAAAACAAAAAGGGTTTTACATCCTGATAGGTATTTGGATTTTTACCATAAAAAACAAGTAAAAATGCAAAATATATCATTCTTTAAGAAAAATGAAGAATAACATATCCTGTTTTATTAAGGAAATCTTTACAAGAAAAATAAGTACAAATTTCTTGAAAACAACATCAATTGGATCTGGTGCATTTTCAAAAGTCGCTGTAACTTTTATTTAGGTCAGAATCACTTCATTTTTAACTTTAGGAGGATGATCAGTGGTTTGAAATAAATTTCATAACCACTGTTTGATACCATTACCTTGTTAAATGATTGTGACAATGAGGTAACCTGCTCACAATAGTTTTGAAAGTTCTTTCTGAACCTTATTACCATGTGAAGGATTTCTGAAAATTTGGCCTAATCCTCTTTATTAATAATCAAACTATTGATACTTTTGTTACCTGAACTCCCTGATACAGTGATTGTACATGGTTGATGAATGACAAATGTTTGACCAAGGATGTATGTTTATTTTTGGTTTTTCTTTTTGTAGGATCCACCTGTGGACTCTTAAGTGTTTTAGTTTTATACTCTTTTCTTTTGATTTCAAAAATTTTGAGATAAACACACTTTTAAGTTTTGTAATTTTTCTTCATTCCCTTTTTACCCTTTCCATAGAGAAGTTCTAAAACTTCCACTGGAAGGTTTTTAAGGAAGGAACACTCATTCCAAAATCATTTTCAGCAATGTTTTGATAGATTTGGACATTTTTGCACATGCTTATGTCAAATTTCACATTACTCATGATCTGGTGTTCACAACATCAAACATATAACCTTTGTAGGATTTCACCCTTTTTCTCACAAGAGATTTGGGTTAATTTTCACACTCTTTTCAACTCTGATATTTTACTATCATAGTGTTGAGTTGATCCATGGTTATATCTGATGTAAATTTTTGAAACAAATGAATTTTCATTTTAATTTTAAACAATTTTGTTTTTAACTTTGGAATGTTTACCAAAATTGTTGTTCACATATAAGTAGGGCTGTAAACGAACCGAACAAACACGAACGAGGCCTTGTTCGTGTTCGTTCGTTAAGGAAATAAATGTGTTCACGAACGGTTCATGAACACTTACCGAACGAGATTTTATGTTCGTGTTCGTTCATTAAGGAAATGAGCGTGTTCACGAACGGTTCACGAACACAAGCGAACACAAATAAATTTGGCGAACGCAATGAATGATAAAGGTGGATGGCCCAGAGAGTAGCACTAGAACTTGAATCCCTTATTGTGGAACAGAGGTAGATCACATTCGTCGATGTAAATAATGAGAAAAGAAAAGGAAATGATGCATAAACAAGGTGAAAGAGGGTTTCCTGGTTTAAATGTAGGGTAATGATATAAACAAAAATTTAATAGTATAAAAAGTATAGATAAAATATATGAAAGTATAAAAGTCTTTAATTAAAACACGAATATACGAACATAAACGAACGCAAATGAACGAATGTTCACGAACACCTTACCGAACGTTCACGAACACAATTGAATGAACGAGACCTTTGTTCATGTTCGTTCATTTAACTAATCGAACAGAATTTCTTGTTCATGTTCGTTCGTTTATTAAACGAACGAACATAAACGAACTTCCAGCCGCACGGTTCACGAACTGTTCGCTGAACGTTCGGTTCGTTTACAGCCCTACATATAAGATTCTGTTCCTAAGGTTTTGTTCATCTCTCATATGTTACCAAGAGCATAAAAGCTATTTTTCAGAACATACGTCTTTTATTGACATGAGATAAACCCTTAGCAGCAATCAATCATGGAACCAATCATATTTTTCATCACGAACACTCATAGATTTATATCAAATTATCAGTGTTCTGTGAATTCTATGTGATAGATAACATCTTGGTTGTTTTACAAAAGTTTTTCGAATAATCAACTTTGAACGTGATTATCCTTTACTTTTGTTTAACAAATACGATCAACCTTAGTATCAATAAATTTTGAGCTGAACTGTTATGTCAAATTGATTGTTAGATCGAATTTGACTGTCCAGGCTCTGATACCAATTGTTAGGATCTGAGACTGTCATGATTGTGTTTGTTTGTTATATTTGAACAAATGAATGAATGTAAAGTGAGATTAGATGCAGCGGAAATGGAAACAAACTTTGTAAACACAATCAAAGGGAAAATAGTTTTTCGTAAACACATGATTCTTATCAGTCGAAAGATTACAATCAAAAGATTACATGCTTGTTTACATACTAAAACTCCCCCTCAGAATGAGCTCAATGGTTGATCGTACAAGATGACTGGATTGAAGGAGAAAACTCCTTAAATAGAATAGTACAGACTGTTCTATTTATAGTACAGATCAAACCACTGAAGCATCTTTGCTGACGTCACCATGAAAGTGACACATAACAACCTAACAACCTACAAGGACTGTTACATACAACTACTGATGACTAAACAATTGATAATAAGTAAAGGACAAGACAAAGGTAAACTACTGCTTCACTTTCCACTGTTGTAGTCTAAGCACTGATGTTGAACATCAGTGCTTTCTTCAAAGGTGATCAGTCCTTGAATGAGTAGCACTTTGGTCTTCAGCAGTACTTAGGAGACATCAGTAGATAGAGCTTCAGTACTTTAGTAGCATCAGTCTTTAAGAGCAGCAGTTGTTGTAAGAGCAGTACTTTGGTGCATCAGATGTTATAGCCACTGTCAAGGGGAAAGCTTTAGTGCAAACAACTGCTTATTTTGGATCCATTGTTCTGAACCAGTTTTGGCTTTTATCATATGTTCCTTTGGTAAGGTTCAATCCCAACATTAGGACGTATAGGGATATTTTATAATATGTTAGGGTGTCGAAAATATTTTGAGGGTTTTTATATCCTCCCCACCTTGTTTTAGAGCTCGTCCTCGAGATCTACTGGAACAAGTGTGGATATTTCCTTTGCATTTTTTATTCAAGCTCCCATGTGTATTCTGGTCCTCTTTTGGAGTCCCATTTCACTTTGACTAGAACTAATCTTTTGTGTTTGAGGTTCTTGATTCTCCTATCGTCAATCTGTAGAGGCTTCTCTACAAGTTTAAGTTGTTCATTTACCTCTATATCCTTAAGAGGTACTACCAGCGATTCATCAGCTAAGCATTTCTTGAGATTAGATACATGAAATACATCATGTATTCCTGCCATTTCCTCTGGCAGTTGTAGTTGATAGGCTACAGGTCCTATTCTTCTAATAATCTCAAAAGGTCCAACATACCTGGGGCTTAGCTTTCCCATTTTGATGAATCTTACAACTCCTTTCCAAGGAGAAACTTTCAATAACACTTTGTCACCTACTTAAAATTCCAATGGCTTTCGTCTGTTATTAGCATAACTCTTTTGTCGATCACGTGCTGCTTTCAGTCGTTCCTTGACTTGAATGATTTTGTCAGTTGTTTCTTGCACTATTTCAGGTCCAGATAGTTGCTTTTCCCCAATTTATGCCCAACAGACTGGGGTTCGGCACTTTCGTCCATAGAGTGCTTTGAAGGGTGCAGCATTGATACTGGTATGATAGCTGTTATTGTAAGAAAATTCTATTAATGGTAGATGATCGTCCCAATTACGCCCGAAATCAATTACACAAGCTCTAAGCATGTCCTCCATTGTCTGAATTCTTCTTTCGCTTTGTCCGTCCGTTTGAGGATGATAAGCGGTGCTTAGATTTAACTTGGTTCCTATTGCTTTTTGGAAACTTGTCCAAAAATGAGAGGTAAAACGGCTATCCCTATCAGAACAATTGATAAAGGAATTCCATGTAATGAAACTATTTCATTTACATACAACTTAGCTAATTGTTCCATACTGAAAGTTTCCTTCATTGGTAGGAAATGAGCTGACTTGGTTAGCCTGTCTACAATCACCCAGATTGTATCATTTACCTTTCCTTGTTTTGGGTAATTTGGTAACAAAATCCATTGTTATCAATTCCCATTTCCACACTGGCATTTCTAACTGCTGCAATAAACCTAAGGGTTTCTAGTGTTCAACTTTAACTTGTGAACAGGTTAAACATTTAGAAACATAGGCTGCTATATCCTTTTTCATTCCTATCCACCAAAAATTCTTCCTTAAGTCCTGATACATTTTATCGCTTCCAGGGTGCATTGTATACTTAGACTTATGGGCTTCTTCTAATATACGGTGGCGTAGGTTTCCTAATTTAGGTATCCACATTCTTTTCTTATGGAATCTCCAAATTCCATCCATTCCTTGCTCTAATTCCTTACAACTTTTCAGTATCCTCCTTGATTACTGATTCTTGTGCTTCTCTAATCTGTTCATTTAAATCTACTTGTAAGTTTAATTTAAGAGAACACACTCTTTTTAGCTTTTCATGATACTTTCGACTTAAAGCATCAGCCACTACATTTGCCTTTCCTGCATGATACTGAATATTACAATCATAATCACTAAGAATTTCCATCCAGCGTCTTTGTCTCATATTTAGTTCCTTTTGCCCAAAAACATACCTTAAACTCTTATGATCAGTAAAAATGGTAAACTTACTACCGTAAAGGTAATGTCTCCAAATTTTAAGGGCAAAAATTATAGCTCCTAATTCTAGATAATGGGTTGAATAATTCTCTTCATGACTCTTAAGTTGTCTAGAGGCGTAGGCTATAACCTTTTGACGTTGCATCAATACACATCCATAACCTAACTTAGAAGCGTCACAATAGACTACAAAGTCGTCAGTTCCTTCTGGTAACGCTAGTATGGGTGCATTGGTTACTCTTTGCTTAAGAATTCTAAAAGCTTCTTCCTGTTTTGGTCCCCATTCAAACTTAACAGATTTACAGGTTAGCTTAGTCAAGGGAATGGCTATTCTAGAAAAATCTTGAATGAATCTTCTATAGTAACTGGCCAATCCTAAGAAACTTCTAACCTCGGTTGGTGACTCAGGGGTTTTCCATTTGGTAATTGCCTCGATCTTGGTGGTATCTACATGAATTCCTTCATGATTAACTAAATGTCCAAGAAACTGTACCTGTTCTAACCAAAACTCGCACTTTGAAAACTTTGCATAAAGTTTTTCTTTTCTCAATAAACTTAAAAGTGCGTGCAAATGCTTTGCATGCTTCTCTTTACTCTTAGAGTAAATGAGAATATCATCTATAAAGACAATTATGAATTTATCCAAATATGGCTTACATATTCGGTTCATCATGTCCATAAATGCGGCTGGGGCATTGGTTAAACCAAATGGCATGACTGTAAATTCATAATGGCCATACCTTGTTCTAAAAGCGGTCCTAGGAATGTCCTCTTCATGTACCTTTAATTGATGATATCCTGATCGTAAATCGATTTTAGAGAAAAATCGAGCTCCTTGCAATTGATCGAATAGATCATCGATCCTTGGTAATGGATACCGATTCTTAATCGTGACTTTGTTCAATTCATGGTAGTCAATGCACATACGCATTGATCCGTCTTTCTTTTTAACGAATAAGATCGGTGCTCCCCATGGCGATGAACTTGGCTGTATGAATCCCTTCTCCAATAATTCGTCTAACTGTTTCTTCAGTTTCTGCATTTCGGCGGGTGCCAAACGGTAAGGTGCTTTGGCAATCGGTGTTGTTCCTGGTAGCAGGTGGATTCTGAATTCAACTTCCCTGTCTGGCGGTAGTCCTAGTAACTCTTCTGGAAATACATCTGGAAACTGGGATACTACTGGAATATCCTTTAATTCTTTTCCTTTAGTGTTAGTGATTATAGAAATCAAATACACTAAAGATCCTTTTCTTATATAACTTGCTATTTTCATCACAGAGACGAATTTTGTGGATCTAGATGGCTTATCTCCTTTAATTGTGATCTTTTCACCCCTTGGTGAATTTACTTGAATTGACTTTTGATCACATAAAATACTGGCTTTATTGGCTATTAACCAATCCATTCCTAATACAACATCAAATCCTGCCAGATTCATTGGATAAAGGTTTGCAATAAATTTTTGATTTAAAAACTCTATTCTTGCTTCCTGCAAGATTTCAGAAATCTTAATGGTTTCTCCATTTGCTGTCTCTACTAGACATTCTTGTGGAAGTTTAGTTAATGGTTGATTGAGAAGTTTGCAAAATGAAGTATTAATAAAACTTTGCTTCGCACCAGAGTCAAATAATACTTTAGCAAAAATATCATTAACTAAGAACGTACCGGCGATCACATCCGGGATCATCTTTGCTTCTTCTGTGGTTAGAACAAATGCTCTAGCATTTTTAGTATTCTTGGTGTTCGTGGATGGAGCTAGTTTCGGACAATTCGGCTTGATGTGACCCTTTTCTCCACAGTTAAAGCACATCCCATTATTAGGTTTCCTCCTACAATCTTCTTCCTTATGCCCTGGTATCTTGCAGAAATTGCAGTAAGTGGAGCATTTTCCTGAATGTTTTTTCTTGCAAGCTTTGCAGTACGGTGTAGAGATGGAACCTACACTTCTCCCACGGTTGGAATTTCCATAACGAAATTCTTGGGTAAGCCTTTGAGCTAGGTTCCTCCTCTGATCCTCTTCTCGTGTACGTACTAATTCATCAGTCAAGGTGTTTGCTAGTTCTACAGCTTCTTCTATGGTTTGAGGTCTAGCTGCCTTGACTACATGCCTTATCTCACTGATTAATCCCCAGATATAGCGGGAGATTAATAATGGTTCGGGTGATGCAAGGTTTGACACTATTCTAGCATATTCAAAGAATAATGTAGTGTACCCTTACTATCTACTCCTGTCATCCTAAGGTTTAGGAACTTATTTGCTATCTGTTCTTTTTCATTGGGAGGGCAAAATTTCATTTCTACCATGTTCTTAAATTCCTCCCATTCCATATTGTAAACCCTATCACTTCCCCTAGACTGGAGGATAGTGTTCCACTATTCTAAGGCTGAGTTCTTAAACAGATTGGAAGCAAACATTATCTTATCCCCTTCTGCACACTTGCTTATTTTTAAGACAGCCTCAGTCTTTTCTATCCAGCGTAGAGCTGCAACGGCCCCTTCATTGCCCGAGAATTCCATTGGTTTACAAGACCATAATTCTTTATAAGAACAACCATAAGACATGGTTCTTCTTCTTTTGGGAATGGGCGCTTGAAGTATGGGTCCATTGTTTACGTTGTTTTCAGGTTCAGTGGGTCGTTTACTATCACGGTTACTTTTATTATCTGCTTCCTTAACCGTTTTGATAATATATGGCATCGCATCTATTATCCCTTGTGCCACTATTTGTTGGATGGCACTGTTATCCACTTAGTTTCCATTGTTGTTGTTGTTCGGGTTATCGTTATTGTTACTCTGGTTTTCATTATTCTGATTTTCCTGGTTCACTTCGTTGTCCATCTGAATTTTAAACATTTGCCAATTATTAATATCACAAGATAGTATTTAAGGCAACAATCACACAACACACATATTGGTCAAAAACGTCGAACATTGCGACTTATTCTTTCTTATAGTATGCATCTTAATACAAACTGGAACTGGAATCTAAAATTACAATACTTATATGCATCACTAACCACAAGGTGGTCTATACTACGATAGATATATTATTATATTATTATATTATTATATTATTATATATATAATATTATATATATTTTTTTTCATGCACACATGTTATATATATATTATTATTATTACTACCATCACCATCACTGATATGGGTTCATCCAGAACTCCATATTACGCTCGTCATACTTCTAGACGAGTCGCTCTCCGACCTGCCTCATCCTCTCGCTACTTTCTAAGATTTCCTCTCTGAAAGTTCGGAGCTCTTGCACATTTTCTGCACTCATTGGGGGTGTAGGTGCTGGTACTGGATCTGGGTACTGTGACATGGGTTCTTCCTGAGGATATGGATTCTCTAGGATTTCCCTAATGTATTCATCATTATAATAATAGGGATCTAAAGGGTCCAGACCTGGGTAAGCTGCTAGGTTTGGCATGGGTTCGTCTGATATGTGGTAGCGTTGTTGATAATCCCTATGATCATCTAACCATGGGTCGTAGTCTGGGTCTAAGGGATTGGGTGCTGGTACTCTAGGTATCTCTTCTGGGTTAAAATCATGCATTTGGATTTGGTTTTCGGGGTTGTTTTCAATCTCCATTGGCTGTGTGGGAAAAAAAGGGTAATGGTTGAGGGGCTATGAGTTGCTCCAGGTATGGGTCGGCAGCTGTGGTTGCTAAGATATGGAAATTGGCTAAACTCATATTAAGCATATCTTGGGTGTGAGCATCTGTTTCTCTCTTAGCGGCTGCTAGAACTCGCTGCTGTTGTAACTTTTTCATTCTCTTCCTACGCTCATGTGCTCCCCTACTGAACCATCCTCTCTTTTTAGGAGGGAATGGCTCTTCAGACTGAGCCTTAAACACGAATATCCCATCTTCATCGCCAGCTAAATACCCTGAGAGGGCAGGCTGTGAAGAGGTGCCTTCGCTCCTAGGTGAGCTGGACAACTGACGATAGGCGTCGGAGGGTCCTTGGTCGCTCATAATGTAAACTAACAAATAGTTAAATAACACATAACAATAAAATACAAATATGCACGTAGTTCCGTAATTTATTTCCTAAAATTTCGAATAATATCTTGGTGTCAGCAGAACACTTCTGTGGCTGAATCAGTGGCTTAACTCTGATACCACCTTTTGTCGCAACCCCCGTCCCCTAACAACCAGGGAACAGGCGGCCGCGGCCAGTTTCGGTGGTATCCAGGTGTTTATCATTTTGGCAGCGGAATCACATCAGGATCGTTGTAACACCCCGTGTTTCGAAAGTTAAAGTCAAAGTCAAGAATAAAGTCAAAGGGAGACAAGATTGCTAATTGTGATCTGTCACTCCTTGCTCAATTCCTGTTTTGACTTCTTTGACTTGTAATTAGTCTAATTTTGTTCTTACCTTAGTTGTATTATGTGGAGTATTTGCTAATAATCGAGGTTTAAACGCTATTTATCGCATGATTTAATCACTTTATCGCTTATCGCAATCGCACTCGCAACTCGACTTACGTGACTGGTTATTGTTATTACATGTGTGTGCGCCTTATGTGTTACTTGTGCATGATTATTTATGTTTATGTTGTTGTTGTGATGATTAATCGAAACGTAATCGCAATAGAATCGCAAACGCAAAAACGAAGGTTAGATAAGGATGCTTGTATGTTGATATAGTAGTTGGGATTAAAAGTAATTTGAAAAGGAAACTTTATCGCATAGCAACGCTTGACACTCGAATCGAAATAGCAAAACTCATCGCGCCGTGCACTCGAACCAAGTGGCCAGTCGACCGAGTTGCCACCCGGTCGAACTGCCATCCGATCGGAGTGCCACTCGACCGAGCTGCACCCACCCAGGAGCCATCCGGTCGAATTGCCACTTGACCGAGATGTCACCCGAACGGGGTGCCACTCGACCGAACAGCCATTTCCCCCCTTTCCATTTATGGAAACCCTATAAATACCCCTCATTTGTCACATCCTTGATGCTGACAGCTCTCTCTCCCTCTCCACTCGTTCTAGCCTTCATTTCTTCAGATTTCTCTCGATTCTTGTAAGTTTTCCACCTAAATCTTGTACTTTCTTAATCTACACGCACTTCTACACGTTTCTATCTTTTAAATCTTAACTTTAAACCGTGAAATCACTAGATTTGAGGTGTTCTAGGATGATGTCACCATGGTGTTCTTATGAACTTCATGTTTTGGCTTCAATCCACGAAGAGCAACTTAGATCTGAGTGATTTCCACATGAATAAACAAAGATCTTTCATAGATCTGAACATATTCATGGTGAAAAGGATTGAAAGATGATTTTTCTAACTTTCTTTCAACTCTTTTACACTCAATGCACTCAATTTCGATAGATTCGGACCTTGTTCTGATCTTCTACCCGTTCTTGGTGTCGTATCGGTTCCAGATCTGAATTCTATCCAAGAGGTATTGACTTCAGGTTTGAACATGAACTACCTACTCGAGCCATGAACCGGTCGGACTAGGGTGATTCCTATTCGGTCGAGTCACTTGAGCCGAGTCGAGGGTTCCGTTGTTCAAGCATGCTATCAATGTACCTCATTAAACACTTCAAAACTTCAAACTACCAAAACGACCAAGGAAGAAGACGACCAGGTCATCTGGGACGGATTGCCACCCGACCGGACAGCCACCCGGTCGGATTGCACCTTGGGTCCCATACTTAACTTTTATTCCAACTTGTGAGGCTTGAACATCGAACGGATTGCCGTCCGATCGGATTACCATCCGATCGGATTGTCTTTCGACCATGTGATGTTTTGACTTCAACACTTAAACAATTCTTCAACATGTTCATTCCGAGTGGATTGCCACCCGATCGGATAGCCATCCGACCGAGTGACTGTTCTGCTGTGAACTTGTTCTCAAAACATGAGAAGTCTTGACCAATCGGATTGTTGTCCGATCGAACGGCCGTTCGATCGACCGACATGAAAGGTGGAGATACTTCTCTATTTTTAAAATGCTACAACGAAAACTTCAAAAGACAAGCCATCATACACAAACACATCCATCCCAAACGAGGTAACAATCCACTTGAATGGTCACCCGACCGAATGACCGTCCGAACGGATTGTCACCCGAGCGAACGGCCACCCGATCGGATTGGCACCCGACCGGATTGCTGTTCGACCCACTGACACTTCACACCATTTTGCGCACCGACTTTCACTTATGTTATCAATTACTGTTCAGGCTATTATTGTAACACCCCGTGTTTTCGAAAAGTCAAAGTCAAAGCCAAGGTCAAAGTCAACGACCGATTCGCGCAACTTGACTTGTAGTAGATTTCTTTGGATGTTTATTTTAGTTGTATTATGTGGAGTAAGTGTCAATAATTACAATAATTGACGTATGTTACTCGCAAACTATTCGACTTACGACTGTGAACTATAGGAAGTAACAATGCGATAAAGCTAAACGATAATCAAACTATGCTAATCGAATCGACTTCAAACCGCAACTCGAACTACGAATTTTAATTATTGATTATACGTGTGAGTGTGCCTTATGTGTTACTTGTGCATGTTCATTTATGTTATGTGTGGATCGCAATCGAACTTGAAACGCAATCGAACTCAATCGAAATCGAACTATGATAGATATAGTAGTTGGGATTAAAAGTAATTTGACTAGGAAAGTCTATCGCATCGAATCGCTCGCAACCGAAATCGAAACAACAAAAATCATCGCGCCAAACACCCGAACCAAGTGCCATCCAGCCGGATTGCCATCCGACCGGGCTGCCACTTGACTGTGGTGTCAGGTCGTCATCCGACCGAGACGACATCCGACCGGACAGTCAACCGGGCGGGATGCCATCCGACCGACCCACACTTTCCCCTTTTGGAATCCTATAAATACCCCTGTCATTGTCATCATTTCCACTTTTGGAAATCCTCTGTCCGAACAGTTTGTGCTCCCCACCTTTTCTTGATTTCTCTCAATCCAAGTAAGTTCTCGCCCTAAATCTTGTACTTTCTTGATCTACACGCACTCCTACACCTTTCTATCTTTTGAATCTTAACTTTTAACCGTGAAATCACTAGATTTGAGGTGTTCTAGGATGATGTCATCATGAGTTCATGAAGAACTTCTTGTTTTGGCCTCAATCCACCAAGAACAACTTAGATCTGATAGATTTCCACACAAATACACAAAGATCTCACGTAGATCTAAGCTTAAATATAGTGAAAAAGGATTGAAAGATGGTTTCTAACTTTCTTTCAACTCTTTTACACTCAATACACTCAAAACCGATGGGATCCGACCCTGATCTAGTCCCCTACTCATTATTAGTGTTGTGCTAGCTCAAGATCCGGATTCTACCCACGAGACCACCGATTTCGGGTTAAACGAGAATAATCGTCTTGAACCGACTAACTGGCCGAACTAGGGTGATTCCTGGTCGATCAGGTTACTTGGATCAAGATGGGATTCTGTTGGTTAACACGTTGTCCAAAACGTCTCGATAAAACGACAAACAATCAAAACGACCAAGTGTAGGACGAACGGAACAATCAGGACGGAATGTTGTCCGAGCGGATAAGCCACCCGAACGGATTGCTGTCCGAACGGATAACACCTTGGGTCCCACACTTAATCAACTCCATCTAAAGTTTGAGTATTGAACGAATTGCCATCCGATCGGACTACCATCCGACCGGATTACTCTTCGGATCATGAGATAGTAGGACTTTAAAGACTTAAACAATTTTCAACATGTTCATTAACAGGGTTGCCACCTGGTCGTATGGACATCCGACCGAGTGACTCTCCTGCTGTAAATTTGTTCTCACAAAGTAACCTCATCACTAGGGTCGCCGTCCGACCGGACTACCGTCCGACGGGATGACCATCTGAACGGATTGTCGTCCGCACGACTGACCGCCCGATCGACCGACTTGAAAGATAGAGATACTTCAATGTTTTCAAAATGCTACCATGAAAACTTCAAAGGACAAGCCATCATACACAAACACATTCTTCTCATAGGAAGAAACAATCCACTCGAATAGTCATCCGACTGGACTACCGTCCGACCGGATGACCATCCGAACGGATTGTCATCCGCACAAACAAGCCGTCCGATCGGATTACAATCCGACCGAACTGCTATCCTACCCATTCACACTTTGTATCGTTTTATGAGTCACTTATCATTATGCTATCAAACTATTCAGGCTAACCCTACTCGCTAAGCGCTCCCTTCAATCCATCAACCGCTGTGAGTATACTCGATCCCTTTTTGCTTTAAGCACTTTTAGGTGTTACATACGTTACAACTATTCAAATCACAACAAACACACTACTCAATACTATTTGAACGCTAACCGTTAATGCATGTTATACGTGGCTTATGAATGCTTGTTTGTTATGTTTACACATGGAATGCTGTCTACCTGCCTTAGCAACGATAGTACTATAGTTTGGACTCAGCACCCGTTCACACGGGGGTTGTTAAGGACAATTACTTGCATGGATTACGGTGGTAATCATGTATTGCGAACTGCCTCGAGCAGTCAACCCGCAGTCATTGGTATCGATGGATCTATGTCGATAATTAACGTGCTTCATTTCTCTATGTGTACGTGCTGGTTAAGCGTAAACGAATTCGAACTCTATATGCTATTATCAAACTTGTATGCTCACCTTTACATTATATGTATTGACTTTATTTTTGTTAGGCCCTAAAGTGTGAGACTGGCGCATCAAATTAACACAACGAGCTATGGTTACGAGCTGGGCCTTACCGGGTTAGTTTATATTAGGTTGTGGACCTTTATAGGTCACTTGGGCCAAGCTTTAGGCCATGTGGGCCAAGCAGGCCCAAGGGGAGCCCATGTAGGGAATTGGGCTTGAGTTAGTATATAAACAAGTTTCTAACTTGTTTTAGGGTTTGAACCTTTTAGAACCTCCAAGTTACAGAATTCCCAGAGAAGCTAGAGTGGGAGGCGATTGGTTGTGAGCACTTGTACTAGACGGTTTTGCTTTTCAAGTAATAGAATCGTGTGCAAGTGTTGAAAGTGATTCCGGTATTGTTCTTCGTTTTTCATACTTTTCGGTTTATCTTGAATCACATCAAGTTTGGATTCCGCACAAACTTGGTGTTGTTTGATATCATTGAAAGATCCGTTTTACGGGACTTACAAGTGGTATCAGAGCCATTAGAACCTATTTCTAGGCTCGGTGTGATATCAAAGATTCAAGATTTTCGTAATTTTTGGTTTAGTGTTCTTCACGTTCTTCATAGTGTTCATCGAAATTTTCTTGAAAGTTGGCATATTTTGGTGGGTTTTGATCATTGAAAGTTCTTAAAGTCAAAGTTTTCGAAATTCTGATAAGTTTTAAAACGATTTAAAGAATCCCAAAATTTTTGAAAAATTGATTGATAAGGTTTGTTAGTTATTTGTTTCCGAATTTAAAAATTTTCAAATAGTTTTCAACTCTCTATCATCTCGAGACAAAGGTTTCCAAAAATTTGAAAGTTGTTAGTTTTCGAGTCATATCTTCCAAGGTCTCGACTCACTGCCTTCAACATCTCTACTCATTGCTAAACCTCCTTTCTTTCCTCGAGTCATTGAATTTCACAACAGGATTCTTGAGGTCTCGAGTCATCAACCAAGGTCTCGAGTCACTCACTGCAACTCCATCAATTCCCGAGTCGCAACCGACAACAAATCCTTCAAGGTCTTGACTTTTCATCATCATTCCAATCCACTGTCTGGAGTCGCAACCTTCACAGTCGCAACCACGGTTCCGAGTTGCAACCGAGGTCTCGAGTCTTCAACAATTTGGTCTCGAGTCATTGATCATCTCAGTCGCAACCTTTGTTCCGAATCACGGTTTCGACTGATCTTATTCTTCTCCGTTAACCGGTTGCTGGAAACCTGCAACAATCAATTCTTAGCATCTTGGTCTCGAGTTGACTTCACAGCAGTCTCGAGTCGCAACCACCTCTGAACGTCCACTACTTCCGTCAACCACCTTTCACAGTAACACCACCATCATCACCGTTGTCATCTCCATAATCACCGCCATTCAACCTCCATAACGATCATCGTTCACAAATTCTGTTCACCGTTGTTCTCCGTTGTTCGTCGTCGATCATCATCGTCGACACCGCCGCCGGTTATCATCATCAACGACCACCATACATCATCTCTACAACAACTTTCATGGTCTTAGCTTCCACTGTGAGGTCTCGAGTCCCCATCAACAACCTCCTTCATCATCAAGGTCTCGAGTTCGAATTGTAGCTCCAGTTTCAGCTCAGGAGGTCTCGAGTCACGGTCTCGACTCATCATCTTCATCAGGTTTTGAGTGCCGGTTTCGATTCACAAAGCTTTCAAGGTCTCGAGGTCTCGAGTCAACTTGTCTCGAGTCATCTTCATCACGGTTTCGACTCATCTTCATCACAGTCTCGAGTGCAACCACGGTTCCAAGTCGCAATCGAGATCTCGAGTCATCAACATCCACTGTATCAAGTCGCAATCTCCATTTCACAGTCTGGAATCAATTCATCTTTGATCAGTCGCAATCATTGTCTGGTACACTAACATCATCACCTTGACGGTTGGACTGTTGTCAGCTGAACCAGGATTTAGGGTTTTGGACGGCTGGTACCTTTTTGGACGAAGAAGACGGGACTTACGAAGAAGACGGGACTTACAATAGTTATAGTAATAATAATAATAATAATCATTAAGTCATCATTACTTAATCATCAATATATATTATAATAGTTTTTAGTAAAAACTAATTTTTATATTAAAAAAAAGGTGAATTTGTTTGGTTGTGAAAAAGGTTTGACAGGTTTTAGGGTGCGGTTTAGAAAGCGGGTTCATTCGCGTGCAAAGGGTTTAAGTTAGCGAGTACACAGGTTTTCGCTTTGAGCTTGTGTTGAGGAAATAGTTAAAAACGTACATTTTTGGGGATCACATCTTAAAAATGTCTTCTAAGAGAGAGGTGCTTGAGTAGGAACTCCAAGGATTCAGATACTCATATGGTGAATCTATAGAAGCACTTACAGGTCGGTTTGCTGAACTGATCTCTAAAATGGAGAAGGCAGAGATGGTAGTGTCTACTCACATGAGCAATAGAAAGCTTCTGGATGCTATAAAAGGGATTCCAGATCAGGCAAACTGTAGTTGGTTTAGCAATGTTAATCAGATAATATTGACAACCGACTGCTACTGTTACAAAATGAAGTCAGATGAGCTGATCTCACTAATCAAATCATATGACAATGCTGACAAGCAGTCTACTCAAGGCAACACATCTGCTGCTGCTTGCTCATCCACACAAAATTCAGCATTTATGTTTAACAAACCCCTGGCTCAAGGAATTACTAAAGAACGTGAAGAGATACTTTCTGTCTTTTGCACTCCTGAGTGTAGAGAAAGAAATGAGGCATATCGGTTACATAACGCTGAGCTAATTCAAGATTACAATGATATAAAGAATAAAAATTTCACTTTGGCTAATAATGAAAAACTTTTTAAAGAGAAAATCGAAGCTCAGCGAAAAGACATCATTCAACTCAAGGATGATATTAGTGTAACAACAGCCCAACTCTTCATGGTTAAAGAAAAACTATGCAATGTGACTAAAGAACTGGAGGATATCAGAGATAGATATCAAATAAATGAGTTAATTCCAAGTGACTTTCTTTCCTGGGGTCATGTACAATTTTAGTTCTGAACAGAAGGACATCCAAGATATCCCCGGATGATTCAACAATATAAAGACCCGAAACCTCAGATGTTGGCTATCTATCAACGCAAGATTTAAGACCATAAAATCATACGTCGTTGGTATGTTACCCACATGGTACATAGTTCGTTGTGTTTATAACACTTAGTATCTTTTATTATTTTGAGCGTCAAGCCTATCGACATATCGCAGTAGATCCTAGTCTTTTCAGCTATGGCACCTTACATGTGTTAGTCAAACCCTTTAACACGAACATTTATTTCACTTCCCATATAATGCAATTTTATCTTTTTGGCTTTTTCATTTTTCTAATGTTTTTCTATTTTTCTCATTTTCTCCCCCTAAAACAATACATATTTACAGCAAACTCTTTTTGTATTTTCTGAGTTTTCTCCCCCTAAACTCTATATCTATCTATATGTTCATCTAGACCAATCAGATCGGCTAATGCTGCTTGCTCTCAGAATCTCCATACATTGAAACGACAGACATGTTTCAACTGTGGAATTCCTGGACACATTGCTAGAAATTGTGTTCATTGTCCAAAAGTGCAACAAAAAGTCAACACTCACTCTTGTGCTGGTGTTTGTGAGCCGGTTCACAACACACAAAAGGAGCCAAAATGAGCAGATCAAAGTCGAGGATATAAGAAGTCTGCTCATCAAGGACAATCACGATCCCATAAGGCTCATGACAAGGTGATTGAAAGCTCCAACCAGGGAAAAAAGACGAAGAATGGTGCTCAAAGCAATAAGACTTCTGCAACCAGTACATACAAGCACCCAAATTCGTCTACGTCTAAGAGTAAAGTGCAGGCGCATCCAACGCAAAAAGGACCGGTTCGTCCTTCAGGACCTGCTGGAGTAAATCAAGCTGCTCAAAACGTCTTTCCGATAAAAAGACAGACTTGCTACAACTGTGGCATTGCGGGTCATATTGCTAGAAGCTGCACACATCGTCCCTACGTACCCTATTATATGCAAAATCAGAGGGTTACACCAAAGGGTAACTATCATTCCAAGCCGATGAAGGTATCATCACCTAAGGCAATGAAGAATGTGAATTCCAAGGTTAAACCTTCTGATGGGGATTGGAACGCTGCCAAAAACAAACGCAAAGCTTTTCAGGAACAAAAATGTGCTTCTAAAACTAACAAATCTGAAACAGCTAAAGTTGCTCAACCGAAAGCAACAAACACGTTTGTTAAACCGAAACAGATTTGGAAACCCAAATCTAAGGCAGCAACGTCTCCAATCCTTGAAACGAAAGGGGACTTGTGTTTGAAAGAAGTGTCTTACTTTGATGCTTCAGGAAATCCCAGGACCACGGTGGCCTGGGTACCAATGTCTTACTAATCTCCTTACTTTTCAGGAACAACTAAGGAGGAGCTGTTGACAATCTCTGGAATGTTGATAGCGGTTGTTCAGAGATAAAAACGGGTAACATTTCACTGTTGCAAAAAGTTCAAATTTTTTTTTAGAGATGATATGTTTCCTTTGGAGGAGATTAGAGAAGTAAGAAAAGATCAGCAAAAGGTACCGTTTAAATTCAGTACTTTGATTTGCATTTGATTAGTCTTTAATCTGATGACAGAACGGTTAAGCAAAAATATTTTCTCTCTTTCTTAGTTTATTATTTTGTATATAAAGTGTCCTTTCTCTAGTAAATGGTAAATTTGCGCAAAAATACAAGATTTATGCACAAATTTAGGGGGGGGGAGAGGAACATATAGATAGATATAGAGTTTAGGGGGAGAAAACTCAGAAAATACAAAAAGAGTTTGCTGTAAATATGTATTATTTTAGGGGGAGAAAATGAGAAAAATACAAAAACATTAGAAAAATGAAAAAGCCAAAAAGATAAAATTGCATGATATGGGAAGTGAAATAAATGTTCGTGTTAAAGGGTTTGACTAACACATGTAAGGTGCCATAGCTGAAAAGACTAGGATCTACTGCGATATGTCGATAGGCTTGACGCTCAAAATAATAAAAGATACTAAGTGTTATAAACATAACGAACTATGTACCATGTGGGTAACATACCAACGGCGTATGATTTTATGGTCTTAAATCTTGCGTTGATAGATAGCCAACATCTGAGGTTTCGGGTCTTTATATTGTTGAATCATCCGGGGATATCTTGGATGTCCTTCTGTTCAGAACTAAAATTGTACATGACCCCAGGAAAGAAAGTCACTTGGAATTAGCTCATTTCTATTTGAATGTCTGTATGTTGTCCTGATACACACAATTTTGATCTGATTCTGAAATCTTCTCTGAAAAAGTCGCGTACCTCCTCTGCTGCATCCAGATATATGCTGACCTGGAGGTGCTAGGCAACGACAGCTTCTGCTGCATCCAGATACATGATGACCTAGTTGTACGTTGTCGCGCTATAGATTTAATACACCCGAAAGAGGCCCTCAAGTGCCCAAAAGAAACCCAAGAAACCTATATCAAACTGAGAAAAACTCATTTGATCTGTATATTATACCATCTCTGCAAAAGATCTATTCTGTTCTCTTCTCAACCTATTCCCAGTTAAGATTTCAGAAATCTGGATTGGACTTGTGAAATATGTGGTAGGGAAGATACTTGCATGATAGAGTGTGCTGTTTATATTTCCAGGATTTAATTAGTATTTATTTGGGTGTTCATTGTTAAGAAATCAAAACATGATAAAACAGATTATATGCAGACCTAGACACAGTCAGGATATCTTAAAGGATGACATCAGTATACTCACCTGCTACGATGAATCGTTGTGCTTACCTTGATCGCGGGGGTATGCCTTGGAATGGGACACACGGGTATAATAGTATAATATTACCTTAAGCATTTCACGAAGTTGAAAAATTGAAAGTTGAGCGTTAAAGTTTAAGTGGACAAACATATTGACAATCGCATAGATCAGTTTGATTAGGCTCGTACTGAAAAGTGTTCTTTAGTCTGCCTGAGAACGAATTTTGATCCCATTGCAATTGTAATTGTATATTATGGTAGTTGTTTATATTTTGAATTTTTATTTGTTTCTAGTTCTTAATATTAAAAAAAATAGAAAACTTTAAAAATACAAAAATAGTGTCTTGCTTTTCTATAAAACCAAAAATCCAAAAATAGAGTGTTTATTTGTTTTCTTAAAAAAAATAAAAAATGTAACCGTTCTTGAAGATTTGACTGATCATCAAAAGTTGAAAGAATTTAAATTGTGAAATCCGAGTACAAATACTTGGATGTACCTAGTGTTCATATGGTACGTTCCTCTGTTGCATAAGAAATGTTTGCTTATGAGTTTGTGAGCATGTGCAGAACTTGATTTCAATCAAGAACAGGGGTTGATGAAGACTAAGATGTTGTTAGTTGCTGAAGAAGCCTGAAGCAGCACAACAACAAGATGTACCTGAGTCAGAAGAACCGGATACGAAACGCCATCTGACAATGAAAGTACATTTGAAGAAGTACCTGTGAACTTGCTTGAAAGACAAAGATTGAAGAAGAAAAGAGCTGCTGAGAATCCTCCTCTCACATTCTTTTTGACAAGATTTCAAGCAAATGCTGATCGAGATCCTGATATGAAGCTAACCATAAGAGCTGAAGAAAGAGACCCAGTGCTGAGAGTTCAGAAGTCAAGAACTTCCACAACATCTACAGCATAACGACAACCATAGACTTCGTTGAAGACGTTGCTGAATTCATGCTATGAAGACAATTTGATGGCATCAGTCTAGGGGGAGATTGTTAGGCCCTAAAGTGTGAGACTTACGCATCAAATTAACACAACGAGCTATGGTTACGAGCTGGGCCTTACCGGGTTAGTTTATATTAGGTTGTGGACCTTTATAGGTCACTTGGGCCAAGCTTTAGGCCATGTGGGCCAAGCAGGCCCAAGGGGAGCCCATGTAGGGAATTGGGCTTGAGTTAGTATATAAACAAATTTCTAACTTGTTTTAGGGTTTGAACCTTTTAGAACCTCCAAGTTACAGAATTCCTAGAGAAGCTAGAGTGGGAGGCGATTGGTTGTGAGCACTTGTACTAGACGGTTTTGCTTTTCAAGTAATAGAATCGTGTGCAACTGTTGAAAGTGATTCCGGTATTGTTCTTTGTTTTTCATACTTTTCAGTTTATCTTGAATCACATCAAGTTTGGATTCCGCACAAACTTGGTGTTGTTTGATATCATTGAAAGATCCGTTTTACGGGACTTACAATTTTAATGTATGTGACAGGTGCTTAGGATGCACACATGATAGGAAGTCGAAGCTAGAATAAAGCTTTAGAGCCCAACAAATAGTTGTCTGTAGTAAATGAATCAAGGGTCTCTAGAAGCAGATAAACAATTGCTCTATTTTAATCTGAGTTGTCGGAACAGAATTATTTGCCTAGATTTTATCTGTAATAATTTGTTTACTGTTTGAGGCATGGTATGGAATATGTTATTTTAAATTGAATAGTATTGATAATTGTTATGGAAACTTCTGGACAATCTATTTCGCTCAGTGCCATGCCCCGATGATTCCGCCATCGGTTGGGGTGTGACAATTATCCGCTCAAAGCGCTCCCTTCAATCCATTAATTCAACCGCTGTGAGTATACTCGATCACTTTTTGCTTTACGCACTTTTAGGTGTTACATACGTTACTTATTCTAAATCACTTCGAACACACTACGCAATACTTTAACGCTAACCGTTACCGCATGTTATACGTGACTTAATGAATGCTTGTTTGTTATGTTTACACATGGAATGTTGTCTACCTGCCTTAGCAACGATAGTACTATAGTTTGGACTCAGCACCTGTTCACTCAGGGGTTGTTAAGGACAATTTGTTACATGGCTCACAGTGGTGAGTGTGTATTATGAACTGCCTTAGGTAGTCAACCCGCAGTCATTGGTATTGATAGGTTCATGTCGATAACTTACGTGCTTCATTTCACACTGTGTACGTGCTGGTTATGCGTAATGATTTCAAACTCTATATGCTATTATCAAACTTGTATGCTCACCTTTACACTATGTGTATTGACTTTTACTTTAACGTATGTGACAGGTGCTTAGGATGTTTATATGCTTGGCTTGCTGTGAAATCGAGGCTAGGAAAGGTCTAGAAACAAATAAACAATTGTCTGTATTTGAAATCTGAGTTGTCGAAACAGAACAATTTGACTAGATCTTGTTTGTAATAATTATGTTATCTTTTATGACATGGTATGGGACATGTTGCTTTAAATAATTGGTAATTATAGTTGTTATGGAAACTTCTGGACAATCTGTTTCGCTCAGTGCCACGCCTCGATATTTCCGCCATCGGTTGGGGCGTGACAGATTGGTATCAGAGCCATAACTATAGGGAATTAGGCAAGACTCGACTTAGTCCGGGTTGATGTCTTAGAAACGACCTAGTCTATAGTTAGGAACCAACAGACCGACTTGTGCATATCCTGTAGGGATTATGTACAAGCTTACTTGCTATTTTTCGCTATTCTCACCTACGCTACGCTACACTATCACTGCACTCAAATTTTCAAAGATGAACGAGCAATTAAGTCAAGATTAGGTTTGAAAGCCGCAAACTCTCGACTAAGTTGCTTGTTCAACTCGCATTTTATCTACAGACGGGAGAAATTGTGCCGAATCAGGAGTGAAATCCATACTTTGACACAATAAATTCTCCTTTATCTTATAAAAAACAGGAACAAAGTCGTTAAGTCAGGGGTGAAACCCGAACCTCGACGACTTGTTCCAATCTCTATTTTGTTTTACAAAACTCTCACCAAGGTCTTGACGGACTCCAACGACTTGAAGTCACGCTGAAACTGGAAGGATGCGTGTCATTCGCCCAGATTCGAGGCGAGAACACAGTCCCGAAGGTCAAGTGTGCACGGACAGTCCTTGTGAATAGTCGAACCACTTTGGTTAGTCGATGTCTAAACAGCCGCAGACAATCTATTCTCGTTTTTTATGTGTTTCGATTCTGAGCCCGCAAATTGATGACTCTGATACTCGTCGATTTTATGTGTTATGTGTGTATTTACTTGTTTATATGTTTTAATTTTTGGTGATTTATTTGAATTTCGCTATTTGTTGATTGACACACATGACTCGCACTGCTCATTTACCTCAAACCGCTAACAAATCGCTGCTACCATGAGGAACCACCGAACGCTATGTTGCTCGCTATGATATTCGCTTATACTATACTACCCGCTATGTTATTCGCAATCGCTACTCTCGAACGCTCGCAGATTTTGAATGATAGGTTTCTGTATTCTGACTGCTCCTATGTGCTTCTAGGTGAATTACGTGTTTATATGCCTCCGTGCTTTGTGATTCTGTGACTTACGTGCTTATGTGCTTTTGTGCTTATGTGAATCTGTGTTTATGTGCCTATGTGTTACATGTCCATGTTCCTGAGCTTTAGTAGAACTAGGCGTGTGAGGTGAGAATCGATTAAACAGTGATTGAATCCTATGGCGATGCTTGTTGCAGACAATGTCGTCCACTGGATCACTTCACTCTCGTGCTATGAAACGAAAGCAAGCTGACAAGCGACTCGCCTCTCTCGTCGCCACTCAGATCGCTAAAGTAATTCCTCAGATTGTTAGTGAACTGAACGAGAACGCTAGCAAATCTTCTGAAGAGTCTCGAATAGATGCACCAAAGACTGCTTTTAGTTTCAAGCAGTTCAAAGCCTGTGGTTCAAAGGAATTTACTGGCGAAGATGGCCCTACGGCTATGTTTCAATGGTTTGATTCCATCGAAGTCACTCTGCGCCAGAGTGGATGTCCTGAAAATCTTCGTACTCTGAATGCTACCGGCATCTTCCAGTCCCACACACTAGACTGGTGGACGGCCGAGAGGAACAAACGCGGAAATGACGCAGCCTATGAGCTGACGTGGGAAGAGCTGAAGGCCAGTATGATGGATGAATTCTGCCCTCCCCATGAATGCCAAAAGCTGGAGGACGAATCCTGGCATATCAAGCAGAAGGATGGAGAGAACGCAGCTCTGACTGCTCGCTTTAAGCAGCTCAGTATCATATGTCCTGACCAAGTGAAAACGACGGAGATGACAATCAAGAAGTACATTCGAGCTCTACCAGATTGTGTTGCAAATTTCGTGCATGCTGCCAAGCCAGCAACAATCGAAGAAACCTACTTGCTTGCCGCTAAAATCAACGACAAGCGGGTTAAAGCTGGATTTTGGGATAAAGCTACCAAGAACTTGCATCAAGCCACCGCCGCACCAACTGCCGAAACCGCCAACTCCCAGTCTTCGAAAGCCTCCCGTCGCAAGAAGAAGAACAACAACAGCAGCTCTGGCAACAAGAACTGTGTTGTCACTACTACTGCTGCTCCACTCCAAGCCGTACCGGCTCAGTAGCAATCTCAGCACCGATCAGCACCAATTACCTATGCACCGCCTACAAAGCGTGTATACACTGGTCCCCACCCTGCTTGCCCGACATGTACTTATCATCACCCGGTGGGTATCGCCTGCAGATTTTGCATGCACTGCAATATGTACGGCCACTTCACCACCAACTGCCGTACTGGTCCCCGACAAGCACCAGCTTAAGCTACTGCTCATCAAGCTCTACTTCCAGCTCCTCAAGGCCAACAGGCAGCTCAGACACCCGCGATCAATGCCAGAGTCTGCTTCGCGTGTGGTGATCCCAACCACTTCGTGGACATGTGCCCGAACAGGGTTGTGAAACAAGACCCCCAACAGTAGCAGCCTCAGCAACAGCAGCAGCAACAACCTCAACAGCAACAGCATCAAGCCGCCCGCGCCAGAACTTTCAACATCAATGTGCGCCAAGCCCAGGCTGACAACAATGTGGTCAATGGTACGTTCCTTGTGAATGGTATTTTTGCTTCGTGTTTGTTTGATACTGGAGCCGATAACTGTTTTGTGTCGTTCGAATTTGAGAAGCTCCTTAATCGTAAGCGCTCCCATCTCCCCTCGACGTTCGATGTCGAAGTCGCCACCGGAAGAACTTTCACCGTCAATTCTGTTCTCCATGATTGTACTCTTGAACTCAACAATCACGTCTTTCCAATTGATCTCATTCCGATGCAGCTTGGAAGTTTTGACATCATAGTAGGCATGGACTTTCTTCGTGAAAACCATGTTAAAGTTGTGTGCTTTGAAAAGATGATTCAATTCGCGCTCGCTAACGGTGATGTATTATGTGTTTATGGTGAAACTCTCTCGAAAGGGTCTTAAGCTCATGTCATGCGTCCAAGCTAGCAAGTATCTCCGCAAGGAGTACAGAGCTTTCTTGGCTAACATTGTAGTAGCGGAGAAGGAGAAGAAAGAAAAGGCGGTAAACCAGGTACCTGTTGTTTGCGAATTCCCCAACGTCTTTCCTGATGATCTTCCGGGACTCCCGCCAAGTCGTGATATCGACTTTTGTATCGACCTCATTCCTGGAGCAAACCCTATTGCTAGAGCTCCTTACCGACTCGCTCCGTCCGAAATGCGCGAACTCTCGAGTCAGCTCCAGGAATTGCTTGATAAAGGCTTCATTCGCCCGAGCACCTCTCCATGGGGCGCACCAGTCCTTTTCGTCAAAAAGAAGGATGGGTCGTTCAGGATGTGCATCGACTATCGGGAATTGAATAAGTTGACAATCAAGAACCGCTATCCCCTGCCTCGCATCGATGATTTGTTTGATCAGTTACAAGGTGCTACGTGTTTCTCGAAGATTGATCTATGCTCAGGCTATCACCAACTACGCATTCAAGAGGAGGATATACCCAAAACCGCTTTTCGCACTCGATACGGCCATTATGAGTTCGTTGTTATGCCTTTTGGTTTAACCAACGCACCTGCGGTTTTCATGGATCTGATGAATCGCGTGTGTAAACCATATCTCGACTGCTTCGTCATCGTGTTCATCGATGAAGTCTTGATCTATTCCAAGTCGAAAGCCGAACACGCGCAACCCATCTACGTTTGGTTCTCGAGCTACTCCAAGGGAATCGACTCTATGCCAAGTTCTCTAAGTGTGAATTCTGGCTGGAGGAGGTTCAATTCCTCGGTCACATTGTCAATAGTCAAGGTATTCACGTCAATCCCGCGAAGATTGAAGCAGTTAAGAGTTGGATTACACCGAAGAAATCGTCTGAAGTTCGTTCTTTCCTCGGACTAGCGGGCTATTATCGTCGATTTATCGAAGGGTTCTCAAAAATCGCTGTGCCGCTTACCGCCCTCACACATAAAGACAAGCCTTTTGTTTGGGGAACCGAACAAGAGTCTGCTTTCCAAACCCTCAAGCACATGCTCTGCAATGCTCCTGATCTCACTTTACCCGACGGAAACGACGACTTTATAGTCTATTGCGATGCCTCAAACCTTGGCCTTGGTTGTGTTCTCATGCAACGGGACAAGGTTATTGCTTACGCATCTCGTCAGCTCAAAATCCACGAGAAGAACTATACAACCCACGATCTCGAGCTAGGCGCAGTTGTTTTTGCGTTAAAGATTTGGCGACACTACCTGTATGGTACCAAGTGTACGATCTTCACCGATCATAAGAGCCTACAACATATCTTTAACCAGAAGGAACTTAATATGCGTCAACGCCGATGGGTAGAACTTCTCAACGATTACGACTGTGAGATCCGTTATCACCCAGGCAAAGCAAATGTCGTGGCCGACGCTCTCAGCAGACGAAGCTATCTGCTCAGCATTCGTAATATCCCTGCCCAATACGATCTCGAAACCCTCATCCGCGAAGCTCAGCATGCTTGTTTTAATGAGCGCACTTTGAAGAAGGAAAGGATCTACCACGATGGAGCCTAGCTTGTGAATAAGTCGAATTGGATATTCCAGTTTCTGGACCGAATTTGGATACCTAAGCGGACCAATTTACGACAGATTTTGATGGACGAAACCCACAAATCCAGGTATTCTATTCATCCCGGTGCCGATAAAATGTACCAGAACCTTCGCTACAAGTACTAGTGGCCGGGCATGAAGAGGGATATCGCTCTCTACGTTGGGAAGTGCCTGATGTCACGACCCCTGCCCCGGTTTGACCCGGTCAAGGAGCCGCGGGACAGGAACCCGTGGTATTTATTAATTGAGTTGACAGTGGAAGATTTTTAACAGGATCTTTTTAATATTTGAAATGCCTGATTATTTTATTTCATAATTCGGAATAAACCCCGTAATTTACAATAGAGGAATTTCACTAAGGAATTCCCTGATTATAAAACATGTTTATTTATTTTAACTGAGCCACCTCTTCAAGCTTTGTTAGTGCTCCGTAGCACGTTTTCCTTGATTTATAGCAGGTCGCCTGAAACATGTTTAAAAATATTTTATCAGCGGGGAAATACTGGCGAGTCACTCAATTTGATAAAATGACACATAGTTATAAATTACAGCATAAGAGCGATTACAATGGCTTCTATCTTATTTTTATCTGGCACCGTGTCACCTGGTGACGATGGTCATACCACTATTGGGTCCTTCCCCAAGTAGTGATGATTATCACTGTTAGGATTTATTAGCCTAACCGTGAGAAATTAGTAATGTGCGCAATACCCCAATTAGCCAATGATTAAAGATAACCATGACTTAATCCCTGTAATTATAACTTTTGAAAATGCTTGGAGTATTGTAAAATACTGTTTGATAAAAAGAGAATGACTCACATTGCAGATTTATACGGGCAGAATTTAGCCTACTGATTAGCCTTGTAACCTAAATTAAATAACAATGCACACGAACTAGGTCAGTAACTAATACACCATTTACGATAACTCACGAGATTAAAACCCTCACAACGAATGACAAAGTGCTATACTTAAACATCCGTCGAATTCACGACTAATGACAAAGTATGGCCCTAATGTGGGCAGCACTAAAACATCCATCGGATAGTTTCAATCGATCGGACATTGAATCGTAGCAGCGATCGAGTTAATACCCTGTATCGTAGCAGCGCCTAGCTATATTGAAAATGAATTTCGAATTTGAGCAATGAGACTTCGTTTTTGTGAAAATATTTTAACACCAGTGAACTGCTCGTAGCCTGTCCTATTTATAGCTGAAATTTGGGTCCCACGTTGCCCGCGTGAACCCTAAGCCGATCCTTACGCGGCCCGCGAGGAGGTCTTGTCGTAGATTAGGGCATCTGTGTCACTGGTAGGCATGCCACGTGGATGACACGTGGATCTGGACGCTTATCCGGGCAAACTTAGAGTTGACGCGGCCCGCGTAAGGGCCCTCTTGTTCTTTACACGGCCCGCGAGAGGGTATAAAATATGATTTTCTTGATTTTTGACATGGATTAGGGTTTCGGGGTCCGGGTTTTCACTTACGGGTCGTTTTAGGACATTTTTGAAGGTCCTTACATCCTCCCCACCTTATTTAAAATCTCGTCCTCAAGATTTACTGAAATAAGTGAGGATACTTTCGCTTCATTTCCGATTCCAGTTCCCAAGTGTATTCGGGTCCTCTTTTGGAATCCCATTTGACTTTGACGAGTACCAATCTTTTGTGTTTGAGAAACTTGATCTTTTTGTCTTCTATTTGCAGTGGCTTCTCGACAAACTTTAGCTTTTCATTTACCTCTATGTCTTGAAGAGGCACTACCAGAGATTCGTCCGATAGACATTTCTTGAGATTGGATACATGAAATACGTCATGTACTCCAGCTAATTCCTCTGGTAGTTGTAAGCGATAGGCAACTGGTCCTATTCGTTTGATTACTGGGAATGGTCCTGCGTTCCTTGGACTTAGCTTTCCTTTCTTACCGAACCGAACTACTCTTTTCCAAGGAGAAACTTTCAAGAGTACCCTGTCTCCCACTTGGAATTCTAACGGCTTGCGTCGATTATCGGCATAACTCTTCTGGCGATCACGAGCCATCTTTAATCTTTCCTTGATTTGAGTAATCTTGTCGGTAGTTTCTTGCACTATTTCAGGACCTGATAATTGACTTTCTCCTATTTCTGCCCAGCAAACTGGAGTTCTGCACTTTCGTCCATATAGTGCTTCGAATGGGGCAGCTTCAATGCTTGAATGATAACTATTGTTATAGGAGAATTCAATTAAAGGTAGGTGGTCATCCCAGTTTCCACCATAATCAATTACACATGCCCTAAGCATGTCCTCCAGGGTTTGAATCGTCCTTTCACTTTGTCCGTCGGTCTGAGGATGATATGCAGTACTTAGATTTAGTCGAGTTCCCATAGCTTCTTGGAAACTTGTCCATAAATGGGAAGTGAAATGACTATCTCTATCCGATACAATGGAGAGTGGAACTCCATGTAAGGATACTACTTCATCTACATACAACTTTGCTAACCTTTCCATGCTGAAGGTTTCCTTCAAGGGTAGAAAATGAGCTGATTTGGTTAATCGATCCACAATTACCCAAATCGCATCGTTACCTTTTCTGGTTTTGGGCAACTTAGTAACAAAGTCCATTGTTATGAGTTCCCATTTCCATACAGGTATTTCTAATTGTTGAAGTAAGCCTGAAGGTTTCTGGTGTTCTGCCTTAACTTGTGAACAAGTAAGACATTTAGAAACATATCTAGCTATGTCCTTTTTCATTCCTATCCACCAGAAATTATTTCTTAAATCTTGGTACATCTTATTGTTACCAGGATGCATGGTATACCTAGATTTATGGGTTTCCTCTAAAATTTTATTTCTTAATTCTCCTTGCTTAGGTACCCAAATTCGTTTCTTATGGAATCTCCAAATTCCATCACTTCCTTGTTTTAGTTCCTTTATTCTTCCTTTCATTCCTTCAGCATCATCCTTGATTGTTGTTTCTTGAATGCTTTTCAGTTGTTCCATTAAGTCTAATTGTAAACTTAGTCTAAGAGCACGAACTCGTCGTTGTTTCTCATGATACTTACGACTTAATGCATCAGCAACTACGTTTGCTTTTCCTTCGTGATATTGAATATCACAGTCGTAGTCACTTAGGATTTCCATCCATCTCCTTTGCCTCATGTTTAATTCTTTTTGCCCAAATATGTATCTTAAACTCTTATGATCTGTATAGACAGTAAACTTACTTCCGTACAAATAGTGTCTCCAAATCTTAAGGGCAAAAATTATGGCTCCTAATTCTAAATCATGAGTAGTATAATTTTCCTCGTGCTTTTTCAATTGCCTTGATGCATATGCAATTACCTTTTTGCGTTGCATTAGCACACATCCTAATCCTAGCTTAGAAGTATCGCAGTAAACTTTGAAATCTTCTGTTCCTTCTGGCAAAGCAAGAATTGGAGCATTTGTTAATTTCTGTTTTAAAATCTTAAAAGCTTCCTCTTGCCTAGGTCCCCATTCAAACTTAACTGTTTTACAAGTTAGCTTAGTTAATGGTACAACTATCTTGGAAAAATCCTTAATAAAACGTCTATAATATCCAGCTAACCCTATAAAACTTCTAATTTCCATAGCCGACTGCGGGACCTTCCATTTAGTGATCGCTTCTATCTTAGCAGGATCTACGTGAATACCTTCGTGATTCACCATGTGTCCTAAAAATTGCACTTCTTGTAGCCAAAATTCACACTTCGAGAATTTGGCGTAGAACTTCTCTTTTCTTAACAAAGTTAAGAGTGTATGCAGGTGCTCACAATGCTCCTCCTGGCTTTTGGAATAAATAAGTATATCGCCGATAAAGACAATTACGAATTTATCCAAGTACGGTTTACAGATCCTATTCATCATGTCCATAAATGATGCTGGAGCATTTGTTAGTCCGAATGGCATGACTGTAAACTCGTAATGACCATACCTAGTTCTGAAAGCAGTTTTAGGTATGTCTTCTTCTTGTACCTTCAATTGATGATATCCAGAGCGTAAATCTATCTTAGAAAAGTATCTAGCTCCTTGTAATTGATCAAAAAGATCATCAATCCTAGGTAATGGGTATCGATTCTTAATTGTAACTTTATTCAATTCTCTATAATCGATACACATTCGCATCGAACCATCTTTCTTCTTCACAAACAACACTGGCGCTCCCCACGGGGATGAACTAGGTTGTATAAATCTTTTGCTTAGTAATTCATCTAATTGCCTTTTCAATTCTAGCATTTCAGTGGGTGCTAACCGATAAGGTGCCTTAGCTATTGGTGTAGTTCCAGGAATTAGATGAATTCTAAATTCGACTTCTCTATTGGGTGGTAATCCAGGTAGTTCTTCCAGAAAGACATCCGGGTATTCTGATACTACCGGAATTTCTTTAAGTTCCTTACCTTTTGTGTTAATGATTACTGAAATCATATACACCACTTCTTGTTTTCTTGAATAACTGACCAACTTCATTACTGAAATAAATTTCAGTGGTTTTCGTGGCTTATCTCCTGTAATCACTACTAATTCTCCTGTGGGTGTATGAATTTCTATGGAATTCTTATCACAAAGAATTCGAGCATGATTGGCTACTAGCCAATCCATTCCTAACACAACATCAAATCCGGCTAAATTCATAGGTAACAGGTTTGCCGAAAATTTATGACCTAAAAGTTCTATCTTTCCTTCTCGCACAACCTTATCTATGTTAACAGAATTCCCATCTGCCGTTTCGACTGTAAAAATCTGCCTAAGGTTGGTTAAGGGTAAGTTAAGAGCTTGGCAGAATGAAGTATTTATAAAACTTTGGTTTGCACCAGAGTCAAATAATACTTTTGCATAAACGTCGTGAACTAGGAACGTACCAGCTATTACGTCAGGAATTAGTTCTGCTTCCTGAGTAGTCAACTGGAAGGCTCTTGCACTCTTCTTGGTAGTTCCTTCTGCAGGTTTGGCTTTGTTATCGGCTGGTTTGACTAGTTTTGGGCAGTCTGGTCTAAAGTGTCCAGCTTCTCCACAGTTGTAGCAGACTGTTGCTTTCTTCTTCCTGCAGTCTTCTTCTTGGTGCCCCGGGATTTTGCAGAAATTGCAATATCCTTTGCATCTTCCAAAATGCTTTCTTTTGCAGGCATTGCAAAATGGAACAGTGGAAGATTGCCCGGTTCCCTTTCTCTTGAAATTACTACGATTACCCATACGGAATCCTTGGGTAATCTTTTGGGCTACTTCCTTTTTCCGAGTTTCTTCTCTTGTGCGTACCAGTCCGTCCATTAGGGTGTTAGCTAATTCCACTGCATCGTCAATAGTGCGGGGTCTCGCAGCTTTAACAATATCACGGATTTCGCCAATCAATCCCCAAATATAGCGGGAAATAAGTACCGGCTCTGGCGAAGCCAAGGTTGGTACTACTCTCGCATACTCGAAGAATGTCGAAGTATACCCTCGACAGTCTACATCCACCATCCGGTGGTTCAGGAATTTATTTGTAATTTGTTCCTTTTCGTATTCAGGGTAGAATTTTCTTTCCACTAACTGCTGGAATTCTTCCCAACTCATGGCATAGGCCATATTTCTTCCCATGGCTTGAAGTACCGTATTCCACCATTCTAGCGCCCCTTCTTTAAAAAGATGTGACGCATACATGACCTTGTCTTCCTCGACACATTTACTTATCATAATTACTGCTTCGGTTTTCTCCAACCAATGCAGCGCCGCAGTTGCCCCTTCATTGCCTGCAAATTCAACCGGTTTACAGGCAAGAAACTCCTTGTAAGTGCAACCAGGTGTTGCAGCTTTCATTTTCTTAAGGAGCGAAGCTTGCATTCCATCGTTGTCGTTATGGTTGCCGCCTCCGTTTATACTATTACTGAAATTATCGCCATGTGTACGTTTGCTAGGAATAATTTGTTGAGGTTGATGCGTGTTAGGTGTATATGTAGGTTTAAGTATATTTTAAGCCCTTTTACACTTTCTTTAGCCAAGTTTTAAATTTATAAAACACGATATTTACTAACACTAAACACACATATGGGCAAGTGCACCCATCGTGAGCGTAGTATAGTGTTGGTAAGATACCGAGGTCGTCCAAGGACACAAGAGCTTTTAGTACCGGTTTATCCTCAACGTCTAATCAAATCAAAAGTTTAGAAAAATGTTTTAAACTAAGAAAATAAAAACTAACTAAAATGCTGAAAAATAAAAATAAAAGAAAAACAGATAGACAAGATGAATCACTTGGCTCCGACTCGTGTTTAGTGTAACCTTTGATTATTTTCGCACTTTTGCACTATTTAAGATATTATCTTAGTTATTGTAGTAGGCCCCTCTTTTGGAGGTGACGTTACCCTCAACCCAGTAGTTTGAGTCAGCAAGGATACAATCCTAAAGGGTCGGATTATTGAAAGATAATTAATTAAGTTGTTAATGCATAATGTGGTAGGCCCCTCTTTTGAAGGCGACGTTACCCTCGGCTAAGTAGTCTGAGTCAGCGGGGATACAGTCCTAAGTAGCCGGGTTAAAGTTTTAATAGTAGTTTAACTTATGAGGGGATCAAAGAGTTTGGACCCCCGCCATCCAATACCGTTAAGTATTGAAGGAGGTCCTACTAAATTTGACCCAGGTCCTTTGCAGGATCTATACACTGAACAATGGCAAGACTCTTACCAAACCGTTCTCTTAACCCCCGACCAGGTAGCCAACATACCTCCATATAGACCGTGGAGATATGAATGGTGAAAATCTTTTATTTTATATAAACAGTAAAATAATGCCAAGACACCACGGACAAACGATAAGGAAGAATCACCTTCAACATAAGAAACTAGTTATTAAAGTCATTAATACATAACCAATTAAAAAGTGCGAAAAGATTAAAAATAAAAAGTATTACACTAGACACTTTATCGTCACCAAGTGATGTAAGAGACTTAGGAAAACATGGCCTTGATTTTCAAGAACTCTTACGATCAATCTTGGATCCCGAGACGACTTACACACTCTATGATGGACAATGGATGATGGTGGTGGATGATGGTGTTATGGTGGTGGTGGGTGGTGGGTGAAGTGTGAGAGAGGTGGTGTGCCAAGGGATGGTTTGAGCTTGAGCCAAGCACTCCTATTTATAGGCTGAACAGAAGCTCGGGCACGGCCCCGTGTCCAGTGGGCACGGCCCCGTGTCCACATCCTTCTCTTTCTTCATTAATTGCTCTTGTCTTTATTAGTTGACCACGGCCCCGTGTCCGCTGGGCACGACCCCGTGTGCAGAAGCATATCTGTACTATCAAGATTTGCCTAGATTCTGCGAATCTTATAGTTGACCACGACCCCGTGTCCGCTGAGCACGGCCCTGTGGTGGGCGATGGAAGCTTCTACAACTTTGTCTTTTATGCTGACACTTGGTCACGCCCCCGTGCTCACTGAGAACGGGGTGTGTTCAGCTTGTATTTATGTTAGATTTTGCTTGGGAAGATGCTTTTGGGGAGGTCGGGCATGCCACGTTTGTTCCTTTTCTTGTATTTATGTTAGATTTAGCTGCCTTTTTGCTTCTTTTGTTAATTTGAGCTCATTTAATCCTGAAAATACAAAAGGAAGACAAAAACACACTTTTTCCAACATTAGTACTAAAAAGGGTTAGTTTTATGCCATAATTGATGTAATTTATATGTTGCATTTTGCACACATCAAATACCCCCACACTTGAATCTTTGCTTGTCCTCAAGCAAAACTCTTTATAATGTGGCTTTACACTCCCAAATGGAATGGGTAGAAGAGAAGGTTTTTGGGCTTGTCATAGAGTGTCGGGATTTCCAAGATTTTTTATTTAGTTTTATTTTTATTTATTTACAATCCTATTCGTCATGATTTATTTAAAACTTTTCATAAGATAAATTACTTATTAGGGCATAACATGCCTCTTTAAAATTCTATTTATATACAAGTTCACATACCTCACGGGGGATCACTCAACACTCGGCTGAAGATATATTTTAGTGAATCACTCGAGAGCGGCATGGAACTTACTCCTACCATAAGCTTGCCAAGCAATCAATCATCCTCCTTTTTAACTTTATACTTTTGTAAATATCAAGAGGTCTTTTTGGGTGAAGGGTTAGGCTTGGGTTAAAGTTAGGTGGTTGGGTTAGTGGTTAGTAGAAAAGGGCGAAAAAGCGTAAAAAGTATTGGTTTCCGTAAGACTCTCTATTTTTCAACTTTTTATTTTGATGAAGCCATAATTCCAAACAAAGTTATTTTTGATGAACTTGCTTGTTTATTTCTTTTGCTTCATCATCAACACATTTTTTTTTGAAAGTCATACGAAAAACCGAACTTGTTACTAAAATAAAGGGTTAAAAATAAAAAGGTTTTGGTGGGTGAAAGGGTGTTTGGTTTGGGTTATGAAATGAAAAGGTTTAGGCTCAAAGGGGTTAACTAGGGGAATTTTGGGTAGGTGGTAAAAAAATAATAATAATGGTGTAGAAATAAAAAGGGTTAGTCCTAATGCCTCTATCATATACTTACTCGGGTTTAAGTTGGTAAGGACCAGGAATGTATCGTCGTGGCAAGTTCTAGAGTTGTAAGAACCAAGCGGCTATTAACACAAGAAACGAAAAATGAGCATTTAGTTTAAATATATGTATTTGTATGCTCAATAAAGGCTCAAAACTCACTTTTGTGGGAATGGGTTTTTATGTGATCAAGTATATATAATTAAATTTTAACTAAGCTTGTCATGCCTTTTCATAATTTTCTTATGTTGGTTCTTTTTATCACGACGCTATCGGTTGTAAATTCGTAAAAATATAACCTTTTTAGAACTTGAAATTCCCAAGTTAAACCTAGACAAGTAAAAAAATGAAAATTTTTGAAAAAATTTGGGGTGATTAGCGGTTCCAATAGAGTTTTGTGTAACGCTTGTATTTAGGACTTGCAAGATTCAAGGTTTTAGCATCCCCCCCACACTTAAATTACACATTGTCCTCAATGTGTCCCAAAAATAAGTTTTTAGGTTGATTGAATGTGTAAAAAGGGTGAAAAAGCAAAAATTTTGTGTTACTGGGCGCTGAACACGGCCCCGTGTTGTCCGGGCACGGCCCCGTGTTCAAGTGCCAGTAACAAAAATTAAACAAAAGAAACAGAAGCCTGGACACGGGGGCGTGTTGGGTGAACACAGCCCGTGTCCAGTTACCTGAACTGGGTCTTTCCTGCAGACTGTGCAGCACGGGGCCGTGTTGGGCGGACACGGCCCGTGCCGAACTTACTGTAAACGAAGAAATTTTTTCGGACGGTCCTGTTTTCCTGCATGGGGTGCTGGTTCAAGCTTCCCTTGTATCCTTTGCCATCTCAAGTGTGTTTTATTCCTGAAAATTAAAACTAACTAGAAAACATAAAAATTAATCTAAACTAAGGATAGTTCCGCGGAATGCCTCCGTGGTGCGCCACGTTTATAAGGGTCCTTGGCTAGACCCAAAGCCTGGTCATATGTCACTCAAGTGGGATGTTTCGCATCCCATGTTGCACCGTCGGAGAGCGTCATCCAAGCTTGAGTCTATGACCTTCATGTAACAGAGATTTCTAGGAGGGTTTTGTGATTCCATTTTTTGATCTGATTAGAGTTTGGATTTTGTTTGTAAAGATTGGAAATGAAGGGATGTTTATATAATGTTTTGTTTTTAAGTTATACAACATGGCCCTTTAATAAAAGTTATTTACAAACTAGCCCCTGGAAAGGTCAAATGACAAGAATGCCCTCATGTGCAAGGCACATGATCAGATTTAACCAAAAAATCTAACTGGGTTTGGCCTAAAGGACATAACGTGCAAGATTTGCAAACATTAAGGACAAAACTCATCAATTTTAAAGACAAAGGACAGCGCCTGCAATTTTGGACATACATAAAGTACAAAACTTGTAATTTACTCTTATAATTATAGAGATTCCACGGACCAAATGGACAACAATTCTAAAACACTCCAAACCTTCACCTAATTATCCACGTTATCACCTACTTTTACATTTTATTCAAAATATATCTATTTTGTATAATTTTTTTTATTTACTTTATTTTTAGAAAATTATTAAAATTCTGGAAAAATAAATTTAAAAACTAAACAATCCATTAAATAAACACACTTACAAAAAAAAATTAAATTAAAACCTAAAAAAATATACCATAAAAACGCACTTAAAACCTAAAAAAACATACAAATAATAAAAAACACACATAAAACCTAAAAATCAACTTAAGCCTATCCATGGAAGAGTTTAAGATAAGAGTGAAAAGTTGAGTGTAGAATTTTAGTCTAAAACGGAAGATGAATTGAGAGTAAATGGTTGAGTGTGATAGTTTGAGACTTTGAGAGTGAAAGGTTGTAAGTGGAATTTTGAATGTTTGAGGTTGGTGTATGTTTAATTTAAAGTTGAAGTTGGTTAATATTTATTGGAAATTATATATATATTTAAAAAAAAAAAGCAACCGTCTAAATGTTTAATTTTTGAAAAGTTTATTTTTTTGAGTAAATTGCCAAAATCGTCCCTAAGGTTTGGGCATGGTTGTCGGTTTCATCCAAAACGAAACTTTTTTTGTGGCATACTACCCTTCATTTTTTATATTTTATTTTTGCCATTTTCATCAAAATCACTAACATCGTTTAAATTTAACGTTAACTTAGGAGCAATTTAGAGATTTACCCGATTTTTGATGTTTTTTAGTTTTCTTTTTATATATTTTTTACATTTAAATAAAAACCAATATATACAAGCTTCGGTTCAATTAAGAACCACCACGAGTTGTGAGAACCATGAGAACTCCTACTTTCCGCGCGAGTTGGGTCACAATTTTTTGCACAAACGTAGATGAAAATATTATATACACATCTGTAAAAAACAAAAAATATATTGTCGAGTCGATAGTTTTGTCTGATGTAATTTTTGTTTACGCGCTGATGTAATTTTTGTTACGACGATAAAAAAAAATTTACACCTCATGTAAATTTATGCATGCGACATTTTTATTTATTTTTTTATTTTTTTGAAACAATAGATTTTTTTAAAGATTTTTGAGAATTTTTTTTTTTGGAAAAACCTTTTTGAAGACCTAGTTCTCATTGTTCTCACAACTCAAGGTGGTTCTCATTTTATCTTAGCCCTATATATATATAGTGGAAGGTTCAAATGAGAAGAAATTATTTGTAAGAAGAAAAAAAAAGTTTCAACCAACAAGAATGTTTCATTTTACTTCATTTAATATTTGTATTTAATTTTATTTTAAGGGTATATTGGTAAATTTACATAGATCATTAATTTGTATTCTTACTTTTTAATAACTAAGTAAATTAAATTTGTAACTACTTTTCAAAATAGATAATTCTTTTTCAAATTAAAAAAACAACTTAATATAAAGTGTAGAATAAAATACAATCTGCAAGGTTGAGAAACAGGTTTCTGGTTCTGGTTTTCCTGTCTCGGCTTTAGTAGCACTAAGGTTTAGTGCTCTAAGCCTCGTATGTACCTGTTTTATCAATAAACACTCCACCAAAGCATAACAAACACCCTAGATTACCAATGTTCAACATCCTATTCATCACCAAGTTAGAAAAAGAGAAAAAAAATGCAGAAAATAAAAGAGTTAAAGGAAAGTAAATTGTTCGACACATGGCACGCAGGCCGGAAATTGTTCAAGATAAAAGGTTAACCTGGGGAGTCACCAACCAACCGCTTCTTCCTCCGCTCCTCCCGCCTAATCCATGTCTTCGTCCTCATCATCATCTCCACCATGCCCAGCAATGTACTCCCGGATATTTCCAATATCATCTTGGATATCGGATATGTTTCTCTCGATCGCCCCAACCCGGTTGTACGTGTTGCTTGCCATATTGTAGGTGTTCCTGGTGCACATGAGGTTTTCCTGCAATAAATCATGTAAACTTTGGAAGTTAGGAAAACCGCCTCCTGAGGAGGACTGGCCTGGATCACCATGGTGCTGGTACTGATACTGATGATGTTGTGGAGCGTGAAGGACAAGTGCCTCTTGCGGGTTCCATGCATGCCCTTGAATCCTTTGGAAGCTAACCGTCCCATCTTCAGCCTCATAGATTAGGTTCATTGAGCGGCAGATGTGTATGTCTATCCTACCCGACCATGGGCTCCTTCCGAATGACCTAGGTATGTTGGTGAAGTGCTTGAAGAGACGGTACACCCATCCCTCAAAGAAGATAGGGGTTGGTGCAGTAGCAAGGCGGTTATGATGCATGTTTCGGAGCATGAGGAACGGAACATCTAGGTGCCTACGGTTATGGATGCAGTGGAGGACAACCAAATCTCTTAACCCAACGACGCCACCGCTATCATGCCATTGGCTAAGAGAGTAGCCGAGGAGCCTATGGATGTATCGGTAGAGCGGATCCCTCAACTTCGTGCTCTTAGTGCTGCTCGGATTGTAATGCCCTTCACCAATCTGAGCCCACGCGGCTTGGCGATCGTTCTCATCTATCTCTCGCATCCCTCCAGTATTTTCCTCGTTACCTGCATCTTCTTCCGCATACAACCCGACAATCGACCCAAATTGTGCCATGGAGATCGAATACCTAGTTCCCCCACATCAGAATGCTACCCCATCATTGTCGAATGGGTCGCACCTTGAGTTGAACGTGAAGGTGCTATAGAATTCCAAAGTGCATTCGTGGACGGAACGGAGTCGAGTTGTTAAAGCGACTCTTAGTGGTCCTGTGACAAGGTTGTTGAAGCGATCAAGTTGGTTCACCAATGCTAACAAATCCGTGCATGCTTGCCTTGGGTATTCCTCCGGCCTTGTTTGAAGTACTTCATATCTAGCCCTAGCATCGAGCTCATTTGCGTTAAACCTCGTGAACTTCCTAGTCATCTGAAAGAATACACCAAAAGTTAGCACGAAACATTAGCATTTTCGGACAAAACTGCAAACAGTATGCTGGACACGACCCCGTGTTCAGCGGACACGGCCCCGTGTTCAGGCGTCTGTTACACAAAAATATCATTTTTCGACCCGGTTTCGAAAACTTGAAAATTTTTGGTCTAATAGGTGCGGTTTCCTCCGAAAATGAAACCCCAAGTGCCGTTTTTTCCCAAAACAACCCGTTTACCCATTCAATTTTATCTTTTTCGGTTCAAAAACAAGGGTTTGGGGTTTTTGTGAGAAATCGGGCGAATCTTTGAACAATACAAGTGGGTTTACTTCCTATAACACTAATCTAACTAAATGCTAACAGATTAAAGCAAAATTTTGAGGTTCGATCCGGGTGTAGTTCAAGAACCCTAGATTTTTCCCCAAATTTTTGGAGTTTTAACTACATGCAAATGCCTAATCTAACTAATAATAGTGATACAATCATACCTTGATGTTGTTAGAATGATAGGAGACGTTGAAAATCTGCGAAAATCACCTGGAACCAGAGCGTTTTCGGGGAAACAGGGCGTGTGGAATGAAGTAACTGTTATGAAAAGGGGAATATATCCCGACAGTAGCGCGGACACGACCCCATGTCCAGCAGACACGGCCCCATGTCCAGCGGACATGGCCTCGTGCCGAAATTTTTTTTTTAATGCTCGTGTGAGTGCCCTTTGTTTCCCAAAACTTGGTTAGAAGACTTACCGATTTAGATGTCGTCCCAATCGTTCGTAACTTACTAGGTATGATGTTGTTGCCTTTACTCATCCACCGTTTGAAGCGAGATTTCTTCCTCTTCATCCTCAATAAATCCTTGATAGAGTTTCAGTCGTTGGCCATTGACTTTGAATGGAGGTCCATTCCGAGATTTAATTTCTACTGCAACGTGTGGGAAAACATGGGTGATGGAAAAAGGTCCTGACCACCTAGACTTTAATTTACCAGGAAATAATCGAAGTCGTGAATTGAACAAAAGAACTAGATCTGCTACTCGAAATTCATTAGGTTTAATATGTTTGTCATGAAAGTTTTTCATTCTTTCCTTTTAAATTTCGGAGTTTGAGTATGCATAATTCCTAAGCTCGTCTAATTCATTTAATTGACAAAATCGATTTTTACCAGCAAATTCTAAATCTAAGTTTACATTTTTAATTTCCCAGTAGGCTTTGTGTGCAGCTTCTACTGGCAAGTGACAGCTTTTTCCATAGACTAGCTTATATGGGGTTGTCCCTATTGTTGTTTTATAAGCAGTTCGAAAAGCCCATAAAGCATCAACTAATTTATCTGCCCATTCCTTTTTATTTAACCCTACGGTTTTTTCGAGTATTCGTTTTAAACCTCTATTAGTCACTTCGGCTTGTCCGTTTGTTTGAGGGTGATATGCTGTTGAGACCCGGTGATAGACCCCATATCTTGTTAAAAAAATTTCAAGTTGATGGTTGCAAAAATGGGTACCTCTATCACTTATTAATGCTTTAGGTGTGCCAAAACGAGAGAATAATTTTTTCAGAAATCTTACCACGACTCTTCCATCATTTGTTGGAAGTGCTTCGGCCTCGGCCCATTTAGACAAGTAGTCTACTGCCACAAGTATATATTTGTTTCCTTTTGACGGTGGGAAAGGTCCCATAAAGTCGAGTCCCCACACATCAAAAATCTCACAAACAAGAATGCCATTTTGTGGCATTTCGTTTTTGGAAGAAATATTACCTGTTCGTTGGCACGCATCATAAGTCTTGACAAGACTTTGGGCGTCTTTGTAAATGGTTGGCCAATAAAATCCTGAATCAAATACCTTTCGTGCGGTACTAGCGGCACCATGATGTCCTCCGTATGGACCTTCATGACAATGGCGGAGAATTCTTCGTGCTTCACTACCATGTACGCATCGTCGGATGAGTTGGTCGGCACACATTTTGAAAAGGTATGGATCTTCCCAAAAATAGTGTTTCACATTGGCAAAGAATTTTTTCCTTTGATGATGTGGCCAACCCTTAGCGACTATACCGCTAGCTAGGTAGTTAGCATAGTCGGCGTACCATGGTTCTTCCTTGTATTCCACCATTTCTAGGGACTCCGTTGGAAATTTTTCATTGATTTGCTCATCCCTGGTTGCCTCCAAAGCTGGGTCTTCTAAGCGCGAAAGATGATCTGCTGCGGTATTTTCTGCTCCTCTTTTATCTTTGATTTCAATATCAAATTCTTGGAGGAGTAGAATCCACCGAATCAAACGTGGTTTTGCGTCCTGCTTTTTGAAGAGATATCGAATGGCTGCATGATCTGTATAGACTATAGTTTTAGAAAGTACAAGATAAGAACGAAATTTCTCAAAAGCAAATACCACAGCTAGTAATTCTTTTTCAGTTGTTGTGTAATTTTCTTGTGCATCGTTAAGTGTTTTACTAGCATAATAAATTGGGTGAAAATGCTTTTCTTTTCTTTGTCCTATGACAGCTCCAACTGCAAAGTCACTGGCATCGCACATGATTTCGAAAGGAAATTTCCAATCAGGCGCTATCATGATAGGTGCATTGACTAGCATTTCCTTTAAGGTTAGAAATGCTTGATTGCAATCCTCATCAAAGATGAAAGGATCATCTTTTTCTAGTAATTTTGTTAGAGGCCTTGAGATTTTAGAAAAGTCTTTGATAAACCGCCTATAAAATCCGGCATGCCCTAGGAAACTTCTGATAGCTCTAACGGAGGATGGGGGTGGTAGTTTAGAAATGGTATCTATTTTGGCTCGATCCACCTCCATTCCTTCGCTTGAGATATTGTGACCGAGTATTATTCCCTCCGTTACCATGAAATGGCATTTTTCCCAGTTAAGGGCAAGGTTAGTTTCCTCACATCGGGATAGAATTCGTTCAAGGTTATCGAGGCATTGGTCGTATGAATCCCCAAAGATAGAAAAGTCGTCCATGAAGACTTCCATTGTCTTTTCTATCATGTCGTGGAAGATGGCTACCATGCAACGTTGGAATGTTGTGGGGGCATTACATAGACCAAACGGCATGCGTCGATAAGCAAAAGTTCCATAGGGACATGTGAAGGTTGTCTTTTCTTGGTCTTCGGGTGCTATCGGGATTTGAAAGTAACCTGAAAAACCATCCAAGAAACAATAAAATTTATGACCGGATAATCTTTCTAACATTTGATCAATGAAGGGTAAAGGAAAGTGATCTTTTCTTGTTGCTTCATTTAATTGTCTATAATCTATACATACTCTCCATCCTGTGACGGTTCTCATTGGTATTAGTTCATTCTTTTCATTAGTTATTACCGTCATACCTCCTTTCTTTGGAACTACTTGGACGGGAGTTACCCAAGGACTATCGGAGATAGGATAAGTAAGTCCGGCGTCAAGTAATTTGATGACTTCGTTTTTAACCACTTCTTGAACATTAGGATTTACTCGACGTTGTGGTTGTATTACCGATTTATAGTCATCATTCATTAAAATTTTGTGCGTACACATGGAATGACTTATTCCTTTAATATCTACCAGCTTCCAAGTGATCGCATTTTTGTGTTTTTTCAAAAGGTTAATTAATCTTTCTTTTTCTAATTTATCTAACTTAGACGAAATAATTACAGGTAACTTACCATCTTTGTCTAGAAAAGCATATTCCAAACCTTTTGGAAGTTCTTTGAGCTCAAGAGGTGGGTCTTTAGGAGACTCCTTATTTGGTTGCTCATTTTGATCAAGAACCTTAAAAGTTTGTTCTATGGCGACCTCTTCTTCAACAAAGTGGTCAAACTTTTCACTTGTATCGGGTGGTTCATCTTCATCTTCAATTAGGGGGTCATTATTGCCGAATGGATATTTCATTGACCGTTCAATATCGACACTTTTTTTAAATGCCCCTAATTGAAGAGGTAGATTGTTGAACTTCCGGTTTTTCAAAGCTTCGTGAGTTTTTACAAATGGTCGTCCCAACACTAGAGGAGCGTCATCGAGAATTAGGGGTGTGCATGGGTCGGTTTGGGTCGGTTTTTACTATTAACCATAACCATAACCGCTAGTTCGGTTATAGAGTTTTGGTAACCATAACCATAACCAAACTTCGGTTATGGTTAATCGGTTATGAAGTCGGTTATGGTTCGGTTTTGGTTAATTTTGGTTAAGTAACCAAGCAAGGTTTGAAATAAATAGGGTTGTGCACGATTTGAACTTAGCTTGAGCCTATTTTATAAGATAACGAAGACTAAACTTTTTGGTTAAACTACCGATTTAGAGTTCTTTTTAATAAGGTAATTCTCAAACAAAAACAATTATGGCCATAACACCTTAGTTCTGTATCAAAATAAATGGCATCTACATCAAGATCATTTTGTTACTAACATACCTTTATCTTAGTAAAAAACCCTCTATATGGTTTTGTAAAACACAAATCTATTATATAAAGTTAACATCACAACATCGGTTCGGTTTCGGTTATATTCGGTTAACCAAAGCTTCATAACCATAACCATAACCGATTGAGCGGTTATACAAAGTTTCATAACCATAACCATTGGTTATATTGGTTATCGGTTATTAGTGGTTCGGTTATGTCGGTTATGGTTCGGTTATTGGTTATGGTGGTTAATTTGCTCACCCCTATCGAGAATGACAAAGTCGGTGGGGACTACCATTTGATTTGTTTGAACCAAGACATCCTCAACTACACCGATTGATTTTATTACCTTTCGATTGGATAGAAAAATGGGTATTTGAAGTGGAGAAAAATCACTAATACTTAATTTTTCGAAAATTTAGTTAGGCATTATGTTAACACAAAGATCTTTATCGATTGTGACATTACTAATAAATGAATTTTGAAAGAAACATGGAACCGGTGTAATGTTAATTTCAAATGGGTCTTCTTTTATTAGTGAGGTTTGATCAGTAGTTAACTTAATACTTACCGTTTCGTCAATTTTAGTGTTAGTGTTTAACTCTTTTAAAAACTTAGCATGAGTGGGAACTAAACAATGATTTTCAAAAGAAGGTGACAAGAGATTAATTTCTTCAAAATTAGACTCTTCTTGAATTTTATTGTTAACGGACTCACCTTTTTCGTTGTTTAACCCATGTGTCGGTTTTTCACTTATTTGTTCTTCCATTTTTACACCTTCAGTTATTTCTTCTTTAATTAATTTTTCTTTTGCGCGGGACTCCTCTTCCCTTGCGCGAGATTCTTTTATATAGCGATCGATAACTCTAAGGTGTTCTAATATCCTCTCAGTAACTTCGGTTATAGAAAAAGGATCGGGATTTTCAGAGCTTGAATCCGGTTGTTCGATCCTTTGTTCCTCATAATACCCATACGAAGTAGATGGTTCACACCATTGTTCTTCATTGTAAGCATATGATGGATAAGGATCGTAATTTTGTTCTTCATAATACTCATATGAGGTGGGTTGTTCGCGCCATGGTTCCTCATAATAAGCATACGAAGGTGGTGGCTCATATCTTGGTTCCTCAAAGTATGAGTAAGAAGGCTAATACCTTGGTTCATCAAAATATGAGTATGAGGGAGGAGGTTCATACCTTTGGTCTTCATAGGATGTGTATGAAGTTGATGGCTCGTACCTGGGCTCCTCATAGTAGGTGTATGAATTGGATGGTTGATATGAATGATTATATTGAACCGAGTGCGGATTACTACAATTAGTGCAATAGTTACTCCTATAATCATCCTCCTCATAGGTGTAGTTGTAACCTTCTGAGTATTGATCCATAAGAATCACTCAGCAGACCACAACCAAGTCTCGAGATCAGAAAACAAAAATAAAAACGGAAACAGAAACAGAGGTTGGACACGGCCCCGTGTTCAGGATCTGTATCTGGGCGTTTTAATTAAATTTACTGATTTCGTTGAGCACGGGGCGTGTTCAGTGAGCACGGCCCGTGTTCAAGCTACTGTTACTGGGTGTTTTATGAAAAATGTGCAGCACGGCCCCGTGTTCAGTGAACACGGCCCCGTGTACAGGTTACTGTAAATGCAAAACTAAACTAAAATGGAGAAAAATATGCGCGCGTTTTAAAAAGGTTTTGAAAAACTGATTAGGCCATCGATTTTAAGCTTTCTTAAAATCCTTGTGTCCCCGGCAACGGCGCCAAAAACTTGATGCGTGTTAGGTGTATATGTAGGTTTAAGTATATTTTAAGCCCTTTTACACTTTCTTTAGCCAAGTTTTAAATTTATAAAACACGATATTTACTAACACTAAACACACATATGGGCAAGTGCACCCATCGTGAGCGTAGTATAGTGTTGATAAGATACCGAGGTCGTCCAAGGACACAAGAGCTTTTAGTACCGGTTTATCCTCAACGTCTAATCAAATCAAAAGTTTAGAAAAATGTTTTAAACTAAGAAAATAAAAACTAACTAAAATGCTGAAAAATAAAAGAAAAATAGATAGACAAGATGAATCACTTGGCTCCGACTCGTGTTTAGTGTAACCTTTGATTATTTTCGCACTTTTGCACTATTTAAGAGATTATCTTAGTTATTGTAGTAGGCCCCTCTTTTGGAGGTGACGTTACCCTCAACCCAGTAGTTTGAGTCAGCAAGGATACAATCCTAAAGGGTCGGATTATTGAAAGATAATTAATTAAGTTTTTAATGCATAATGTGGTAGGCCCCTCTTTTGAAGGCGACGTTACCCTCGGCTAAGTAGTCTGAGTCAGCAGGGATACAGTCCTAAGTAGTCGGGTTAAAGTTTTAATAGTAGTTTAACTTATGAGGGGATCAAAGAGTTTGGACCCCCGCCATCCAATACCGTTAAGTATTGAAGGAGGTCCTACTAAATTTGACCCAGGTCCTTTGCAGGATCTATACACTGAACAATGGCAAGACTCTTACCAAACCGTTCCCTTAACCCCCGACCAGGTAGCCAACATACCTCCATATAGACCGTGGAGATATGAATGGTGAAAATCTTTTATTTTATATAGACAGTAAAATAATGCCAAGACACCACGGACAAACGATAAGGAAGAATCACCTTCAACATAAGAAACTAGTTATTAAAGTCATTAATACATAACCAATTAAAAAGTGCGAAAAGATTAAAAATAAAAAGTATTACACTAGACACTTTCTCTTCACCAAGTGATGTAAGAGACTTAGGCAAACATGGCCTTGATTGTCAAGAACTCTTACGATCAATCTTGGATCCCGAGACGACTCACACACTCTATGATGGACAATGGATGATGGTGGTGGATGATGGTGTTATGGTGGTGGTGGGTGGTGGGTGAAGTGTGAGAGAGGTGGTGTGCCAAGGGATGGTTTGAGCTTGAGCCAAGCACTCCTATTTATAGGCTTAACAGAAGCTCGAGCACGGCCCCGTGGTGGGCGATAGAAGCTTCTACAACTTTGTCTTTTATGCTGACACTTGGGCACGCCCCCGTGCTCACTGAGCACGGGGCGTGTTCAGCCTTCTGCTCTCTTGTTTTGCTTGGGAAGATGCTTTTGGGGAGGTCGGGCATGCCACGTTTGTTCCTTTTCTTGTATTAATGTTAGATTTAGCTGCCTTTTTGCTTCTTTTGTTAAATTGAGCTCATTTAATCCTGAAAATACAAAAGGAAGACAAAAACACACTTTTTCCAACATTAGTACTAAAAAAGGGTTAGTTTTATGCCACAATTGATGTAATTTATATGTTGCATTTTGCACACATCAGAGGTTCAATTGGATTTCGGGCAGCAGCAAGAATTGTTGGAATAGCATTGGTTATTCCCTGAGCAACGATATTCTCGATATCTTGCCTATTCAGAAATTGATCTTCATTGTTTTGCTCAGAATGATTAACTTCATTAACGGGTTCATTACCAGCGTGTTCCATCTGGTAATTAATTAATATAAATAATTAGCAGAAAATAATTAATAATCAAACATAACAAAACAATTGCACATAATTACGTTAACAAGTATAGCCAAAATTGTCGATTTTTCAACGTTCGATATTTTATATATTATAATAGGCATCCGTACACCCTAGTTATCTTACACAAGTTTTATTTTTAAGTTATTTCATATGATTATATTATTATATTCTTATTAAACATATGCTTCCTCCATCACATGCTATCCCATCAGCTGGCATTTTTAGTAACGACGTTCCCTCTCATCGTACTTCCAGGAGATCTGTTCTCCCACCTCTCGGATTCGATTTCCTGCATGCATCAACTCCTCGCCAAAATGGCGGAGCTCAGCAGGTTCTCATTGCTCATCGGTGGGTTTGGGGCAGGTTCGGGGTCAAACTGAGGGAGAAAAGTATAAGGGTTATTTAAAAGATTCTGGAATTGCTAATCGTTGGTCCACCATTCTTCCATTTCTCCTAAAGGTCGGGTGTTGACAAGGGGATCTAGGATGGCTGGTTCCAAGTTTACTGGAAGTTGGGTTTCGGCAGGATAAGTAAAAAGGTTTTCATTAACAGGCTTGAGGATATCACAACTTGCTAGTATGTAATCTAGCTCCTCCTGCAATGGCATTTCCTCGGCTTGCTTGGAGCTTTCTCCAACCTCTATTCCTTTTCCTTTATCCATTGGGTCCTCCGTCTTGGCAACTTTCCTAGTTACTGGTGTCCTTCTGCGCACACGCCTCCAGCCCACAATTCTTCTTCTTTTCTTTGGCTTGGGTTTCTCTGGAGGTTGAGCTTGAAATTCCATAGGTTCCTCAACATTGGCACAATACCCAGTAAAGTCTTTGGAAACTTCCACATTAACAGAATAGAGATTGAGATTTTGAAGGGCTTCAGATAGTTCATTCATGCTGTTTAGCAGATATGAAGAAACACACAAAGTTCTAGGTTAAAATTTTGTAACTTGAATTTTCACATAATTACATAATGGCAACTAGAAAATTTTAAATATTAATTATAATTATCTAATTTATACAAACCATTTATTGAAACAACACATATTTATTACAACTAAAATTTGAAATATACTAGTGGTTATTTAATAGATTAAAGTTTCTGGCTTGTAGGTAGCACAGGTGATGGTACTGATTTTGGTGATTTAATCAAAAGTTTGCATTTACTGCTACAGTGGCTAACATGTAGAGATCTGCCCATTGTTCATCTAACTCATCTTCCCATGGAGGGTTATTGCCTATTTCCTGAGTTTCCTTATTACTCATCACTCCTTTTGGTTGTGACTTCTTTATTTTCTCTTGACTTTTTCTAATAATCCAACTTCTTTTATTAGGGGAAAGTGGTTTCTCAAATTGTGCCTTACGAACAAATATTTCTTCCTCAGTTTCTGCTGAGTATCTTAAGGAATTTGATTGGGATGAGTTTCCCTTATCTTTTGGTACACTATCTAATTTAAGATAGATATCCGAGATTCTTTGCTTACCCATACTGTAACTAACAATTAGTCAGTTAAAACATATAATCACTAGACTATAATCAGGAAAATTAAGTATTTTAAATACTTAATAGGCTTAAATCAGTGGCTCTGATACCACCTTTTCCTGTCACGGCCCCTGCCCCGGTTTGACCCGGTCAAGGAGCCGCGGGACAGGAACCCATGGTATTTATTAATTGAGTTGACAGCGGAAGATTTTTAACAAGATCTTTTTAATATTTGAAATGCCTGATTATTTTATTTTATAATTCGGAATAAACCCCGTAATTTACAATAGAGGAATTTCACTAAGGAATTCCCTGATTATAAAACATGTTTATTTATTTTAACTGAGCCACCTCTTCAAGCTTTGTTAGTGCTCCGTAGCACGTTTTCCTTGATTTATAGCAGGTCGCCTGAAACATGTTTAAAAATATTTTATCAGCGGGGAAATACTGGCGAGTCACTCAATTTGATAAAATGACATATAGTTATAAATTACAGCATAAGAGCGATTACAATGGCTTCTATCTTATTTTTATCTGGCGCCGTGTCACCTGGTGACGATGGTCATACCACTATTGGGTCCTTCCCCAAGTAGTGATGATTATCACTGTTAGGATTTATTAGCCTAACCGTGAGAAATTAGTAATGTGCACAATACCCCAATTAGCCAGTGATTCAAGATAACCATGACTTAATCCTTGTAATTATAACTTTTGAAAATGCTTTGAGTATTGTAAAATACCTTTTGATAAAAAGAGAATGACTCACATTGCAGATTTATACGGGCAGAATTTAGCCTACTGATTAGCCTTGTAACCTAAATTAAATAACAATGCACACGAACTAGGTCAGTAACTAATACAACATTTACGATAACTCACGAGATTAAAACCCTCACAACGAATGTCAAAGTGCTATACTTAAACATCCGTCGAATTCACGACTAATGACAAAGTATGGCCCTAATGTGGGCATCACTAAAACATCCATCGGATAGTTTCAATCGATCGGACATTGAATCGTAGCAACGATCGAGTTAATACCCTGTATCGTAGCAGCGCCTAGCTATATTGAAAATGAATTTCGAATGTGAGCAGTGAGACTTCGTTTTTGTGAAAAGATTTTAACACCAGTGAACTGCTCGTAGCCTGTCCTATTTATAGCTGAAATTTGGGACCCACGCGGCCGCGTGAACCCTAAGCCGATCCTTACGCGGCCCGCGAGGAGGTCTAGTCGTAGATTAGGGCATCCGTGTCACTGGTAGGCATGCCACGTGGATGACACGTGGATCTGGACGCTTATCCAGTCAAACTTAGAGTTGACGCGGCCCGCGTAAGGGCCCTCTTGTTCTTTACGCGGCCCGCGAGAGGGTATAAAATATGATTTTCTTGATTTTTGACATGGATTAGGGTTTCGGGGTCCGGGTTTTCACTTATGGGTCGTTTTAGAACATTTTTGAAGGTCCTTACACCTGACTTGCTCGAAAGTCAAGGCTGAACATCAAAGACCCTCTAGCTTACTCGAACAACCCCTAATCCCTATGTGGAAGTGGGAGAGTATAGCTATGGACTTCATAACAAAGCTTCCGCGTATGCCATCAGGTCACGACAGCATCTGGGTTGTCTTTGACCGTTTGACCAAATCTGTTCATTTTCTGCCAATACGAGAAGACTACAAGGTAGAGCGATTAGCCCGAATCTACACCGATAAGATCATTTGTCGACATGGGACGCCTCGCGACATCATCTCTGATCGTGATGCTCGGTTCACCTCGCGCCTGTGGGAAACGTTTCAAATGGCTCTCGGTACTACGCTTAACCTAAGTACCGCAATCCACCGTCAAACCGACGGTCAGACTGAGAGAACGATTCGTACTCTTGAAGACATGCTCCGTTCGTGTGTCATAGATTTCGGTGGTAATTGGGACGCTTACCTGCCTTTAGTCGAATTCTCGTATAATAACAGTTATCATTCCAGCATTCAAATGGCACCGTTTGAGGCTTTATACGGAAGAAAATGTCGATCGCCTATTGTATGGCACGAGATCGGGCACTCGCAATTAACCGGTCCTGAGCTATTGCAAGAAACGACTGACAAAGTCCTCCAAATCAGAGACAACATGCTGAAAGCTCGGAGTCGTAAGAAAAGTTACGCCGATAGACGACACAAGCCCCTTGAATTTGACGTTGGCGACTACGTACTCCTAAAGGTATCACCTTGGAAGGGTGTGGTCAGATTCGGCAAGAAAGGGAAACTAGCGCCTCGATATGTTGGACCTTTTAAGATTCTGGAAAGGATCGAAAAAGTCGCCTACAGACTCGAACTACCGGAGGAACTTAATAACGTCCACCCGACTTTCCACGTTTCGAACCTTCGAAAGTGCCTGGCTGAGCATGATTTAATTGTACCTCTAGAAGATCTCCAAGTAAACAAAATGCTACACTTCGTGGAGAAGCCTGTCGAAATCATGGATCGCCAAACCAAGCAGCTCAGGCGCTCGTGCATTCCCATTGTGAACGTCCGATGGGAAGGCAAACGAGGCGCAGAGTTCACTTGGGAACTCGAAAGCGACATGAAGGCGAAGTACCCGCAGTTGTTTGTTACGGCTTCGGCCTAATTTCGGGACCAAATTCCCTCAACTAGGGGAGGTTGTAACACCCCATGTTTCGAAAGTCAAAGTCAAAGTCAAGATTGAAGTCAAAGGGAGACAAGATTGCTGATTGCAATCTGTCACTCCTTGCTCAAATCCTGTTTTGACTTCTTTGACTCGTATATAGTCTTTTATGCTTTACGTTAGTTGTATTATGTAGAGTACTTATTAATAATCGAGGTTTATTCGATATTTATCGCATGTTTTATCGCTTTATCGTTGATCGCACTTGCAACTCGAATTACGCGTTCCGGATATTATTCTATGTGTGTGTGTGCCTTATGTGTTACTTGTGCATGTTAAATTATGTTTATGTGGGGTGATTAATCAAAACGCAATCGAAACTCAATCGCAATCGAATCGCAAACGCTAAACGCAAGCCAATTAAGGATGATTGTATGTTGATATAGTAGTTGGGATTAAAAGTAATTTGAATAGGAAACTCTATCGCATCGCAACGCTCAGCACGCGAATCGAAATCGCAAAACCCATCCCGCCGTTCACTCCAATCGAGTGGCCAGCCGATCGAGCTGCCACCCGATCGAGTTGCCACTCGATCGAGGTGCCACTCGATTAAGCAGCCACTCGATCGAGCAGCCACCCGATCGGGTTGCCACCCGATCGACCAGCCCCCTCCTCCCCTTTCCTGTTATGGAAACCCTATAAATACCCCTGTCAACATCACAAACTTACCTTTTTCTGCACCTCTCGTCCGACCAGCGCTTCTTGCCCACTTTTCTTCAGATTTCTCGCGATTCTTGTAAGTTTTCAACCTAAATCTTGTTCTAGGATGATGTCATCGTGGTGTTCTTATGAACTTCATATTTTGGCTTCAATCCACCAAGAACAACTTAGATCTGAACGAATTCCACACAAATGAACAAAGATCTTTCATAGATCTGAACACATCCATGGTGAAAATGATTGAAAGATGGTTTTCCAACTTTCTTTCATCTCTTTTACACTCAATGCACTCAAAACCGATAGAAATGGAGCTTGTTCTGACCTTCTACTCTTTCATGTCGATGTGTTGGTTCGAGATCTGGATTCTATCCACGAGATGTTGATTTCGGGTTTGAACATAAACAACCAACTCGAACCGGGAACTGTTCGGACCAGGGTGATTCCTGTCCGGCCAGCTCACTTGGGACGAGATAAGGGTTCCGTTGTACAAACAAGACATCAAAATGCCTCATTCAAAACTACAACACTCCAAACAGAAAACGGTGTTAGAACGATCAGACCGTCGAAACGGACTACCGTCCGATCGGGTTACCACCCGATCGGATTGCCACCCGATCGACCAGCTGTCCGATCGGGCTGCGCTTGGTTCTATACTTAAACCATTTTTCTCAAACTAATTAAGGACCTGAACGTTGAAACGGACTACCACCCGATTAGATTGCCATCCGATCGAGTAACCGTCCAATCGTGTGACGTTTAGAGACTTAACAATTTTCAACATGTTCACTCCGAACGGATTGCCACCTGATCGGATAGCCATCCGATCGAGTGACCGTCCTGCTATGAAGTTGTTCTCAACCTGAGAAGCCTTGCCAATTGGATTGCCGTCCGATCGAACTACCGTTCGATTGACCGACCTAAAAGGTAGAGAAACTTCTCCATTTTCAAAATGCTACAACGAAAACTTCAAACGACAAGCCATCATACACAAACACATCCATCCCAAACGAGGTGACTATCCAATCGAGTGACCACCCGAACGGATTGTCATCCGATCGACCGGCCACCCGATCGGATTGCCACCCGATCGGATTGTTGTTCGACCCACTGACACTTTGTATCGTTTTACGCGCCGCTTATCGTTTATGCTATCGTTTTGATCAGGCTAATCTCACTCTCTAGCGCTCCCTTCAATCCATCAATCGCTGTGAGTATACTCGAACCCTTTTTGCTTTACGCACTTTTGGGTGTTACATACGTTACTTATACTAAATCACATCGAACACACTACGCAATACTTTAACGCTAACCGTTACCGCATGTTATACGTGACTTAATGAATGCTTGTTTGTTATGTTTACACATGGAATGCTGTCTACCTGCCTTAGCAACGATAGTACTATAGTTTGGACTCAGCACCTGTTCACTCAGGGGTTGTTAAGGACAATTTGTTACATGGCTCATAGTGGTGAGTGTGTATTACGAACTGCCTTGGGCAGTCAACCCGCAGTCATTGGTATTGATAGGTTCATGTCGATAACTTACGTGCTTCATTTCACACTGTGTACATGCTGGTTATGTGTAACGATTTCGAACTCTATATGCTATTATCAAACTTGTATGCTCACCTTTACACTATGTGTATTGACTTTTACTTTAACGTATGTGACAGGTGCTTAGGATGTTTATATGCTTAGCTTGCTGTGAAATCGAGGCTAGGAAAGGTCTAGAAACAAATAAACAATTGTCTGTATTTGAAATCTGAGTTGTCGGAACAAAACAATTTGACTAGATCTTGACTGTAATAATTATGTTATCTTTTATGACATGGTATGGGACATGTTGCTTTAAATAATTGGTAACTATAGTTGTTATGGAAACTTCTGGACAATCTGTTTCGCTCAGTGCCACGCCCCGATGTTTCCGCCATCGGTTGGGGTGTGACAGGTGAAGCTTCTAGGATTTTGTGCTCAAAAACATGAAATCATGTTGGTTTATGTGAATTGATCAGACATGACAGAACAATATTACCTCGCATACTCACAATCAGTTCAAAGCGCATGCAAGCAGGAGCGGACAAGACTGGTCATTGGTGTCACTTGATGCTTGTAATTTCTTTCTATATGTACATATCAACCGATGCCATGTGACCTTTTCATATGTAACTGACATTATATTCATACACTGAGGCATACTTTTTAGGTGAAAAAGACAGATGTCATGTGAAGCATACTTTTCAGCCAAAAAAGTGGCTTCAGCCGCAGGTGAGGTGCGCGCCACATGTACATATTGAATTTTGGTGCATCTTGATGGCGACTTCAAGGCTGAGATCAAATCCATTGATGCTCAAGAATCCCTAAACGGTGGAGTCAGTGTTGTGGTAACTGGATACATGACTGGAATGGATAATATTCAACAGCAATTCACACAATCTTGAAGTCCTAGCACCTCAAGACAAAGCAATTGCACACTCCATTACTTGACAGGTTTGGCTTTCTTAACAACTCACTATCCATCATCAATCTTGTCACACCCCAACCGATGGCGGAAAAATCAGAGTGAGACGAAATAGATTGCAAGAGACTTCATAACGCTATTTGTTTCGAGTAGTTAATGATTACATTTTACATTGCTTGAACTAGAAATACCATAAGTTTGAAATAATAAAATGCAACAAGTATTCAAGTAATTAAGTTCCATTTCATTGATTAATGATCTCATACAAAGGTTGGAAACACATTACAACATGTTTGGAAATAAATTACAATACAACAAGTATTAAAGTTTAAATGCGTTTCTAGGCAATCCTACTAGATTCCTTGCAGCCATAATTTATATCAACAACCTGCAATACATGTTAAAGCATAATTCAATACAAAAAAAGTATTGGCGAGCATACAAGTTTGAGTATAAGTATAGAAATGTTTTAAACAGATTTTTCATGGCAATGAATAAGTACAATCATATGAATTTAACACGTATGATTTCAAGTATAACACGTATGATTGCAAGTATAACATATATGAGCAAATATAGAGATTATTTGTATAAATAGAATTCTAGCATGTTTGTATATTTGATTCAAAGTACATGTATTGCATCCCAAAGGTAATAAGGCATAAAAGGGATCGAGTATGCTCACAGTTTTGCAAAGCTTCTTTTGGTAATTCCGTGAAGAGTTGAAGGTTGAATGATGGAACACCGAGGACACATTTTAGTCCTTGAGGAATTCGAGTCTTGTCCTTGCTAATGCAAAGAATTAGAGAGAATTCGGAGATTTTAGGAGTATTGTAAAGATAAATATACATTTATATTCATTTTTATAATAAAAAAATTAGGTGAATTTGATAGGTTTCGTTTTATAAATTTAACACGATTTGTTTTACCGATTTTACGAAAAACGGGCAGAGTTTCCTCTGTTTTTGGACGATCCCGACAGCCAAAGTGTCGATTATTATTTCCAAAGTCAACAATAACAAAACAATATGTAATTACATCTATTTCTATGTATTTTATAACCAAATTATATATGATGCGGTTTTGTGATAACAAAATATAAAACAATACAATTAGAATATTTATGTCGTTAAAATACCAAGTCTCGTGTTTACCCGACGAGACTTTAGATTTTAATTAGATATAAACTGTATCAGTGGCCTTTAATATGGTGGTTATACTAAAAACAAGTTGTATTAACAGAAGTGAAAGTGTTTGATTTTCTATTTTATAAGAACACATTAGAATGACGTCGTCATCCTCTTTAAACAAACCGTCGAAACTGAAGTTATGTAACTGTAATTGTTTTAAGATTTAGTTCATGATTCCCTTAATCGATGATACTTGCTTTTTAATTCATTTAAGTGAGTTATGGAGTCGTCTTCTTTATTAAAAAAAAACAATCGACTAAAACTGAACCAAAACCAAAATCACCATTCTTTACAATTTGTTTTCTTCACCAATCTGATGTTGAACCAATTGTGTAGAAATAAACAAATCACAAAAAAAGGTATCGATTTAGTTTAGAAGAATATACAGAATCGTGTGGCGTGAGTTCCTACAGTCTGACCTGATTTGACCGAGCCGCTGACCCGACCGGAAGCTGAACCGAGATGCGACCCGAACCAGAACCAAACCCGCACATGAATCTGAGCCTACTAACTGAGTCCCGAAACTGAACCGACATAACCACCAGATCTTCATCAACATCAACAGATTATCATCATCAACAGTTATCCTCATCACCATCCTGACTCGACAACAGAACAAGCCGGAAGAAAAGGATCGAACCAAGTCAATAAAACGAAAAGAGAAGTCGAGGAGCTTACCGAAGATGTTAACTCGAACCGTGGTTGCCAGAGCTCCTTTATCGGAGGAGGAATTGACGCCGGAGGCACCACTGTCGCCGCCGCAAACGGCGGTGCCGTCGCCTAGATACTCCCGCTGGTCAGGTTCTGGTTGCCAAACAGATGCGAGAGAGAGATGAGCGAGAGTGGAGGGTGGTCGTGGTGTGCGCATTTTGGAGAAGAAGGGCGGATGATAACCGCCGCCGCCACCTGGTCGTTCGCCGGTGAAACAGAGGGAGAGCGAGGGGGGTGTTGGGTGAAACAGTTCAACGAAATGGACGGCTCAGGGGTGTATGTCACCGGAGCAGGAGAGTGGAGGTGTGGGTGTAGCGTAACAGGTGGGGATTGAGGAGTTGTTCGTCGCCGGAAGTGGCTCCGGTTGCCGTAGCCGGCAGTACCCAGACGAGAGATAGGGATCGATAGAGTTGGGAGTGGTGTGCGGCTGCTATGGTTCTCACTAGGGTTTCTCCCCCAAAAATGTTGACAAGAAAGAATGATGCTTTAAATAGTTAGGTTTCCAAGTGGGCTTGGGCCCAGGGCCCACAAGCCCGTTACTCGTGTTTTAAGCGGCCCACTCACTTTCCCGAAGTCCGTTTCCGAACCCGGGCGTCGTAGGAATGTCGTAAAATATAGTTTTAGGATCGAAAATATGTTGAGTAGGGTCGTTAATTGACGTTTGCACGCGTAATTGCAAACCAGAAAAGTATCGTTTTGTGCATAATTATCTATTTAAATGGTCGATCATACGAAAAACGAATACGTAAATACATATATATATATATATATTTTATTATGATTAACGCCTCGAATCATGGTACAAAAATAACTTTTTTATTTTTTTTCTAAAAATTAAATTACGAGGCGTTACAAATCTCGTAGAAGTGTTTTAACCTGAGAAAAAGTGAAACCACTATTTTGGGTTAAAACAATGTTTGAAACCACTTTTGGGTTAAAACAGTGTTTGAAACCACTGTTTTAACCCAAAAGTGGTTTCAAGACACTGTTTTAACAATACTGTTTTAACCCAAAACAGTGGTTTCAAAACACTCTTTTAACCCAAAATAGTGGATTGGTATGATTTTTCTTTTTGTTTAATAGGGTAGCATCTCAAAGGAAACGGGAACAACTCGGAATCCTATACAAAAAGATCGTGTGCTTGCTGCTGAATTTTCTTTTAGATGAAACGCTACTTGAATGAAAAGTAGTTTGTTCTTTGTTTGGTAATGTCTTTGAAATTGATGAGCATAGGTATATCTAATCAGATTAGTGAAAGGGTTCACTAATCTCAACATGACTATTTTCCTAAATGACCCATTTTGTTACCGTGCCCGACCAGGTATAAGTTAATATATTCTCAATTTCAAAATTTTAATGACTATGTCAAAAGTAGGATTCTAACAAAATTAGGAACTTTTATATGAGAGTTAAGACATGAGTGTTTTACCACACATCGGTGCTCTAAGAGAGATAGCATTCCCATCCTTTTCTTCTAGTTAGGTAGGCGTTATTCGTTAATCGTTATATATTATGTTTATATAGAAAAAGTATATCATTTCTTTAGTCATGCATGAATTTTATTTAGTTGCGTTTCAATTCTAGGGATTTACAACTGATCATGACAGAGCTATAGAAGATATGCAGAGTCAACCTCATGAGAATTCGCGTGAGTTTGATGCTAGCTTGAACAAAATGTCTACTTGCATTGCTACTATTTTTGCTTCAATGAAGGTAATCAAGAGTAAAAAGTCATGATTTTGTAAGTCATTAGTTCAAATGATGAACATATTTTTTTTTATTTTTAGGAGTTTCCTTTTAACAAGAATCAAGCATTGGCTAAGAGCGAAGGAGCTTGCAGTGAGGACTGCAAAAAAGGGTACTAAAAATGGTTTCAAGAATTCTATATAAGTATGTTAGTTGTTTTTTATGTATACTTTTTTTTATCTTAATCTTGAATACGAAGGTATCTTTCATGTTGGGTAGAGAATTCGATTTCTTTGACAAAGTCACATCTATTTCAGGTGTTCTATATACACTTCTAAAAGAAGAAAGACGAGTCGGTATACGAAGGTATCTTTCTCTTGCTTGTTGTTAACACCATAGATCCATTCATTGCCAAATTTCATGTTCTCCTTTTAATAATTAGTTATATTATATTATGAATGCTTTGAGCAGAGAGCTGCTAAGGGTATTCAGGTTTACAATGCAATACCTTTACAATGAGCTGCAAAAGTGCTAATTATGATTATGTTCGATGTCGAAGGTCTGCCAAAGTGATCATCTGCCGATGAAGACAAAATCTGAAAAAGCAAAGGTCTGCTATGGCTCAACAGATGTTAAAGACCAACAGATGATATTCAACAGATGCTGCTCAGCAGAGGTTAACAATGTAACAGTGCTTAGGCTAATAGCAGATGTTAGGAGTTTATTAGGCTCTTTGATCGTAGTTAATGTTTGTTGAAAGTCAAGTTGCATTGCATGTATTGATTTTTTTCAAAGTAAAGATTTTAAGTTTGTTAGTATATTCATTTGATGTTTTACAGCTTCTGTATCGAAGTTTAATAAGCACATTTCCAACAGATATGAACATTCGGGAAAGTAATTCCCTTCTAAAAAATATATAGTGATCCGTTGTTTAATGTATTATGCATGGTTTTCTAAAAACCAACACGGGTCTTACCGCTAGTACTATATAATAAAAGAAACCATTTTGGGGATACTTGTCATCATATTAGGCTATGTCTTATGGATAATTATTATTTATTTTAATCTCTTCTAATTAATTGTATTTAACCCTCCTACTAAATATTATTTAGTTTAATCTCTTATGGATAATTATTATTTAGTTTAATGTATTCTAATTAATTATAGATAACTCTCATACTATATATTATTTAGTTTAAACACTTCTAGTTAACTAGAAATAATTATTATTTAGTTTAAATTTAATGTATACTTCTCAATATAATATTATTTATTTGACTTTCTATATCATATTATCTGCATTATTTATATTACCTAACATGTTATATAAAAACTACAATTTTTAGTTTCCTTTTACCCCAACTATTCAATCATATATTTTTTGCTATCTTATATTAACTAAATAAAAAAATAATATTAAATCTTATCCTATTTTAAATGTCGAATAAAATACTTCTATTTTTCTAATAAAATATTATCCTTAAATTTAAATTCTAATTTAAGAGACTTTTAAATAGCCAAATTATTTATCACCAAAACCAAACTTTGTGATAATATATTATTTATTTTTATTTTCATTATTAAAAAATTATTATATTGATTTTATTACATAATTTTTAAACAAATTATATATAACTTTCAGTATTACTTTATATATAATATTAGATTTATTACGGGTTTTTTTAAATATAATCTATATTTTATCACTCAAATAGCTGCTTATTTGCTTATTGAATAACATGTTTGACCACTGTATCTTCTTTTCAATAACCATCTCCGTAATCACCATATTTATGGTGTACTGAGTATATCCGTTAGTTTTTTTTAAATATAATTATCTTATTATTTGGTATATAAAATAATATTTATTCAACCCGTGTAATACACGAGTGTTTTTAAAGATATAAATTTTTTTTATTATTTGGTAAACAATATTACATTTATTCAACCCGTGTAATACACATAGTTTTAAAGATATAACTTTTTTATTTGGTATATAAATTACATTTATTCAACCCGTTCAATACATATGGTTCTTATAGATATAACTTTTTATTATTTAATATATAAAATTACATTTATTCAAACCATGCAATAAATGAGATTTTTAAAGATATATTTTTTATTATTTAGTTATAAAATGCATTTATTCAACCCGTGTAATACACGAGGTTATAACCTAGTTATATATATATATATTAAATTTCCTTTTATACATTATGAATAGTAACAAAATTGCATATTATCTTATTTATTTTATTATTACATTATTTTACACATATTTTCTCATTTTATAACTTTTAAAATACGATTTCAATAAAATGCTTTATAATATATATATATATATATATATATATATATATATATATATATATATATATATATATTACGGGGCGAGGTGGACCAATTTTTTTTCAGAAACGTAGATGCGTGTATTATAAACACGTTTGTAAAAAAATTTAAAAAAAATATCGTGTGTGTAGTTTTGAGCACCACAAGTTTGTGTTTACGGATACCGTAAATTAAACCGGAAAATTACGGTACCCGTAAACACAAACTTGTGGTGCTCAAAACTACACACTCGACATTTTTTTTTTGAATTTTTTTTACAAATGTGTTTATAATACACGCATCTACGTTTATGAAAAAAAATTTCCTCGCCCCGGATCAAAAAGTTCTCACGGTTCTTACAACTCGAGATGGTTCTCATTTTAGCGGTCACTTATACATATATAAAGCCAATGAATAGTAACAAATAGTAAAATTATATATATATATATATTAAATTTCCTTTTATACATTATGAATAGTAACAAAATTGCATATTATCTTATTTATTTATTATTACTTTATTTTACACATATTTTCTAATTTTATAACTTTTAAAATACGATTTCAATAAAATGCTTTGTAAATGCTATAATATGATACAATGTTTTGTATTCTTTTTTTTCATTTTCGGTATTTTAATAATATGATATAATGCTTTGTAAAACTTCAAATTTACCGGTGCTGGTATCGAAAATACCGGTATGGTCCTGTTCGGTATCGGTACATGAAGGTAAAAACCGACACCAGCCTTGATATTGAAAATCCTTTAGTTCGAGAAATTCGGTACTGCTAATGATTTCTTTTTTTTTTAACTTCTAATGATTTCTTTTTTTTTAGTTTCAGGGGTAGGGATGAGCTCGGTGTCAAGCGATACCGAATCGCTACTGGTACCGAAAATACCGGTTATGGTACCGGTATATGAAGGTAAAAACTGGTAGCAAATTGGTACCAGGAACGCCAAAAGTCGGTACTGAATTGTTACTTAAGATCTTTCGAATCAGGGAAATTCGTTACCGGTACCCAGTACCATTTACTCATCTCTGACCACGGGTTTCATATGAACAACATCATTACCATACAACTTTTTTAGTTGATTTTCTTTTGGTTATCGTCAGTGGTTCCGTACACAACTCGGTCGTAGTGATTTCAAAACACATGCAAACACATCGTAGATAACAAAACAAACCAAGTGAACTAAAGGAACATATGTTCAAAACTTAAAAGACAAGGGCTAATAACTTTACAATAGTCCAGGGACCTTTCTACCATTAACTCTTCAAAGTTACAGTTGTGTCGTCTCTCTCGCACAAAACAGAGATAATTTAGGGTTTAATCTACCGTGCTAAACCCCAATCATCCGCCATTGCCGTATAACAAACATTAGGTAAGCACAATTCCTTTAATCTATATTCTACACCGTCGATTCGATTCGATTCGATTCAATTCAATTCAATTCTGCATGTATAATAAAAGTTCCTAAATTTAGTGATCTATGTTTATCTTTTTCATTCGCGGTTGAACGAATTGTTATTTTTAGGGTTTTCATATCGTATCTCCGTTTTTCATATTCAGTTACCAAAATATATATGCTCACATTTATTGTTTGTATGTTCATCTGCTAGTAGTAATAGTGTAGCCTCAACTCAACTATTTTATATGTTTCATAGCCTCGGTTTTTATGGTTGTAAATGATGGGCATTGTCATTAGGGTGTAGTGTTTGGAAGTCTCTAATTTATGTTTGGAATTGTCGTTGAAGTACCGCGTACAAACACTTACAATTCAAGTTGTATTCCCATGGTGACCTTGAGTGTTCGCCTTTGAAAACTAGACTACGATACTACTCACATTGAGATCGCGTATAGATGTTATTGTTCAAATGTTCAATTCAAATTGGTGTTTGGTAGAGTACTCTTTTATCAAGACGATTCATATTGATTTTCAAAGCTTAAAGTTAATCCTTTTGAGTGCGAAATTAAGTCGATTTTGTCATAATTCATTCTTGTTTGGGTGTGTGACGGACTGATTGATCATTTTGACGAATTTTGTTTATGTTCTAGCTAGCGGTTACATAAAAAGGAAAAGGAGGCAATACAACAAGAATGGCAACGAATGCAGTGTATCTTTCTGTGACTAGTCGGCCTTTGCTTTCGAGCCCAGCTACCATAAAGTCACTACAAGTTAGATCATTTACCGTGAGATGCTCTACTGGTTCTGCCTCCACGGGTGCTGCAGTTTCTGGTAGTCTTTCTATCTGTATAAATTCATGTCAATGTGTGAGGTTATCTTTATTGACGTTCAAGTTTTGTTTAATGTTTAATTGTTTATGGTTTTGGACATTTGTAATGCATTAAATCTTTGTTCTGCTCGATTTGTGCTCGTTTTCATGCATATAAAGATAGGACTACATCTTGGCATGTTTAGTAAAAAGTTCTTTAAGTAATGCGTTATGGCATGCCAGTTGTATTTCTAATCCGTTTGTGACTCTACATGTGTACATTTTGAATAATTTCCTGTGGTTATGGTATGTAATCCTAAACTCATAACCAGTGGGTGGAATTGCAATCAGGGCCTCTCACTTAGAAATCTTAAGATATCTTCACCATCACACACAAGACAATGTAAGGCATCTCACATAAAGGTTAACACGCCACACAACTTGTGGACTCAAATATCACTATATTACTTGATCTCTAAGCCAGAATCTAACGATCACATTTCTTATATAGATAATACATAGTATATATTCAAATTTGACTAGGATGAGCAATTAGAAAACAAATAAGAGATTGAAGTACCTTATAAAACCGAGTATTTTAACTCCCCGATTATTAATATAACCGTAACTACATGAACTCCTACACAGTTGAGCATCATACAAGATCAAAATGACATTGTAGCATAATATAAAATCAGGCATAATTTTGTGATGAGGGAAATAGGCTCCAATATCTAAACAACTCCAACTTGTTTGTTCATAGGAGAATGTGGATCTTCCATTGTCTGATGTGTAAGTTCTTAACCACTTAACCAGCTAATAGTTATCTTATTGTATGATCAACCTTGGAACACTTTTGACTTTTGATTGCATGTAAATGAACAAACTTATACAAATTGTCATAATTTCATGAAATAAACAAATATGCTTTACATTCAATCTAACATGTAAGTTTAGACGTATAGTCAGTAAAGTTTTCTACTTGTAGCCACATAACCTTTGACCTCTCGTGCATCAAACATGGTAATATGTAAGCTCCTTGGAAGCTTGCGGATGCTAGACTCGTGCTCGAAGATGGATCTGTTTGGAGAGCCAAATCATTCGGTGCTTCCGGGACTCAAGTTGGTGAAGTTGTATTTAACACTTCATTAACAGGGTGAGACGGAGTTACACTTTTTAACATATTTGAGATCTTGATGATGTATGTTTATGTGTCTGGTTTCTGTATTCGCAGGTATCAAGAAATTCTTACCGACCCCAGCTATGCAGGCCAATTTGTCTTGATGACCAACCCACACATTGGCAATACGGGTGTTAATATAGGTAAAGTAAGATATTGACATGGTATTTTAGTATGACAAAGTTGTTATATTCATCGAAACAAGTATATGTTTGTAGATGATGAAGAATCAATACAATGCTTCCTAGCTGGTTTGATAATTAGAAGCTTGAGTATCAGGTATGCTAGTAATCTTGCTTCATGATTTTGTTTAGTTATTGTCAAGGTCAATCAAGTTTGACTTTTTTCGATGAAATGTGTTCTCCAGCACGTCAAACTATAGATGCAAGGAGTCACTTTCTGACTATTTGTCAAAACGGAACATCATGGGAATATGTATGTTGTTGTTCTCCGTCTCGTATTATATAACAATCTAGTTGTCCACCTACCTTAGGATTTGTTTTCATGGTTACTCTTGTTTTTTACGGAACAGATGATGTTGACACTCGTGCGATTACCCGTCGGTTACGAGAAGACGGAAGCCTGATTGGTGTCTTGAGCACAGAAGAGTCCAAAACAGATGAACAACTTTTGGAGATGTCCCGCACATGGGATATCATAGGTAATTAACTAATTACGGTCTTGACTATCCGTATGGGAAATTTCGGTCAGGTACAATGTTGGTAACTTGGTTTTCTTCGACATTTTTTGCAGGTGTGGATCTAATTTCTAGTGTCTCATGCAAGCAACCTTATGAATGGGTTGAAAAAACCGGTTTCGAGTGGGATTTTAACTCCAATCGAAGACATGAGCAGACTTTCCATGTTAGTATTTTTCAATTAGATTCGTTGAGGATAGGGCTGCAAACGAACTGAAGGAACCAAACGAACACGGACAAGGACTTGTTCGTGTTTGTTCATTAAGAAAAAAATGTGTTCATGAATGGTTCATAAACACTTACCGAACGAGATTTTCTGTTCCTGTTCTTTCATTAAGGAAATGAACGTGTTCATGAACGGTTCACGGACACAAACGGACAAAAATAAAATCGGTGAAGGCCGCGGATGCTAGAAGTGGATGGCGGGAGGGTGCATAAATATTTTATTTGTTAGAGTAATAAAATAAATAGAAATTAAAGAATATAAAAAGTGTAGATAAAACAAATAAATGTACAAAAAATTTAATGCACAGCATAAACAAACGAAAATGTTCAGAAACACATAACCCTACGTTCACGAACACAATTGAATGAACGAGACGTTTGTTCGTGTTCATGTTCGTTCATTTAACTAATCGAACAAAATTTCTTGTTCATGTTCGTTCATTTATTAAACGAACACACGTAAACGAACTTCTCACCGAATGGTTCACGAATTGTTCACTGAACGTTCAGTTCGTTTACAGCCCTAGTTGAGGATTTAATAGAGAATGTATTTTTCTATTATATTTGTTGTAGTTTAATTATGTTTTGTTTTTTGAACGAAGGTGGTGGCTTATGATTTTGGTATCAAGCACAATATACTGAGGCGATTAGCATCTTACGGTTGTAAAATAACTGTTGTTCCCTCAACATGGCCCGCAACGGAGACTCTTAAAATGAAACCAGACGGAGTTCTTTTCAGCAATGGGCCAGGTGACCCGTCTGCGGTTCCGTATGCTGTCGAGACCGTGAAGGAAATTATCGGCAAAGTTCCTGTTTTCGGAATTTGCATGGGCCATCAGTTACTCGGTCAGGCATTGGGTGGGAAAACATATAAAATGAAGTTTGGTCATCATGGTGGAAATCATCCTGTTCGCAATGTTAGGAACGGAAGTGTTGAGATTAGTGCACAGGTATTTAATAGGATTAATTTCATATATACCCTTACAAACTTGAAAATTTTCATATATACCCAATCAAAACTATATATATCATATATGCCCTTACAAAATAGTTAAAATATCAAATATACCCAATTTAATAAAAACAATCTGATAAATAATTATTCTACCATTCTTTTTTTAACTTGAAGTTTTCATATATGCTCATCTTTTACCTTCATATTTTTATATAACACATTTTAAGCTTAAATTTATTTTTACCTATTTTTTCCCCATAAACAATAGTATTCTTCATGTATAATATTTAAGCAAGAAATGAGTAAATGTAATATTTGAAGTTAAAGGTTATATATGAGATTTCAAAGTTTTAGAAAAATAAGGGTAAAAGGGTCATTTATTAAAGAGTTAATTACATAGTTAGTCCCTGTGGTTTGCACAAAATTACAAACTTAGGTACTAATAGTTTCTGATAACATTCTAGGGTATTAACTTTTCATTTTGTAACGTTTGAGGGTATTAAGCTTATTTGTAGGCTTAAAATCACATTTTGTTAGTACCTAAGTATGTTATTTTGTGCAAACCACAGGGAATACCTATGTTATTACCTTAGAAGTTAATACCTCCAAACGTTACAAAATGAAAAGTTAATACCCTAGAAGGTGATTTTAAACTATTAGTACCTAAGTTTGTTATTTTGTGCAAACCACAGGGACTAACTATGTAATTAACTCTTTATTAAACTGTTTCTAATGAATTTAGTATATATGATATTTGAACTATATTGTAAGGGTATATATGATATTTATAAATTTGCAAGGGTATATATGATACTAGGTTAGAACCCCGTGTATTGCACGGGTTGAATAAAAGTAATTTATATACTAAGTAATAAAAAAGGTTATATCTTAAAAAAACATATTTATTATAGAGTTGAATTTACCCGTATATTACATGGATAAATAAATATAATGTAATTGGTTAAAGGCAAATTGGATTTAAATAATCTCAACTCACTGTTATTGGCCAATAATAATCCCAACTCATTTAATCACCAATAATAATCCGAACTATTCACTTTTGTTTGTAAAATACTCCCAGTTAATAAAACACTAACTAGGTTAAAAAATTGTTGACGTGGCAGGTGATGTGGCATGCCACATCAGCAATTTTGCTGATGTGGCAGTTGATGTGGCATTTTTTGATGACGTGGCAGCTGATGTGGCAGTCTACGTGGCATTTTTGATGACGTGTCAACTGATGTGACGGGTGACATGGCATGCCACATCAGCAATTTTTTAACCTAGTTAGTGTTTTTTTAACTGGGAGTATTTTACAAACAAAAGTGAATAGTTCGGATTATTATTGGTGATTAAATGAGTTGGGATTATTATTGGCCAATAACAGTGAGTTGAGATTATTTAAATCCAATTTGCCTTGGTTAAAATATGTAGTCATCATGATATAAACATAAAAATTGGACTTTGATATACGATTTGCTTATTATAACATTTTATTTTATTTTTTATTTATTATAAGGTTAAATTGTTAAATAAATTTGAATGCCAAATGAATTATCATTAAACGTCAAGTTAATGATATAGTTTAAATGTGTTATTGACTTCTGCATCGGGTTTTGGGTCTTTTCATTTCTGAGTGTACGGCTCCGCCATTGACTTCTGCTAACCCCTCACTTTACCGACTACTTCGTCTACCTACCTCCTCACCACAGACCGATTTCAAGGCTTATTGCACCAACAAATCACAGCTTCCTGAAGTCATCAATTCCACTTCAGGTTTCATCTTCTGTTCGATGCAAATGCATTAGGGTTTTCAGTCTCAACATTTCGTATCTTTGTATTACATCGATATTACCCACTTCAATTATTTGTTTGCACTTCTAAATTCTGATGTGTCATCCTTTTTTGAATGATTTCTCCATGTGAATCCAAACACCCACCACACACGAATTGTTGCTGTTCATCGCCTCAGACTTTAAACACATTTTTGACTTTAAACACATTTTTAGGCTCAGAATCAACTTGCACACCAGTTGTTTGATAAAATGCTTGACCTAAATTTTGATGATTGATTGTTTTGAGTTTTGTTTTTTTCAACCGAGGTAAAATCATTAATCTATAGCTCTTCGTTTGTTTGTTTGATTGGTATCTTTGCAATTGGTTGGAGCTAAAGGGGGACATTTTAGGGCTCTTGGGTGATTAATTCTTGTTCAAGTTAAAATTGGGATTTGCTGCAAGTCGCGGACTCATGACGTAGCTCTTTCTTGGTGAGGTGTCTGGGAGGGTGAGCAACTGTAGGTTGCTTTCCTCTCCTTCGTTTCTTGGGTGGGTTGATACCTGGCCTTCTCACCTCGAGAAGGAGGACTCGTTATCACTTCTCGGTTTTGATTGTTTCCAATGGGCTCTGTTAAGGGTAGGAGCATGGTATCCAGTGCCTCTGAAGGGGATGTTGGCTCCACCTCGTCCAATGGAGTGTGGCTATGCCCCTTCAGGAACTTTCACGAGTGTAAAGACGGGAAGCCTGGGTCTTCTGGGTATAACAGATTGATCGCGCATTTTCAGCAATTCCATTTTAAAGATGATCGTAAAGAATCCCTTCAAGGTGCGCTTTCTAAGGATTTAGAATTGTTTTCGAATGTTGGGGAAACCCTGCGAGTTTTGGGATATTGGTTGTGTGGGAGGTGCATGAAGACACACGCACTTAGTAGGGGGTGTGTCATCATCCTGATGGTGTTTTCACGTTCTCTAGAAAATCCGGGTCTGATGAGGATTTTGTCGTGGGGATCCCAAGGCCCCAAGATCCTGTGATGGTTGTTGAGCTTAGGACCCCGCAGGGAGTGATGGGAGATGTCGATCTCCTTGAACGTGTTTTCTCTCTTCCGGTTCGAACTGTTAATAGCATCCCCCCAAGCTGTCGTTTGGCATTTGCATAAGCTTTGACAGGTGCCATCCATAAAGTAGTAGCTTCCCCTGAGACTGTCGAAAGTTGGGTCAAACTCTTGCTCTTACCCCGTTGTACCCTTAAGGTGGTTAAGCCGTCTTCCAGGCAAGAGCGAAGGTCGGGTAATCGAAAATCCTTGCAATGTGATAGTATTTTGCGGGCCTTAGCTATGTGGAAGGAGGGCTCTGGTTTTGAGGTTTTGGTCAATTCCCTCCTTGCCGATACTGGAGAAGGGGTCGTGCGTGGGGGGGAGGCACAACGGGAGATAGCTGAGGAGGTTAGCCCCAACATCAAGCAATGTCTCAGGAAAGTGAGTGATGGTCACTTCACTGCTGCAGTTAAGGTGTTGTGTTCCAGTGGGGTTGCTCCCCTGGGGGAATCTACCATGCAAGCCCTTATCGACAAACATCCCTTCGCACCGCCCCCGAACCTCCCTTCAACTCCTCTTTCACAATCTGCGTTATCCGTGGATGAAGACTGCGTCCACAGGTGTGAAATCTTTCCCGAAAGGGACATCTTGTGGGCGAGATGGCCTGTGGGCCCAACACCTGTTGGACGCTCTTAGCGGCGAGGGGTCGGCGACTGCCTCAGGATTGCTTACTGCCATCACTGAAGTGGTAAACCTTTGGCTAGGGGGGTGTTGAAACACGGAATCACCACTGGGATGATTGGACCGCTTTCTCCATGAGGGTGAAGAATCATATCTTGTTCTTCCTCTTGAACCTAGACCTGCAATGGAGAAGACAAGAAAGTGGAGCTTGTAGAGATGACCGGTAGGGGAAAGAATCCCCTGTTTCCAGTAACAAAAGTGTGGCGGCTCCATCTTGTCTAACCCTAATAATGAGGTGAACACCTCCTTATATAGGGGACATAAGCCTCCCCTAACCTCAATGGGCCAGGCCCAGTTGGGGGTTATCTCTACAAGTCCCTAGCCCAATGTAGTAAATACTACAACGCGTTGGGCCTTGCGGTTTGGTTAGTCGGCACAATAATAAATAATTAATATAATAGCAATAAGTAACGGGAAACTCTGACCGCTCGGGTCGGGTCCAATACCATACCTCTACAAGTCCCCCAGTCTAGTGTTGCTCACGAGTGCAAGCGCTGGGAGGAGCACTAGACTTATTAGGAGTGTTGGGAAATGAGGATTATTAACTCTATGTTTACCTGTCGCCGAGGCGCGAGAGCTTTGCTGGCCATGTTTATTGCGTCTGTCTTTCGTTGTGAGTAGAGATAATGGAGCGGTGAAATGTGTACGATAGTTCATCGTGGTAATTGGCTAGGCAAAGGCTGGTTGCTGCCTTGTGTACTAGCTCACTCTCATGAGCTACCAAGGTTGCACGTATGCGTATATATCCCTCTCATGGACTTTGGAACTGGGTGAGTGTTTTTTGGCTGTTGAGTGTGGGTATGGCCCGTACACGTATATAACTGACGTAGCATCTGGGACCATACCCCTTCAGGTCCCCCCAGTCCAGTGTACCTTTGGGTTGAGTTTATCAGCCGGAAGGGATTCTGGACTCAAGAATTGAGGTAATGCTGACTTTGTTGTATATGGATTTGGTGTGTATGTTTGAATCGTATTGCTAATTGTGCAGCATTTTGAATCAAAACGGCACATAGTGCATGGAGATGGCGTACAGAAGTGAGCCAAAACAGCGTATGGTGCATGGAGTTGGCGTACAGATGTATGCCAAAACCGCGCATGGCGCATGGAGTTGGCGTACAGATGTAAGCCAAAACGGTGCATGGCGCATGGGATGGCGTATGGAACTGAGCCAAAACGGTGCATGGCGCATGGGATGGCGTATGGAACTGAGCCAAAACGGTGCATGGCGCATGGGATGGCGTATGGAACTGAGCCAAAACGGCGTGTGAGTCACTATAAAATATTCAACCTTATGTGTGACTGTGTTGGTTGGCGCATAGTTACCTAAATCGCTAGGGTACCCACGATCCACGTATTGGATCGTGGTGTACCCAATCGCAATTCGCTACCGATCCGGAACGTCATGGTACGGCGATCCAAATTGATTAGGTCCGGCGATCCGAATTGCTCAGGTACGGCGTTCCAGAATGAGAAGATTCGGTGTTCCAGAATGATAAGGTTCGACGTTCCATATGACGAATTCCGCCGGCCGGTGTTGTTTTCAGCCGGAAACCAGGATGAAAGGGAAGAAGAAGACAGAACAATGAAGAAGAAGAAGACAGAACATAACCATTAAGAAGAAGAAGACAGCGGCTGCGTAGGTGTTTTAGGGTTTAAAAAAGTTTAGTTATTTCAACTTTTAACCCCTCTATTTTTACTAGTTTACATTTAAACCCTAAAACTTGTAGTTTTTTACATAAAAAGTATAAAAGTAGTTTGTGTATTTAAACATTTAACCCCTCTATATTCAGTAGTTTACATTATGATTGGTAATTTGAATTTTGGAATTTGGTAATTTCTGTTTTAATTTGTGTACACCGAACCAGACTCCATGGTACACTGTACCGGTTCGTACCGAAATGAACCTACCCGCCTCCGTACCGAAAACGTCACCTCTAGCGAATTGCGTACCCGATCCACGTACCCGTACCGGAGCGAACCGCGAATTAGGTAACTATGGGTTGGCGCATGATGCGCGCGTGTTTATCCTTATGGAATACGTATACCTGGTGTTTAATCTTTGTAAACTGTTGTCTACAATATTTGCACGTGTTACTCCACTTTGAGTCAGGTTATCGCGAATGAGAATTGGCATAAAGTTGCGTCAGGACAATGAAGTGGAAACCCTAGCCTGTGCTAATCTTCCACTGTGCCATAACAACAATGTGGCGCGAGGCAAGGAGATGTGGCTTGTCTTGAAGAATGTAGGTGTAAACGAAACTTTATTTTAGCCAATGTGTTTTTGCGTATACCCAAAGTGGTGCGTGCATTTGTAGCTCAGTTTACGTTTTGTAAGCGTTTTCGTCTATGGCTAAACATGCGTGCGTGCGTGACATACACACCTGTATGTAAAGGCAGCAGGGCCGCATGGAGCTTAGCATGCTTGCATGTGTAGCAGCAAGCTCGCTTGGAGGCTGGCGTGCTCATCTCTAAAGGAGCATGTGCGTATGGCGACTTGCGTGTTCATGTGTGGAGCGTCAGGCTCGCATGGAGACAGAGATGATCGTATGTATAACACCAGACTCGTATGGAGGCCGACGTGCTTGCATGTAACAGAGCTTGCGCGCATGGCGACTTACGTGCTCATAGGTAATGGACCATGCGCGCGTGGCGACTTACGTGCTCGTATGTAGAGGAGCATGCGACTGGCGACTTACGTGCTCGTATGTAAAGGAGCATGCGACTGGCGACTTACGTGCTCGTATGTAAAGGAGCATGCAAAGGAGTCTTACGTGCTCGTATGTAAAGGAGCATGCGTGCAAAACGCATGTGTGTTCGCTCGTACGTAGAAGGAGCAGGCGCGTGTGGCGACTTACGTGCTCATAAATAGAGGAGCATGCGTGCAAAACGCATGTGTGCTCGCTCGTACGTAGAAGGAGCAGGCGCGTGTGGCGACTTACGTGCTCATAAATAGAGGAGCATGCGTGCAAAACGCATGTGTGTTCGCTCGTACGTAGAAGGAGCAGGCGCGTGTGGCGACTTACGTGCTCATAAATAGAGGAGCATGCGTGCAAAACGCATGTGTGCTCGCTCGTACGTAGAAGGAGCAGGCGCGTGTGGCGACTTACGTGCTCATAAATAGAGGAGCATGCGTGCAAAACGCATGTGTGCTCGCTCGTACGTAGAAGGAGCAGGCGCGTGTGGCGACTTACGTGCTCATAAATAGAGGAGCATGCGTGCAAAACGCATGTGTGCTCGCTCGTACGTAGAAGGAGCAGGCGCGTGTGGCGACTTACGTGCTCCTAAATAGAGGAGCATGCGTGCAAAACGCATGTGTGCTCGCTCGTACGTAGAAGGAGCAGGCGCGACTGGCGACTTACGTGCTCGTATATTGTTTGTCCTGCAAACAAGTCAACAAGGTAAACTATAACAAAGGATTTGATATATGAAAGCATTGTACCAAAACCTTGTCCTTAGGAGGAGTTCGTTCTATGCCTCCAAACTCCGTAATATGTGAAAGCAACTTCGAACCTCGAAAAAGGAGTTGCACCATGAATGCTAGTGTGATGGTTTATTGCTGCTAAATAAACGTTAGTAGCACTGTGGTAATATTGTTAAACAACGAATGTATGCTCGTATATAAACGCGTCGCATGACGCGTATGCCACCTGATTGTTTAAGCAAACACGGACTTTTCCCATTGTTTATGCTTTCTACGTGTGACAGATCCAATAGTTGATATTTGTTTTTTTTTTTTTTTTTTTATCAACGAGATGGAAAGGATAATCATGACCTTGGCTTTGTCTCATATCTTGGAATTTATTTATTATAACGAGAATAAATAAATCCTTGATATTCTTTAGAACACATGGTTTTTAATAACCTTTTTACATGGTCTCACTTAGAGGTAAAAATGATACTACTATGGCAGCTCATAACTTTTTCTCAAAGGTGAAATCTTATCCCTTTTATGCAATAAAGGGTTGTACTCCATGCTTTAGAACATGTACATATCTTTTTTCAAATGGGAATAGTCTGCTAATGCGATGTATGCTTTATCTTAAATAGTGATGATATAGCACGTGCTGGTTTCTGACATAAAAAGCAATTTGTCACATTCACTGTCATTTATTGGTTTTAATACAAGGATGTTTACCCCCAAGAGGATTGCATTAGCTTTTTTGAGAAAAAACCATAAGGCATAAGACAAGCTCTATCGGCTCTCTCTGCCACCCATCCAGGTACGAGATTTCCGGCGCGCCTCGCAACGGACCGAATGCGCGGCGAAGCCAGACTCGTATGCTAGCTTCATCCGCCTGACGGGTTGCAAACGGTGCGCAAATCTATGGCGATGTATATGAACCAATAGAACTTGTAAGCAAAAGTTATATGCAAAACAAAAATGTACCTTGCGCATGAGACACACTTTGTTAGGTAGATGAATATTGTTCCCTTGGCAGTTGGGTTGCAGTGATGGTGGTCCGCGGATGGCGGTTGTCTGAACTAGCAGCGCGGCGCGGGTGTTGGCGGGATTCATGCTCGTATGCGTGAGGCTGCCGAGGCAAGACCCGGCTACGCTTGCCGGGCGTTTATGTCCGCGACCGGGTGCAAAAAGGCAAAGAAGGACACCAACTTCAGGTTGGAAGGCTGGTTGAATCGTGTCCGCATGATCATGGAGGCGGAAGAATGTCGTAATCAATGCGCTGCGCATGAAGGCTTGCATGGTGGTCGTCGATGCGCGCGGCGCATGACGGCTTGTCTGATGTACGCGATGCATGACATGGTAACGATGCGCGCGGCGCGTGAGGGCTTGTCTGATGCACGCGGCGCATGACAGATGTCCGCCTGAACTGGCTTAAGCGGAATGGTTATCCGCCTATGAAGAAGCTTGCGCATGGTGCATTTCTCCATCCGCGTGTAAGTTCTCTGTTGGCACAATAAGGCATCGCTTGTGAGTTGTCCGCGGTAAGCTGTTTGCCGGCCGGTTTAAGCTAGCAATATTTGAAAAAGGAGGTGGATCTTTGGTTTCTTGTTTCTGAGCCAACAACATTAATTATACACTTGCCCAGGAAAGAGAAAAGTTGGAAAGAGACAAAATAGGGTCATAGATGGGGTGTCACAATGGTCCCCTGATGTCCGACCACCCCCAATGTCTTTTACCACTGCATACCTCTACTTTGGAAATTTATGCATAAACACACATGTCAGCTCAAGACATGAATAAAAAGTTAAAGCACGATTTTGAGGTAAACAATGCGGCTTTATTGTCATGTAACGAAACAGAATCTGATTTGCTGATAAACAACCAAGTTTTATTATACTGTTTAGTAAGCACAATAACTTGTATCATGCATAATTTTAATTTGATAGCATAAACAATTTAGTGGTTCGATGCAAGAGGTAAGGGGAGTTGTGCAACACCCACTTGTACATCAAGCCTTATCACCTGCAAACTCTCTTTTACCATACGAGAGACCGGTAATGTAAAAGTGTGATTGAACATTGACATGATAAGATGAGAAAAGATAGTTATTCACACTATCCCTTAATGCAAAAAACCTCTTTTCCCTGGTGTTTAGATCTAGATTTCATGAAAAAACCATGATGGACATAGATATCAAGTTGTATGATAAACAAGAAAACAAAAATTATCTTATCAGATCTGAGCTTTTTTGTGAATAAAGTTCGAGTTTCAGATCCCGATCTGAGTTTTTTTTTTTTTTTTTTTTTTTTTTTTTTTTTTTTTTTTTTTTTTTGCAAATCATAGGGTTTCAGATCCAGATCTGAGTTTTATTGCTAAAAAATAGGGTTTCAGATCCAGATCTGAGTTCCCTTGTACATGAGGTTGTGAACCCCTTTTTGAAACAGATGTAGATCTGGGGATTTTGGAGCACTAAAATAAGTGAAATACCACAGATCTAGAAGTTTTGCAAAACATAGCACAGATCTGTGGGGTTTATCCATTCGGAGATCAAGAGTGTGACTTTAAGAACACAGATCTAGAGATCTGAGGATAAAACAAGATGTGATCAACACGTTTATAACATAAACTCGGATGGCGCCAAATGTTGAAACACGGAATCACCACTGGGATGATTGGACCGCTTTCTCCATGAGGGTGAAGAATCATATCTTGTTCTTCCTCTTGAACCTAGACCTGCAATGGAGAAGACAAGAAAGTGGAGCTTGTAGAGATGACCGGTAGGGGAAAGAATCCCCTGTTTCCAGTAACAAAAGTGTGGCGGCTCCATCTTGTCTAACCCTAATAATGAGGTGAACACCTCCTTATATAGGGGACATAAGCCTCCCCTAACCTCAATGGGCCAGGCCCAGTTAGGGGTTATCTCTACAAGTCCCTAGCCCAATGTAGTAAATACTACAACGCGTTGGGCCTTGCGGTTGGGTTAGTCGGCACAATAATAAATAATTAATATAATAGCAATAAGTAACGGGAAACTCTGACCGCTCGGGTCGGGTCCAATACCATACCTCTACAGGGGGTTATGTCCTAAGGTGCTCGCGGATTTTGTTGCTTCGGCGCCCCTAACCCCTTTGTTGAAACCTGATAATGGGATTCGCCCCATTGCTGTGGGGGCAATTTGGAGAAGATTAGTCGACAAAGTAGCCATGAAGAAATTTGGGAAAGAAGCTGTTAAATACTTGGGGGACTATCAATTTGGGGTGGGGGTCCCCAATGGGGCGGAGGCGGTGCTGCACAACGCTAACAGGTTTCTTAATTCTTTTCATTCAGATTGTTCGCTGGCCATGCTTACGGTTGATTTTTCCAACGCTTTCAACTTAGTTGACCGTTCAGTTTTGCTTTGAGAGGTCCATCGCCATTGCCCCTCCATATTCCCATGGGTTCAATTTCTGTATGCTCAGCCTGCTAGGCTATACGTGGGGAATGACCGCATCGGGGCATTCACGGGGGTGCAGCAAGGGGATCCCTTGGGACCTTTGCTTTTTGCCCTAGCCTTACACCCCTTAGTGATTCAGGTGCAGGAAAACTGTAAACTCCCCTTCCATGCTTGGTACTTGGATGACGGGACAATTATCGGGGACGCTGTTCAGGTTGCTAAAGCTCTCGACATCATCGGTTCGGAGGGTCCAGCCTTGGGGCTACGGCTTAATATTAGAAAAACTGAACTATTTTGGCCGACATGCAACGGGGTGAAGGTCCGGCCAGGGCTTTTCCCCAGTGAGATTGGGAGGCCGGAGAAAGGTGTCAAACTGCTAGGAGGGGCAGTCAGCCGTGATGCCAGTTTTATTAGTGGTCTAACGGCTAAGAGGGCAAAGCGTGCTGTTGACATTATGGGGCACCTTCCCTTGTTGCGGGATCCTCAAAGCGAACTCCTTTTGCTTAGATCTTGTATGGGGGTTGCAAAGTTGCTATTTGGTTTGCGAACTTGCCAGCCCCCCTTTGTGGATGATGCTGTTTCATGTTTTGATAAAGGTCTTCGGGAGGCAATAGAAGACATTGTCGTATGTGGGGGGTCCTTTTTTTGGTGATCTACAGCGGCGAATCGTGACCTTGCCAATGAGGCTTGGTGGGTTGGGCCTTCTCTCGGCCCGGGATGTGGCTGCCTATGCCTTTGTGGCTTCCAGGTCTCAATCTTGGGAGCTGCAGGACCACATCTTACGTAACAGTGGAGTTGCTAACACTGATCCGGATTATGCCAGCGCCTTGGAACGCTTGCATGAATCTCTACCTGACTTTGATCTCGACGGTTTCTCTAACAAGGACACTGCCCCCAAAAAGCCACAGAAAACTTTGGCGAATGCCCTTTGTTGTCGAATCGCACAAAGTTTGGGAGAAGATTTCCATTTGTCACCCCGCCAGAAAGCCGTCATTGAATGCCTACAGAGGCCTCACACTCAGGATTTCTTAACTGTTATTCCTATTGAAGGTTTGGGTCAACGTATGTCAGCGGTGGAGTACCGGTCAATCCTTAAGTACCGTTTGATGATTCCCATGTTCCCGAATGATGAAACTTGCCCAGTCTGCCGTAAAGCATGCCTGGATAAATACGGGGAGCATGCGTTACACTGTAGCGAGTTGCCGGGGTTTAAATATCGCCATGACTTTGTGCGAGACGCGTTAATGGATATTCTCAGACGAGCAGGGATCTCGGCGAAGAAAGAGGCACCGGTTAATTTTCTTACAGACCCGTCGGAGGGGAGATCCACCCTACGCCCAGCTGACGTGCTAGTTTTTGGTTGGGAGGGCGGGAAACATTCTCGTGTCGATCTCACAGGTGTATCCCCACTAGCCGGGTTCCGGGAAAATGGGTTTGTGGCGGGGCAAGCGGTACTGAAAGCAGAGTCAAAGAAGGTGGAAAAGCACGCGAAAGCTTGTGAGGATAATCAGCATGCCTTTGTCCCCCTGGCGTTTGACACGTTCGGCTCCTTGGCGCCGGAGGCAGTTCGGTTCTTGTCTAGAGTTCAGCGTGTGGTCCATAGCAACTTTTCGACCCCTCAGGGGCGGGGCTTTGGTTTTAGTAGATTAGGGTTTTCTATTCAGAAAGGGATGGCGGCGCAGTTTGTTGCTCGTCTACCTGCTATCCTTATGTAATTTGCCCTGATGATTGGAATGAAATAAAAATTATGAACGTCTAACTCTAGTTTTATATATGTTTGATATGAAATGTCAAGTTAATTAAGAACGTCTAACTCTAGTTTTATATTATGTTAATATACATGTTATTTTGTTATATGTGATTATTTATGTATTTTATTGTTACGTGTATTTTCATTTATAGTTTTAATTCATCATCATCATCATACTCAGTAAATCCCACCAATAGCAAAGCAAAGGTAGGGTCTGAGGAGGGTAAGATGTAGACAGCCTTACCTCTACCCCGTAGGAATAGAGAGGCTGCTTCCAGTGAGACCCCCGGCTCTATAGTAGTTTTGCATCAAGCCGTGGACATAAGGCACATAACACTCAGCAATCAAGACAAAGACCGATTAATGCATGTACCCTTTTGTCTTTCAGCTATCAACGCCACCACATGATGCATCATTAACCATCCTCAGCTTTTAACGTTATTTTCACGAAATTAGTAAAATAACGTTAAAATTAGTGCACTTTCACTTTTGCCCACCGATGGTCCACACATATATACATTATATGTGCATACCGCAAGCGGGGCGATCATTTATAGTTTTAATTAAAAAAAGATTATTTAAAATACAATATATTTTTAAAAACCTCATTTATTACACATGTTGAGTAAATATAATTTTATATATTAAATAATAAAAAAGTTATATCTTTAAGAACCTCGTTTATTGTGCGGTTTGAATAACTGTAATTTTATATACCAAACAATAAAAAATTATATTTAAAAAAAAACCATGTGTATTCACAGGTAGAAGAAATGTGATTTTATATACTAAATAATAAAAAAAGTTATATTTAAAAAAAACTCCGTGTATTATACGGGTTGAATAAATCTAATTTTATATAGCAAGTAATAAAAAAATGTTATATCTTTAAAAACCCTGTGTATTACACGGGTTTATCTACGATTAAAAAAATCTTTCTAAATCAAAATGGATTCAAATGACCCTTGATTTTTTTTATTATATACTATAGATATAGATTATTAGATATGTGATAAACATTTAGAAAAGTTGGGAATATAATAATGATCTCAATTTGCACTATTAAAGGTTAAATACTTCGAATTATTATTAAGATGATATCAGACAAAATTAGTAACTTTAAGATTAAAACTTTGAAAGAATTATTCTAATATTCAAAGATAAATTAATATTATATGAAACTAATATTATATTAATTTAATTAATATTTAATAATTTAATTAAATAATAATTATCTACAATTAAGGATGGTCTAAAATAATGACAAGTGTCCCTTTATTGGTTTCTTTTATTGTATAGATAGATTTTGCAAGTTTGTAGGGGTATATATGAAATTGCCCCTTAAATAGTTAAATAGGATTAATTTTATATGTACTTTATTATGTATCTTGAATTCTCTGAAATAATTGCTTACTCTAATGTAAAACTTATGTTGCAGAATCACAATTATGCGGTTGACCCAGAGTCACTTCCGAGTGGAGTGGAAGTAACACATGTGAATCTCAATGATGGAAGCTGTGCGGGTCTCGCTTTTCCGCAACAAAAACTCATGTCTCTTCAGTACCATCCTGAAGCGTCTCCTGGACCTCACGATTCAGATCTCGGTGCGTCTTCATTCTTTATTTTCTTTACAATCCCTATACTATCAGTCACCCAGGCTATTAGATTTGCTTATAGGTTGCTACTTGCTTAACATTTCTTTTAATTTCCTTTGGACATGATTAGATTTTAAGTTGTAAAAAAATTGGTTGATTAACTAACATTGAAGTTCTTGTTTATGTTAATCTTGGTGGGATGGGGAACATTCTTGAATTTTGTTCGGTATGCTTTGTTCTTCTAGTTACCTAACATACTTCATATCCTCCATGTGCAGTATTTGATCATTTTGTGGAGTTAATGAGACGAGAAAAGCAAAGTTCATGAGTGGTTTGAGGCAAATCTTGATAAATGGCCCTACATGAAAAGTGTTTGTACCGAACAAGGAGTTAGTAGCTACAAACGTATCCATGTCTAATTATTAGTTGACGCAGGAATCTCGAGAATTTTAGAATGTTGTGTTTTGTTTTGGAGAGACTTTATGTTTTATCTGGTAAGAACTATTATTACATGCATTCCCTTCTATTATGCATATTTCACCTCCACAATGCCATGAAAGCTTCTGGACCCGGCTGGTCTTAGATTCGCCTTGACCTAGCCCGCTCCGGCTTGGATTGATATGTATTTTATGCATATTTGGCTACATCCATGCTAAAACTGACCTAGCCGGGTCTGCTTTGGATTGTCACTAGTATGCTATACACTTTGCGTCGACTAGTTTTCAATGTTTGGTTTTGTATAATTAGTTAATGATATAAATTTAGTAAGGAGATACAAAGTTTTATCTTAAAAAGTTTGATAAGCAATTACAAAACTAAAATAATAATCATATAATATTGGTTGAGAAATTGAATTTATTCACAAATTTTAGAAAAAAGAAAGTGTAGTGGGGCAACTTAAATGGTCAAGGAGAGTCGCAATTATGCAAAGCTACATGTTGACACAACTAAAATAAAGAAACCTATGCAAGCTACATGTTGACGCAAAACTGAACGGTTTTCTTCCGGATACGAGTTGATATCGACTGTCATTATCTCCCATTCCTTTAGTTCTACCTATTCCTAGGCCGCTTCCCACACCGAGTAGTCTAACTAGTAATACATACTCTTCCCTTCACACTCTTATTAACTACTATGCTTCTCTTTTGTACATGCAACCCTATTTAACGAATTAACGTAACAAATATCTTTCTATACTAATAAACAAAAATTCTTTTTGGACACGTGTCATTCTCTGGTAATTTTTCACCCTTATTTTTTTATTTATCTTTTTTATTAAATAATAATAATAATAATAATATTAAACATCAATTTAATTAAATCTATTTATCTCTCTTGTTTTCATAATCTGAAATTGATTTTTTTTAGTTCTAAAATTTCAATTTTTGTCAATTTAAGCCTAAAGTTTCAATCTTTGGTATTTTAATCCCTTTGATTAATTTGATTTTTCACTTCTAATTTCAAAAGTTTTCATGTTTTGCAATTTAATCCCTTTAATTTTTTTTACTTTCAACCCAAAGCTTTTCATCTTTTCAATTTAATCTCAACACTTTTTTTTACTTTCAACTTTAGTCTCTTATATACTTTTCATCTTTCATAAGTTCTCCGTTTAACGTGTCTTTGTAAATTTCCGAGTTAACACGCCGCAACGTGCGTGTGAGGTTCAACGTTTTTTCATCTATTTTTTTCCTGTTTGACATGTCCGTCGCAGCGCATCTATTTTTCCCCGTTTGATAGGTCTGTCGCAATGTGTTAGTCAGAGATCGACTTAGTTATTTTTTCTCGGTTTTACACATAGGCTCGTGGTCATGTGAGAAAGATTTACCTTTCATCTAACATGATATATAACTAATGAATCCCCCGCCGCATTGTGGCGGGTGGTAATTCTAGTTATTTAATAGGGATAAATCACAGAATGATAACTAAGTTTCTGTACTGTTTCAAGAAAGCCACTCATACTTTTCTCAAACGATAAATATCCTTGCAGTTTCATTGTTTGAAAAATATCATAATTTTAGGGGTGCAAACGAGCCGAGTGGCTCGCGAGCTACTCGAGATCGGCTCGAGAAAAAGCTTGAAACGAGCCGAGCCTTATCGAGCCCGAGCTGAGCTTGAGTCTCAAAACAAAGCTTGTTTGTTTATCGAGCCCGAGCTCGAGCCTCGCATGTGAAGCTCGTTAGGCTCGTCAAGCCTTAGTGTAAACGAGCCGAGTCGAGCCGAGCTTATTTAAACTTGTTTACAAGCCGACCTCGAATCTAAAAATAAGCTTATTTAGTAAACGAGCCCGAGCCCGAGCCCGAGCTTCACTTATCGAGCTTGCGAGCCTAAAAAGTCTATTATTTGTATTATTTTTTTTATTTAATATACTAATTAATGGCTAATAAACGAGTCGAGCCTGAGCCGAGCTCGAGCTTGAGAAAATACAAACGAGCTGAGCTCGAGCCTTGAAAACAAAGCTCGAATCGAGCCGAGCTCGAACCCGAGCTCTCATAAGTTAATTGAGCTCGGGCTCGACTCGGCTCGTTTGCACCCCTACATAATTTTTAGATTTATTAACTTAAATGAAACAATTATGAAACTTAGTTATTATGTAGCGCCTTTTTTTTTCGTCACAATTACCTTATACCTCACATAGAAACCAAGTTGCACATATGTATCATTTAGGGCACTTAATTTGAAAATATAAATAAATAAACATTTATATAAAAATTCAAAACAAAATTGAAAACTTAGTGGTTTTGTATAGGGCTGTAAACGAACCGAACGAACACGAACAAGGCCTTGTTCATGTTCGTTCGTTAAGGAAATAAATGTGTTCACGAACGGTTCATGAACACTTACCGAACGAGATTTTATGTTCGTGTTCGTTCATTTAGAAATGAGCGTGTTCGCGAACAGTTCACGAACACAAACGAACACAAATAAATTTGGCGAACGCGACGAAGGATAAAGATAGATGGCCTAGAGAGTAGCACTCGAACTTGAATCCTTTATTGTGGAACGGAGTTCGATCGTATTCGCCGATGTAAATAATGAGAAATGAAAGGGAAATGATGCATAAATAAGGTGAAAGTTGGTTTCCTAGTTTAATTGTCAGGGTAATAAAATAAATAAAAGTTTAATAATACAAAAAGTACAAATAAAATATAAAAAAGTACAAAGATCTTCAATTAAAACACAAACATAAGAATATAAACGAATACAAATCAACAAATGTTCACGAATACGTTCACGAACACGTTCACGAACACCTTACCGAACGTTCACGAACACAATCAAACGAACGAGACCTCTGTTCATGTTCGTTCATTTAACTAATCGAACGAAATTTCTTGTTCATGTTCGTTCGTTTATTAAACGAACGAACATAAACGAACTTCCCGCCGAACGGTTCACGAACTGTTCGTTGAACGTTCGGTTCGTTTACAGCCCTAGTTTTGTAGTTAGAAAAAAAAAGCCAGTATATGTATCCACCTCTGAAAGTACGTAATGTAATAAGCCAAATGTCCAAGGTGCTTTAGTTATTTTGGTTTAGACTTGGGTTTTACATTCACATACAAACACTTCAAGCTTCTACAGATGGTGTTTTATTTTTTCTTTAAATCAATTCCAAGTTAGTAGAGCCGTTCCAACGTTTTTAGAGCCTAACCAAACTACAGAGGTGAGGCCCTTGAGGCCCTTTAAATGGGTATAAAGAAAATATCGGTTCTGCTTTTTTCCTTATAAGTCTCAGTCGCAAACACAATATCAAAATTCAAAGATTCAAAGTATCAATTAGGAATTTAGGGAGAACATTGATCAAGTGAATCGCAATATATAGAGATCACTATAAAAAAATAGCTATTAACCATCCTAGATTATCCTTGCGACACCATTAATTTCACGTCTAATTTTTCCTCAATCGACAACAGAATTGAGCAAAATGGGCAAGTGCGATGTTACATTTAGTGAAAATAACGATGGCGGCTTAAATTAAATACGAATTGCAAATTGGTTGGAGTTGGAATTAAGCTCTTTTATTTAAAAATTGGTTATTTATTTGGATCTAATGCATAATACACATGTTATATAAAGATTTTTAAAAAATTTTGGAGGCCCTAGGCCGTTGCCTAGATTTAGAAGCCTATAGGGACGGCCCTGCAAGTTAGTAATCATGATAACAATACTTCGAAGCATATTTTTTTAACGTCCGTCAAGATATCGCTCACTGGGCGGTTGGGAAACCATACCACTGACTGCCACTTGACAGATGTTGCGCTGCATTAAGAGTTGAGACTCTCTCGCGTAACGCACGGTGGGATGAAAACCAGTGTTGGCTTGGATTCGAACTTGCGACCTCTAAAGCATATAATTACGCTACTTAGTATATGTTTTTTTTATAAAACAAAATATTAATTAACACCATAATATCAATACACTAGTTTTGATTATTATTATCATTATTAAAGAACAACATATTTTTTTGTTTTGTTTTGTGAAGACCTGAATATTGTGCATCAGCACCATGTAAGTCCCAGTGTTTGGACCACTAAGGGTATGTTTGGCATGGAGCTTTTAGGAGCTTTTAGGAGCTTCTAGCTTTAAGCTTTTAAGAAAAAGCTCCAACTCAATAAAAAATCTTGTTTGGTTGAAGGAGCTTTAAGCTTTTAGGTTAGGAGCTTGAAGCTTTTGGTTGAACGCTACTACTAGTAGCGTTTAGAAGGAGCTACAAGCTTTTAGGGAAAAAATGACTATTTTAACCTTTAAAAATAGGAAACTTTTTAATGCATCAACTTTCTAAATTTTTAGTTATGTCCATTTTGATCATTTTATTAAAAGCTTCAGCTACTCTACCAAACATCAAATATATCTAAAACGCTACAGCTACTAACTACCAGCTACAGCTACCAGCTTCCAGCCACCAGCTACCAGCTTACAGCTTCCAGCTAGCAGCCACCAGCTACTTTTGCCAAACATACCCTAAAACTACTGAGTAACATCAATTTTTATATAGTTTTCGATTTGATAAAGCAAAATATATTTACACCCAAAAAGAGAAAGGAATCACCAGAAGCTTGCCAGTTATAAACTGTCACAAACTTAACTGCAACCCCCCTATCCCCCACTCTCTCTCTCTACACTACATACACAATCAGTCTCTACGTCTTCTTCTTCTTCTTCTTGACTTCTTCAATGGCGATTACTATACGATCCGCCTTCTTCATCCTCCTCCCTGCTCTCCTTTCAGGTGATTAATATCTCACTTTCTACTGTTTAATTCCTGTGGATTTTAGCGTAATAATGTAATGTCATGTAATGCAATGCAACTGTTTGTTTGATTGCTAGTTTACGCTTTCTGATCGTTAATCATACTGTTGCTAATCCTCTTTATCGCTTTCTGATCGTTAATCATATTGTTGCTATCCTTATGTAATTTGCCTTTGGTGATTGGAATGAAACAATTATTTATTAAAAAAAATTTCTCCAAAAAAAAAAAAAAATTTAGGTCTTTTAGCTTCAGTTATCCAATTCATATATTCGTTCGTTAATCATGTATGTAATCAAATAATCAATGATTCATTAATCAAAATTGTTAGTTTATGATTTTCGTAACCTAGGTCTTTTAGCAATGTTTTCAGTACCAAACTAGACGTTAAACCGGTCTTCTTACTGGTCCACTGGTCCGATAGCATCAGTTACCTTATTCATAGATTTGTCCTTAATCATGCATGTAATCAAAATTGTTACTATATGATTCATGATTTGCAGGATATGAGGTTTTCGCGGCGGTTTTCACTTTACAAAACAGCTGCACCAATAGGGCTGTTCAAAAAGCTCGCGGCTCGGAGCTCGCTCGAAGCTCGCTCGGATTTAGCTCGGAAAAAGCTCGCTCGATTTGGCTCGGTTTAAAAGTGAGCCGAGCCGGCTCGGCTCGGTTAGAAAGTGAGCCTAGCTCGGCTCGGCTCGTAACGAGCCGAGCTGGCTCGGTTTGGCTCGCTTTGTAGCTCGGCTCGGTTTAGCTCGAATTATTTTACTTATAATAAGTTTTAATTTTATATACATTATAATATATTACAAAAAAACTGATTATTATTTACATGTATATAGGTTTTTAATTTGATATTTATGGCATATTTGAAGATTGATTACCATACTAATGAACTAATATTGTATTTTATTGAAATTAAAACTTATTTTGCGTTGTTAAACTTGATTTTGGTTTGAATTGTATTAGGTTGAACTTATTTTGAATATATTCTTTTAAATTATTGAATAATATTTTAGGCTATTAAATTTTAAGAGGTATATATTAGTTTTTTTTTTATAAAATCGAGCCAAACCAAGCCGAGCCGAGCTAGCTCGGTTTAAAACCAAGCCGAGCCCGAGCTTAGATTTTCAGCTCGGTTTCAAATCCGAGCCGAGCCGAGCCAGCTCGGTTTATAATCGAGCCGAGTCCGAGCTTGGCCTGGCTCGGCTCGGCTCGGCTCATGAACAGCCCTATGCACCAACACAATCTGGCCGGGAACACTCTCCGGCAACAACGGCACAGTATTAGGAAACGGCGGATTCTCCTTACCACCTGGCGGATCCGTACAGTTTTCGGCTCTGCCAGGCTGGTCTGGCCGGTTCTGGACACGAACCGGCTGCACATTCGACGAATCCGGCCATGGAAACTGCATCACCGGCGACTGCGGCAACACTCTAACATGCACCGGCGGCGGAATACCGCCCGTGTCACTAGCAGAATTCACACTCGGCGGTGTCACCAACGGTGATAAGGACTTCTATGACGTCAGCCTCGTCGACGGTTACAACGTCGGCATCGGCATAAAACCGACACGCGACGGTTCCAGCGAGTGCCAGTACGCCGGCTGTGTGGCGGATCTTAATGTTAACTGTCCGGAGCAGTTGAGAGTGGTGGACGGTGGTGGAGCGGTGGTGGCGTGTAAAAGCGCGTGTGAAGCCTTTAACACGCCGGAGTTTTGTTGCACCGGTGAACATGCAACGCCCGCGACGTGTGGGCCGACAGAGTTTTCGGCGAGGTTTAAAGCGGCGTGCCCGAGCGCGTATAGTTACGCGTATGATGATGCGTCGAGTACGTTCACGTGTTCGGGGTCAGATTATTTGATTACTTTTTGTCCAACAAGTGGGTTATAAGAGTAGTTCACGATGATATTCTAGTGGTCTTATATTAATTTAAATTTGAGAGATTTTATTATTATTATTATTGAGATTGATGAGTAGTTAGTGAGAGTTGGATTGGAGATTGTGTTTTGGTTAGTTAAATCAGTTTTTTGGAAAACAATGGTACCTTCAATTTAGTTTAATTAATAAAATAGTTTATTAGTTAAGTTTAGTTTGATACTTTTGTTAGTTTATTATTTTATTTTGTCTTGAATTTTGAAGGATGTCATTTAGAAACAGAACAATTGCTCGTTCGAATCATTTGTTTTACTCGCTTAAAAAAGAAATTATCCACCGGCCAGGTATCATTTTACAATGATAAGTTGATAGATTGTACGGTAAGTAAACATATATAAAAAATATCATATTACTATATAACATATCACTTAAGTTTATTAAAGATCTCTTATTATAAGATCTTTATGGTGACAATTCTTAACACCACTAAAACATGACATGATTATTTATGTTTTAAGTTGAATAATGTAATCTTTAGCTTATCATTAATTTTATATCAAATATTTAGCAAATTATGCTAATCCTATACTAAGATTATTTCAAGACCAAACATAAAGACAGACTAGAAAATAATCTTGCCTTGACATCCTTGTTTGTTCCGTCTATAACTGAACAAGCCCCACTAAATTTGTTACCTACCTTTCTGAGTTTTTCTCAATCATATATTTACATCCTTCAAAATTTATATGGTTGGAACATCCAGCAATAACCTTGAACCCGCGCATGGACTCTTGACTCCGAGCAATCTAGTGATGCATATACCACATGCCAGATTATACGCCTGGTATGCTAAAATCTGTTGTTACCGTCTTACTCACACTTTTGTATCGATATATGTTTCATTCCAAAATATAACATAAGTTATGTCATCATCATCATACTCAGTAAATCTCACTAATGGCAAAGATAAGGTAGGGTCTAAGGAGGCTAAGATGTAGACAACCTTACTTCTACCCCGTAGGAATAGAGAGGCTGTTTCCGGTGAGATACCCGGCTCGATAGTAGTTTTGCATCAAGTTTGGACATAAGGCACATAACATTCAGCAATTAAGACAAATGCCGATTAGTGCATGTACTCCCTTGCCTTTCGGTTGTCAACGCCATGATTAACCATCCCCCTCTTTTAACGTTATTTTCACGAAATTAGTAAAATAACGTTAAAATTAGTGCACTTTCACTTTTGCCCCCGCAAGCGCCCACACATAAGTCAAATCTTACCCTTAGTGTTCGAAAATCAATTTCTTACCACTAATATTTGCAAGGGGTAAGATGGTTATTTTTTTGTTTTCCCCAACATGCAAGTCGCTTGGCGGCTTTATCATAGTTTCGGCCTATGAACACAGTGAACATCTTTCTAGCACCACTCGGGTATTAATTAGGCATAGACCCGGCAACAAAAACCTATTTGGGTTATTTTGGGTCATCTTTATAACAACCCTCCTAAAATATTTCCGACACCCTTAAAATATTTAGAAGTTAGAACGCCCCAGTATGTCTTAAAATACACCCCGTATACGAAATCAGGTCCCGAATACCTTTATATAATTAAAAATAAAATAAAAACCAGAAATTTAGTGCGCTCGCGGGCCACGAAGACCCTTAAGGTCTTGTTCGTGGGGCGCAACAGCTAGGAGATCAGGCCGCACCCTGAGGTGCCACGTGTCATACGCGTGTCGAAGCTAGATCGGTGATTAGGCCAAGCTAGGTCTTATCCGGCCTACGTTGCGGGGCGCGAAGGCCCCTTCTGTTTCTTACGCGGGCCACGAGAAAGCTAGAATCAGCGATTCTCTCTCAAATTCTAAAGTGTAGAAGTAATACCCGGACATTATACACACTAAAATAACGAAGTTCTGCCTCGTTGTAAGTATCATAACCCCCGGTTACGTGTTAGATACGATGTCCGATTGATCTAGTGCTCTGTAACGGCTGTCGAGGTTCTGCCCGACGTAGTCGTTGGAGTTCTGTCTCGAGGAGGGTATAACTAATGTAAATATTGGGTTATTATACTAACGTGTGTGCATTGTTTAATTAATAGATAATAACCAGGAAAATCACAGGAAAAACCCTAAAGTTGCAATGTGAGTAATCTCTTTTTGTGAACCTTTTTGCAAACTGTTTTTACAAAACCTCAAATGTTTTACGTTATATTAAACAGTGATTGAGTATTTGTATTCTACAATTATCGTCGGTATGTTGGGGTTTTGTATACAAAATTTGTTGCTACACTGTGAGTAGTAACATGACCATAAGTCGGGTTGACAGTACCGTGGGTGGTAATTAAAGTAGAATAATAAACAAATGTAATTGCGAGATCGTCCTCAATAACTGTAAAATGATAAAACCTGTCTTGATTAAATTGGGATTCACTCACCAGTATTTCCTACTGACAAAATGGTTTTAAACGCGTTTCAGGTAACAAAATGTGAAATCCAAATAGAAGCCAGCTGGACAGCACTGAAGGCTTGGAAAAGTGGCTATAAAAGTTACCTAAATAAAGAAGATGTTTTCTTTCAATAAAATATGATTTATTCCTATAAATCTGTTTGTAATAAACTTGGGTTTTACCCCCCAACATGTTTATTAATATAAAATGTGGTGTTTTACTCTTATAAAATATTTCTTAACTACGGCCCTGATGTAATTTCCGCTGCCAAATAATGATAAACACCGATACCACCATCTCTGAGTAGGCCGCGGCCGCCTGCCTCCCGAGGCAGGGGTCGGGGGTTGCGACAATCTTAGAAATGAAACAAGTTAGAATGGACCTAGGAAATAAGTAAGGATGGGTTAAGATACATTTTAAAATTTTCTTTTACAATAAGTCATGGGTCAGGATGGGTTTTTAGGTTTTAACCAAACATATCTAGTTAATGCTAAAATAGTATCAAACAGAGTCGCAGACTTCATACTTCGACCCTTCATACTTCGTATACAAAAAAGAAAAAAATTAATAAAATCAAAATAAATTAAAATTTAAAAACAAAATAAAAAAAGTTTAAAAATCAAAATAAATTAAAATTTAAATAATAAAAAATAAAAATAAATAAATAATAAATAAATAAATAAAAATCTTAAAAATTAAAAAAGTACATATAAACACATTTCTCTAACAATGGTCACTCTTGAAACACATATTCTCTTTCCCTCTTAGAAAATAAATAGTTTGATCACATAACGTATGAATTCTTCAAGTATGCTTTAACTATTGTCATTGCCGCATGGTAACAAACATCTATGTTTAGGATTACTTTGTTGTATGATTTATATTTAGTATTTATAAATGAAAAAGATTAATTACTTATTCTTTATTTGATGATATTAAATATTATTTGTGCATTCAAAACTAAAAGTTTATAATATAGTATAAACATATAGTTAACTAAATCTTATATCAAAAGTCAACAACAACAATTTCATAGCCAGATTTCCATTTAAGATGATAGCTTAGACCAACTTTTTTTTAACAGCAAACACACTTTATATATATATATATATAAAGAGTCAGCAAGGGGCTGGAAACCAAACAAAACCGAAACAAACACAAAACAGATTACATAAATTCGATAATATTAAAAGCCTTCCAGTTATCCCAGCTTAGCGGCTTCAGCTTCGATGGGTTGCAAATCCATAGGTAGGCATCTTCTTTAATATGGTCCACCAACTTGTTGAACGGGATGAATTTATCTTCGAAAACCTTCTCGTTCCTAGCCCACCATATTCTCCATACAGTCGCAATAACTATCATATACACCGTTTTTTTCCACACTTTATCTCCTGGGTTTTGATTGATGAGAGCTATAAAGTCCACAAGATTGTCGCATTCAGTGAACTTAATCCGAACCCATGCAAACACATTCCACCACACACACTTTGCCCATAAACAATTGACAAATATGTGGTCCGTGGTTTCTTCATATAACCCACACCGAGGACACGACGTATCTCCGAGCGAAATGCCCCTATGTGAAAGGCCAATCTTCGAAGCAACCTTTCCCAACATTGCCCTCCATAGAAGATAATTAGCTTTTGGTGTTGCCCAGTTGTTCCAGCCATACCTGAACCCGTCATTCGACTCTAGATGCGACGCCTTTTCGATATCATACCGGACTTGCTTGACAGAAAAAGAACCGCTCGGATCATTGTGCCATTTCCAACCGGTTCCATCGTCTACAATTTTATCTTTTATGTTGATGCCGATTTTGGAGAGAGCACCCTCAACCGAAGCTATGTCTTTCCACACGCCTGGGACCGATTTTTTTAAAGGAATCAAGGACAGAGTCGCGTTACTGCCCCCATGAACGACTGCTACTACTTTAGCCCAAAGCTGACTCGGGTTTACTTTTAACCTCCACCACCATTTAGAGAGCATCGCGTGATTAAACCCCTGTATGGCCCCCATGCCCATACCACCTTCTTTCCTGGACTTAGCATAAAATCCCATTTGATCCATCTCATCTTTTGGCCTGAACCGGTTTTGCCCCATATAAAATCCCGCCTAATCTTCTCGAGTTTTTTTATTATGCATTTAGGGGCTGAAAACAGAGAAAGGAAGTAAGACGGAAAACTTCCAAGGACCGACTTGGCTAACGTCATCCGTTCTGCAAACGAAAGATATCTAGCTTTCCATTTTGAAAGCTTGGCGGTGAATTTCTCCACTATTGGCTTCCAAAACTTCGCTATTTTCATGTTTGCGCCAATTGGGATGCCCAAATAAGTGAACGGAAAAGAACCCGCTTCACAATTAACCAAACTAGCAGCCCGATTCACTTCGTTAGCGTTCACCCCTATTCCAAAGACTTTACTTTTCTGTCTATTAACTTTGAGTCCGGTCACGAGATGTATCCACCTAAGGATACGGTTAAGAGCTAACAAGTTTTCATCGGACCAAGACCCTAGAAATATCACATCATCCGCGTAGCAAAGATGAGACAAAAGAGGACCACCGTTAGGGAGTTGGCATCCGTGAAAAATACCCGAGTCAGTCGCCCTGTTCATGAATAAAGTGATAACCTCCATAGCAATAATAAACAAAAAAGGGGCTAATGGATCGCCCTGCCTTAGACCCCGCTTATACTTAAATTCTTTCGTTGGCGATCCATTAACGAGGACCGATCCCATGCCGGAATCAAGACAACCTTTCACCCAATTAATCAATTGCTCCAGAAAAGCCATTTTTGACATCATACGGGCTAAGAATTTCCAATTAATGGAATCGTACGCCTTTTCAAAGTCAACTTTAAAAATAAACAACTTAGATTTCGATTTTTTAACCCAAGCCACCGTCTCGCTAATAATCATAGGATTATCAAGAATGTTTCGACCACCGACGAAAGCCGACTGCACGGGAGACGAAATCTCATTAATGACCTTCTTGAGCCTATTTTCCAGAACTTTGGCAATAATTTTGTATAACGAGCCCACCAAGGAGATCGGGCGAAAATTAGCGATGACTTGAGGATCCTTCAATTTGGGAATCAAAGCTACAAAAGAAGAGTTGCAGCCATTACTTATTCTTCTTGTCGTATGGAATTCGTGCATCAACTCCACCAAAAAGAATTTGAGTTTTTCCCAGAAAACCTTATAGAACTTAAGCGAGAAAACATCTGGGCCAGGAGCCTTTCCACCATCACAATTTTTAATAGCTGTGAATACTTCATTTTCAGAAAACCTCTCGCAAAGAATCCTCCCGCAATGCTCCGACAGTTTAGGCAGCCCGTTACCCTCAAAGTCGGGCCTACGTCTAATCGGTTCCGCGAATTATTTTTTAAACCAATTTCTAATCTCATCTTTTAATTCCCCAGGGTCAGTAACAAATCTGTCATGAAAACGCAGCCCATTTATTCTATTGTTTGCCAGATTAGTAGAGATTATCTTATGAAAATAAGAGCTATTTTCATCTCCGAACTTGGCCCAATTAACCCGGGCCTTTTGCTAAAGATCTTTTAGTTTGATTGCCTCTAATTTATTCACCTTAACCCGGAGATCCATTCTCAGCTTCTTCTCATCATCCGAAGCCATCCCAGTCGCAACCTTTTCCTCGATACTTTGTATGCTGGCTTGCATTTCTAATAACTCCTTATTTTCCTTCTCTTGAACTTCGGACCTCCACATTTTTATAGAGGCCTTAATACGGCGAAGAAGCTCAGCAAAGATCATATCTTTTTTACCCACCCCCACCAACACCGGCAATCCCGAGTCAATAATCTCCATAAGCTTTGGGTCCCCAATCCATGAATTGAAATATCTAAATGGGATGGGACCAAAATCAGCTGCTGCACAACACAGGGATATGGGGCAATGATCCGACAGACCCTATTTATGAACCTCAAATCTCGCGGACGGCCACCAGTTCATAAACGGAACATTAACCAAAAACCTGTCTAATTTGCTAAACTTGACCTCACAGTGACCCGAAATATAAGTGAACATACCTCCTGTCATCGAATATTCTAAAAGACCAGAATTTTCGATATAGCCATTGAAAGCCTCGGAAGCGGCTATGTCGAATTTGGAATTCACCCTTTCAGTTACAACTCGGACGTTGTTAAAGTCACCGAGAAGAACCCATAATCCATCAAATTGATCCAACAGCGCCGCTAAATCCTCCCACAAGTTCCTCCTAGAGACCGGATCATTCGGAGCATGAATGTTCACGATATTTATTCTATCCTCAACCCCAATAAAGAAACCCGAAGTTAACAGGAACCTTTGGTTCTTAGAGATAACGTCAATCGAAAGGACATCGGGGTTCCAAATCGAAATCAGACCACCCGATCTGCCAACAGAATCCACCGCAGCGAAATTAAAAATCGACTTATCCCAGAATTTAGCAACATCAAAATCACAAACACCCCCTAGATGAGATTCCTGCAAACCTAAGAAGTCTGCCTTTATTCTCCCTTTTAAATTCCTGACCCAGAACCCTTTCCTCGAATCAGAGGCCCCATTTAAGTTTAAAGAGATAAAATTCATTGAAAACCGTTAGGACCCAGTTCCCCACTGACCATCTTCCTCAAATGATTGTCAAACCCTTCCGTAACAATTCCCAGAGTGTCTCCAACCTTCAAGGTCCGGATAACCTCTTCTTCAACGAGATCTCAGGATGGATCTTCTTCTGGAGTCTCGTATCTGTTGCCGTCATGAGAACCTATCGAGTTCGACACCTCAGCTCCGGCGATGTTATCCATGTTTTCTTGTCTAAAGATCTCTTCAATATTAAAAGGATCTGAGTTATTGCTCTGCTCCGCTTGATGGTTAAGATTAGGAATAAGTTTATTTTGGGCCACTTGAGTAGGAAAGGCAGATCTCTTGGGCCTACATGTAATATAACTGGGCCTGGTTGGCGATATGTTGGACTCCTCAACAGACCGATTACAATCGTCAAGGGGCCCATCCTGTTCCCCCATTTCTCTCTCTTCATCATTACCGCATGGTGGCTGCTCCTCTTCCCGAGGCAAGCCGAAATCTTGCATGTGAGCATCGGAATTATGCGAGATGGCATCGGTTGAGTTACCCATGCAAGAGACTGAACAATTTTCCATGCACCCTTTGGACTGCCCATAACCGGTAGCCGGGGAGTCGCCAAAAACCGACGAAACTTCCAGCGACCCTTCCGAATCAACCGGCTCCAGAAAATTCGGATGCCACTGACCCGAAATTTCCTCTACCCACACTTTTATCACCTGATTCTTCCAAGATAACTGAAATTCTTCCGAAACTTTTTTCCCGGAGCTAGTCAGGATCGCCAACTGTTCCTCAGACATGTTTCCATCTGAATCAGCAGCCTACGAATTAACAAGGATACGACCACACCTTTCTCCTATACGATCGAACACGTGCCTATCCCAAAGAGAGATCGGAACTCCTAGGATCTTGATCCATGCAACTCGCTCGAAGACAGGAGGGACACCTTCCTAGACATAAACCCTAGTGAACCACTTCTCCCATTCTTCGATCATGTTAACGTGGAACTCCTCAGCCTGCACGACGCTTTCGAAGCACAATAAGACCTTCAATCCACCCAAATACTTTAAACCTAATCCATCTTCCATGATTCCGGATAAATGTCTACTAAGGTTATTGAGAATATCCAAATCTTTCGCTTCCCCGACCAACGCCTTGTACTCCCATTTTTTCTTGGTCTCAACGTTCATAGGGGGTAATTCAATAAGGTTAACCGTTTTGTCTTTCGAATTAGGGGCTAAAACTGATTTATAGGATCTAAGTCCCGGGTAGTGAGACGTAGATTTACCTGGGTCTTTCAGAGGTTCAGCAACTGGATCCACCCTTGTAACACCTCGAAAATTTACGTCCAATAATGTACCGACACGTGTCATGGGCTTTGAATATGTGAAAACATACTTTAGAGGGACTAAAGTTGACAAATAGTGAAACTATGTGAATATAAGGGTCCAAAGTGTCAACAATTGATAAATAGGCTCTACAATATCCCTACATGATGTTTATAATCTTAAACGGATAAATCATGGATCATACGAAACGAGAAATGAAAGAAAGTGAGGAATTACAAACTACAGGGGCTAAAAGTGTCAACATGTTGAAAGTATACCTCTGAGTGATCTTTTGGCAAACCCGAAGCTTTGTAATGATAAAATATACTCACTAGAATATGTGGTAAAAATTTCATCAAGTTTCGTTATTGTATGAGAAAGATATGATCAAAACCGTGCATGAAGGGTTAATTGCGTTAACGTTGAATTCGTGACTTTTCGGGTAAGCACAAAGTTAACCAAGGACTTTACCATGTTTGTAAAAGTCCCAAGGCCCTTAAAAATAAGAATTGAGGGTCTAATGAGCAAGATAAATCGCCAAAACACGTTACAAAGGTCAGGGACTGAATTGTAAATTGATTGAAACTTGTTAAGCTGGTCATCCCTTTGTACGCGGCCCGCGAGGGACCTGTCGCGGCCCGCCTACCAGCTGCCAGCGACAGATGCAGCGACCAGCTGCCAGTTATGTCTGTTTTGCGAGTTGTTAACAGCTGTTGTCGACTCCAGAGCCTCACCAATGAACTTACATGCAACTAGGGGCACTTGTCTTCATCCCACAACACTCCTAGACCTCTGTGGCATCATCAAATCAGATCAAAATCTGCATAAAAAGGTCTTGAAGCTCACTACTTTCATTACTTACATTTTCAAAATTTCACAAGGCAACTTCTGGAGCTCTCTGGACGACAAGGCAACTTCCTAGTGATCTCTAAGCTTTGTTAGGACTCTTGTAAGTGTTTATAACCTTCTCAAATCCGTTCTAGCTTAGTATATTAACCGAAAGTCAATCCATCGTAAATTAAGTTTGACTTCGTGATTAAACGAAAATGGCTCAGTCATTTCTCAAATTGAAAGTACCTACAAGTTGGTATTTATGTGGGTAACAAACCCTCAAAAGGGTATTTTCAGATTCCCACTCTAAGCATGCTAATTGTCGAGTCAAAGCTTGTTTCAAAAAGTCAACAGAATGTGTTTTTGCAAATTTAAGCATGATTAGCAATGTAGGGTACATGCAACCTGTTTGATCATTAAAATAACTTGATAATTAATGTAAGAACATGTCTCAACATGTTCATCTCGACAATTTTCAGTTTAAACCCGAATCGGAACCGAAAATCGCATAAATTGACTTTTTCTTTGACTTTCAGTTCTGATCCGTTCATGCATGTTTGAGATCTGCCTAAGAGCATATTTTGGACCAATTTTCATATAAGTTTAACTCTCTGAGATTTTACAACTTGGTTCAACACTTATCCGATTCATATGCATGTTTCTGATTTATGCTTAAAATTGACTATTATGCCCTTTTGACTATAAAACGTGATTTTTGAAAAAGTGAAAGAGTAGAAACATTTGTTACTGATTTATAAACTTGCACCAAAAATTTGATATCAGTTTAAGGTCTAGATTAAGAGTTATGCTCAATATCGTAATTTGAAAGCTTTATGTTACTTAAACGGCGTAATTAACGTATAACCCATTTAAACTCACTTTTTGATATCAAACTTTTTACCCACTGATGTTATATAATATTTTGGTATTTTTAAAGATTTTTATTTATTTTTTGGCTGATCATAACATAGGTCTCTAAGCTTAATTCGGTTAATACCGATTTTGCCCTTTTTAGCCATAAAATGAGTTTTACAAATCCTTTTGACCCCAAACCTTTTTCTACTGATTTTATTTGATATATAAAATATTTTGAGAATTCTGGAAATATAAAAGTATCAACTTTCTTTTAAAAACCCGGAAACGGTTCTAAATCGCCTTTTTAAGCGTTTTTAACGCATAGTATGTACTATAACCATATTAAACATATAAGGTTGATACCTACTGATGTTTTTAGTATATTTTATAAAATAACAATAAGTACAAGTTTTTGAACTCAGGTTTCGAATTTTGACAATTTTAGCCCTTGTGAAATTACCAAAATACCCCTAAGGTGCATAGTTTGGTTCTAAATGATGATTTTCACTTATGGGTCATACCCTACTGTTATAACATGTTAAATTAAATATATTTACTATAAGAACCAGACCTGTAACTCAGATTTCTAATTTGACTCTTTTATAATCTTTTAAATGACCAAAATGCCCTTATGAGGCATGAATTGTGTTTAAATTCATTTGGGGCATAATAGAAGATATCTTACTGATATTATAACATATTTAAGCCATATTATCTCAGGGAACTTGCATATGACTCTTACGGTTACCCGTAACGCCCTTTTCGCGTTCGGTTCGGTTTATGTAACTAGTTTGCATAAATTGACCGAGACGGGTCAAACATTATCACTTTTGTCTCAAAATCCAGAATGTATTTAGTATACCCATATTATACAAGTATTCAAACTTGTCGGGTCTAAATCACATTCTATCCGGTCTTCGCTTAATCGTGCGTTTGAACCGTTTCTTCCTTAAAGCTAACCGGTTTAAGCATAAGCTTAAATAAAGACCCGTTAGAAATCTAATAGGTTATTATAAACCTTCGTTCCAGATTAGGAGCACCGGTAAAAGCTACTTGCATTTTGCTTGTTGAGAATTATACTTTATTCAGGTAAATACTTTTAACTTATTTTCCCTATACGGGCTTGGGTTACGGTATATAAAATACCGCTTGATTGAGAATCAAATCTTACATCTTTGGGTGGTTAATTGAATAATTTGATCGGCTCGTTTAAACAGTCTTGTTCACTTAAAGCCTTTGGGGGGTTAATGACCATGTCCCGGATATCCTTGGCATCATCTTACGAGATGGCCACGACCTGAGCACGAGGTGTAGGCGTACACCTGTCAGTGTATAACTCTATAATGTGGTGTGTCTATTGATCTTTAACCCGGACAAGATCCGGGCTACTGAACGCGCAAGTAACATGTAATTCGTTCACATGATTATATTGTATAATTAACCCAAGTTATAAAAAGGTTTTGTGCCATGTGCATTCAAATCAATTTTCAACCCTTTTTAAAATGAGTCAGTTAAATTGTATTTACCAGTGTAAACTGACGTATTTTTCCCAAAAAGGTTAAGTGCAGGTACTACATGTAATAGGCTGGCTGTCTTCTAGAGCGTCCACAATAAGTCTCGCAAGCTTGGACGACAATAAACTGTTGAACAATATCTTATTTTATTTTGATCCGCTTGTGGATCCGTTTCAACTATTAGTGATATTTAATATTACACTTTATTAAAGTTGAAATGAATCTATCTTTGCTTCCGCTGTGCATTTATATATATTGTGTTGTTTGTCTATGATGATACCAACTACGTCACGATACTCCCCACCGGGCCCACCGGTGACACGTGGAAAATAGGGGTGTGACAGGTTGGTATCAGAGCCAACTCTGAGTGAATTAAACACTAGCCATTTGTGTTTAATCTCAGTTACACAATTGCACATTCCTCGATTCTCGATTCTAGACAAAGAACTTAGGAATTTTCCAAAATTTTGGTCTTTAATTCTAACTTTGTCGTACATATATTTTTTGTTGTATCACTTGTTGTTTTTGACAGGTTCACAAAAATGCCGCCACGTATGCGAGGAAGAGGAAGGGGACAAGGAGCTCATGTAGCCCCAAATGACCACGAGGCCGGGCCATCACACCGGCGGACACCTTCGGACCCTCACAACACAGATGCTCAGGATCTTTGGAGGTCCTTTACTGAACCAGCTAGGCGCTCAGTTTCACTGAGTACCTCACCTTCCATCCCACACTCCTTTGGGCCTCATTCTGAGAATGAGCCCCATAACTCTCACCAGTCCTATATTCCTCTAGGACACCAATCACCTTTTGACCAACCATCACCTGTTTTCCAGGGCTTGTTCAACCCTGCTGACTACCTGGATGTGCCTATGGGTGTTAACCTACTTGGGCCCGAAGACCACTTCTCTGGTGGCAACCCGATGGACATCGATGAGGATACTGATCCTGCAATGCCGCCATCTGGAACTCCAAACCACCCCATCGAGATTTTTGATGGGTCACCTTTCATGGGATCACCATACAATGGTCCCGACAGCTTTGAGGAGAACTTCAAGCAATACGACTGGGTGTTCACCCCCAGCTATCATAACTCTCCCCTGCACCAGCCACATCACTCTCCCCTGCACCAGTCATACCATAACTCTCCTCTTCACCAGTCTTACCATAGCTCTCCCCTGCACCAGCCACATCACTCTCCCCTACACCAGCAGCAGCAGCCACAACAGCAGCAGAATCCTTCTGAGGATTCCCGACTTGTAGCGGTCACTCCGCCAGCAGCACCACCTCTGCTTCAGCCCCCCTCGCCTCCGAGGTGAAGGAGAACGACAGCGCGAATATCCGCACGAGGGGGAGTGCGCATCAGCACCCCTCCACATTCAAGTGGCAGCCGGTTCTCGCCACTTCATGAAGGACCGGAGACGGGAGAATCTTCGCATCCCATCTCAGAAGTGAACACTGCGCCAGTCGCGCCACAGCCACCATTGGGTTTTGGAGACCCAATCCCCACTTACACTGGCGCGGCTGCATTCAACCCTTTCGAGCAGCAGATCCACACAGGCTACAACTTTACAGAAGATCCATACTGGATAGCAGCAAACTCCAACACTCTCCATCAGGAAGGTCCCTACGGAGGTCCCTGGGCTACGGGACAATCGACCTATGGATACCCACCATATGGGTACCAGCAACCGCAGCCTCCTCAACCTCCACATTATCAACAACAGCCTCCTCAACCGCCGCATTATCAACAACCACCTCAGGCGCCGACGATGTCACCCCCCCAAATGCAAGAAATCCTTCATGAGATACAAGGGGTGCGTCAAGAGATGCGGCATGATCGGAGGCATAACCGGGGGATGTTTAAGAAGATGGTGGATTTGATTAAGGGTAAAAGCAAGAAGGGTCACTGAATCCTTTGTTTGTTTATTTATTTTAGTTGTAATCATGTCCCTGCGAGGACATTTATTTCTGTACGCTACCCCTGCGTGGGTATTTCTTTCTGTTCTGCCCCTGCGAGGGCGTATCTTTTATTTGACCCCTGCGTGGGTTTGTTTGTTTTGTTAGTTGGCCCCTTCGTGGGCATGATTTTGGTAAAAGTCTCGTTTAGGGCAAAACTCGTATTGGTTTAATTTTTTATTTGGAATGGTTAATTTGAGTTTTTCATTTTTAAATTATGTGCATAAACATAGTGTATAAATAAATGAAAAATAACATTTATTATTTTGATTTACCATTTTAATAAAATAATAAGGATCTTAAAAGGTAAAACCTAGCTGTTATGTTGTCATAAATCTAGCCAATATGGTAGAACCTGTTTAAAAGATTCAATTCTCTGTTAACGTCTGTAAACATGTTAACATTCTTGGCTAGTGTGATCCGTAAAATCACACATGTCATCCTTTTGATAAAATTACCCAAATTTATATTTTTATATATTTGATTATGACAAAATGCCTACGGGTTATAATTAATGTCATATCAAATAAAAGGCAGCTGTAGTTTATAAACTCCCTGCCAAGAAAAGGATTGATTTGTCTTATTTATTCAAGCTTTAATCCTATAAGATCTAAATTTGTAATTTAGAAATTTGTCTACGTGACTAGGCGTACTATACCAATATTATATTTCATTCCAAAAAGATTACTAATAAAAATCCTGAATGAAATTATTAAATTAACTAATATGGCTTTTATTTACCATGGTTAATAGATCGTCAAGAATGATAATACTGTTTAGGCTTCTAAATAGACCTTGTCCTTATTTTTATGTAGCATTTAAAACTAAATGGCTAAGTCTGAAGAACTAAACAGTCGTCCAGCAGAAAACCCTGATAATGCTAAGATATTAGTAACTGGTGCGGAGTTGAAAGCATTAGTGAATGATGCTGTTGTCGAAGCACTAAATAGACAGTATAGTGAATCGAGCGGGACCCGAAGTAGGACCCGATCCGCGCCACATTCCAAACCCAAAGTTCACTCTGAGGCTCATAGAAAACCGCCCTCTAAGAGAGATGTACCCAAGAAGGATAAGCCAAAGAAGGATGATGATGAACGTCACTCCTCGAACCAAAATAGTGCCCCGTCAAGGAAGGTCGAGCCTAAACAGGAACCGCATGGTAAGTCCTGTACATACAAATACTTCGTCTCATGTAAACCACGAGACTTTACTGGGGAAAAGGGAGCGGTAGATTGTATAACTTGGTTGGACGAAATGGAAACGATTGTAGACATAAGCGGGTGTGCTGAAAGGGACGTAGTGAAATACGTATCCCAATCGTTCAAAGGAGATGCACTGGCGTGGTGGAAGTCTCTCATACAAGCTGCTGGAAAGATCCCACTCTACAACTTATCATGGGACCAGTTTGTTGCTCTTATTAAGGATAATTACTGCCCGCAGCATGAAGTTGAGAGAATTGAGTCAGACTTCCTATCTTTAGTGATGAAGAATTTAGACTGCCAGGCATACCTCACCACTTTCAATACCCTATCCAGGTTGGTTCCATACTTGGTAACCCCAGAACCTAAGAGGATTGCCCGCTTCATCGGGGGTTTGGCCCCAAAGATTAAATCAAGTGTTAAGGCATCAAGGCTTGCAACCTTCAGATCAGCAGCTGATCTATCTCTCTCTCTCACCTTGGACGTAGTCAGGTTGAGAGCGCACAGGAATTCCGAAGAGAACAAGAGGAAGCGTGAGGACGATACCTCACGAAGATCAGGTAAGAAACACCGAGGAAATGACGACCACAGGAAAGGGTCGGGATCTAGGATAAATGAGCAACAATCGGGAGATAAGCCCAAATGTAAAACATGCAAGAAGAACCATTTTGGGAAATGTCGATTTGAGTCGAAATCCCAGTCTCACGTAAGATCCTGTGGGATTTGCAAATCTACAGATCATAAGACTTTGGAGCGTAAGAAACTGAAGGATGCAACGTGTTACGGTTGCAACGAAAAAGGGCACATTAAGTCTAATTGCCCAAAGTTCGCCAAGAAAGCCGAAGATGGGAAGAAGACCAACACGAGGGTCTTCAAGATGGACGCTAAGGAAGCTGTTCAAGATGACAACGTGATTACAGGTACTTTTCTCGTAAATGATGTTTTTGCTAGAGTATTATTTGATTCTGGAGCAGATAAGTCTTTTGTAGATAATAAGTTTTGTGAGTTGTTGAAATTACCTGTAAAACCCTTAAGTGTGAAATATGAGGTGGAATTAGCTGATGGAACCATAGAAACCGCCTCAACTGTTTTAGATGGATGTGTTATATCCATTAGGAATCACTCTTTTCCTTTATCCTTACTTCCCTTTAAGCTAGCCGGCTTTGACATAGTGTTAGGCATGGATTGGTTATCGCATAACCAAGCCCAGATTGTGTGCAATAGAAAGCAAGTGATAGTCAAAACTCCGTCTGGTGAGTCACTCACCATCCAAGGAGATACCCAGCATGGATTGCCTGAGCAAGTGTCTATGCTCAAGGCATCCAGATGTCTGCAGAAGGGCTGTGTCATTTACATGACACAAGTTACTATAGACGAGCCAAAGCCTAAGATTGAAGACATCCCTGTCATTTCAGAATATCCTGAAGTTTTTCCCGAAGAACTACCTGGTTTACCACCAGATAGGCAAGTGGAATTCCGAATTGACATCATCCCTGGTGCTGCACCAGTAGCAAGAGCACCTTATAGGTTAGCACCAACGGAGATGAAGGAGTTAAGGACGTAGTTAGACGATCTGCTAGCCAAAGGTTTTATTAGACCTAGTTCGTCTCCTTGGGGAGCGCCGATCTTATTTGTAAAGAAGAAGGATGGATCGATGCGTCTGTGCATCGATTACCGTGAGCTTAATAAAGTCACTATCAAGAATAGGTATCCTTTGCCCAGGATCGACGATCTGTTCGATCAGTTACAAGGGGCAAGCTATTTCTCTAAGATCGACTTGAGGTCAGGCTATCATCAGTTGAAGGTCAAGGATGAAGATGTGCACAAGACAACGTTTAGGACCCGTTATGGACATTACGAGTTCCTAGTGATGCCTTTTGGGCTCACTAATGCACCGGCCGCATTCATGGATCTCATGAATCGCGTCTGCAAGCCTTACTTGGACAAATTCGTCATCGTCTTTATTGACGACATCCTTATTTATTCGAAGAACCAAGCTGACCACGAGAAACACCTTCGTTGTATTCTCAAACTTCTGCATCAGGAGAAACTCTACGCCAAATTTTCGAAGTGCGAGTTTTGGCTTCGAGAAGTCCAATTCCTTGGACATGTGGTAAGTGAGCGTGGTATCCAAGTGGATCCCGCTAAGGTAGAAGCAGTTATGAATTGGCAAGAACCGAAGACACCTACTGAGATTCGTAGCTTCCTGGGTTTAGCAGGATATTATAGGCGTTTTATCGAAAACTTTTCAAGGATTGTTGCGCCCCTAACTTCGTTGACACGTAAGAAGGTTAAGTTTGATTGGGGCCCTAAGCAGGAATCCTTTGACATTTTGAAGAAAAAGTTGAGCAATGCACCAGTGTTAACATTGCCCGATGGTATAGAAGAATTTGTGGTGTATTGTGATGCATCCCACACTGGTATGGGCCGTGTACTCATGCAAAAAGGCAAGGTCATTGCCTACGTTTCACGACAGTTAAAGGTACATGAGAAGAACTATACCACCCACGACTTGGAGTTGGGTGCCGTTGTATTTGCATTAAAATTATGGAGGCATTACTTATATGGAACCAAGTGTGTGATCTATTCAGATCACAAGAGCCTTCAACATTTGTTCAATCAGAAGGACTTGAACATGCGACAAAGACGATGGATGGAAACTCTAAACGATTATGATTGTGAGATAAAATACCATCCAGGCAAGGCAAATGTAGTTGCTGACGCCTTGAGCAGAAAAGAAAGAGTAAAGCCAATAAGAATCAATGCCAAGCGCATCGAAATCAGGAATAGTTTGAATGAAAGCGTGCTAGCAGCATAGAAGGAAGCTGTGCTGGAAGCTAACTATCCTGAAGAAAAACTGGGAGTAACTGAGGAGCAGTTATTCCATGATAAAGACGGAATGCTAAGATTGAATGGACGAATATGGGTTCCAGTTTATGGAGGACTTCGGGATGTTATCCTCCAGGAAGCCCACAATTCCAAATATTCTGTTCATCCTGGAGCTGACAAGATGTACCAGGATCTAAAGGCAAACTACTGGTGGATTGGTATGAAAAAGTCTGTAGCTGCTTATGTAGCTAAATGTTTGACTTGTGCGCAAGTCAAAGCGGAACACCAGAAGCCGTCAGGTTTATTACAACAACCTGAAATTCCCACATGGAAGTGGGAGATGGTGACAATGGATTTCATCACCAAATTGCCAAAGACGAGAAAGGGAAACGATACTATATGGGTCATAGTGGATAGACTGACGAAGTCAGCACATTTTCTACCCATCAAGGAGACCTATAGCTCTGATATGTTAGCACAGTTATACATTGATAAGATTGTAGCTTTGCATGGTATACCTGTGTCTATTATCTCGGATAGAGATACAAGATACACCTCTCATTTTTGGAAAAGTTTCCAACAATCTTTGGGTACTCGTTTGAATTTTAGTACGGCTTATCATCCTCAGACTGACGGTCAGAGTGAGCGTACTATTCAAACGTTGGAAGACATGCTACGTGCATGTGCGATCGACTTGGGTGGTAGTTGGGATAAGAACCTACCACTAATTGAGTTCTCCTACAACAATAGCTACCACACCAGCATAAAAGCTGCGCCTTTTGAGGCCTTATACGGTAGAAAGTGTAGATCGCCCATTTGTTGGGCGGAAGTTGGAGATGTCCAACTATCAGGACCAGAGATAGTTTTTGAAACAACGGACAAGATTGTCCAGATTCGCGATCGTTTGAAAGCTGCCAGGGATAGGCAGAAAAGTTATGCGGATCCAAAGCGTAAATCTTTTCACTTCGAAGTAGGTGACAAAGTATTGCTTAAGGTATCACCTTGGAAAGGGGTGATGCGATTTGGTAAGAAAGGCAAGCTAAGCCCGAGATACATAGGACCTTTCGAGGTTATCGAACGTGTCGGGTCAGTTGCTTACAAATTAAACTTGCCTGAAGAACTTAGCGCTATCCATAACGTGTTCCACATCTGTAATTTGAAGAAGTGTTTCGCTGATGAATCACTGGTTATACCGCATACGGATGTACATATAGATGAAAGCTTGAAATTTGTGGAAAAGCCATTATCGATTGAAGATCGACAGGTAAAGAAGCTTCGAAGGAAGCATGTACCTATTGTAAAGGTCAAATGGGATGCCCGTAGAGGTCCCGAATACAAATGGGAGGTAGAATCTACGATGAAAGAAAAATACCCTCATTTGTTTCAGTAAAATCTCGAGGTCGAGATTTCTTTTAAGGGGGTGAGGATGTAACACCTCGAAAATTTACGTCCAATAATGTACCGACACGTGTCATGGGCTTTGAATATGTGAAAACATACTTTAGAGGGACTAAAGTTGACAAACAGTGAAACTATGTGAATATAAGGGTCCAAAGTGTCAACAATTGATAAATAGGCTCTACAATAACCCTACATGATGTTTATAATCTTAAACGGATAAATCATGGATCATACGAAAAGAGAAATGAAACAAAGTGAGGAATTACAAACTACAGGGGCTAAAAGTGTCAACATGTTGAAAGTATACCTCTGAGTGATCTTTTGGCAAACCCGAAGCTTTGTAATGATAAAATATACTCACTAGAATATGTGGTAAAAATTTCATCAAGTTTCGTTATCGTATGAGAAAGATATGATCAAAACCGTACACGAAGGGTTAATTGCGTTAACGTTGAATTCGTGACTTTTCGGGTAAGCACAAAGTTAACCGAGGACTTTACCATGTTTGTAAAAGTCCCAAGGCCCTTAAAAATAAGAATTGAGGGTCGAAGGAGCAAGATAAATCGCCAAAACACGTTACAAAGGTCAGGGACTGAATTGTAAATTGATTGAAACTTGTTAAGCTGGTCATCCCCTTGTACGCGGCCCGCGAGGGACATGTTGCGGCCCGCCTACCAGCTGCCAGCGACAGATGCAGCGACCAGCTGCCAGTTATGTCTGTTTTGCGAGTTGTTAACAGCTGTTGTCGACTCCAGAGCCTCACCAATGAACTTACATGCAACTAGGGGCACTTGTCTTCATCCCACAACACTCCTAGACCTCTGTGGCATCATCAAATCAGATCAAAATCTGCATAAAAAGGTCTTGAAGCTCACTACTTTCATTACTTACATTTTCAAAATTTCACAAGGCAACTTCTAGAGCTCTCTGGACGACAAGGTAACTTCCTAGTGATCTCTAAGCTTTGTTAGGACTATTGTAAGTGTTTATAACCTTCTCAAATCCGTTCTAGCTTAGTATATTAACCGAAAGTCAATCCATCGTAAATTAAGTTTGACTTCGTGATTAAACGAAAATGGCTCGGTCATTTCTCAAATTGAAAGTACCTACAAGTTGGTATTTATGTGGGTAACAAACCCTCAAAAGGGTATTTTCAGATTCCCACTCTAAGCATGCTAATTGTCGAGTCAAAGCTTGTTTCAAAAAGTCAACCGAATGTGTTTTTGCAAATTTAAGCATGATTAGCAATGTAGGGTACATGCAACCTGTTTGATCATTAAAATAACTTGATAATTAATCTAAGAACATGTCTCAACATGTTCATCTCGACAATTTTCAGTTTAAACCCGAATCGGAACCGAAAGTCGCATAAATTGACTTTTTCTTTGACTTTCAGTTCTGATCCGTTCATGCATGTTTGAGATCTGCCTAAGAGCATATTTTGGACCAATTTTCATATAAGTTTAACTCTCTGAGATTTTACAACTTGGTTCAACACTTATCCGATTCATATGCATGTTTCCGATTTATGCTTAAAATTGACTATTATGCCCTTTTGACTATAAAACGTGATTTTTGAAAAAGTGAAAGAGTAGAAACATTTGTTACTGATTTATAAACTTGCACCAAAAATTTGATATCAGTTTGAGGTCTAGATTAAGAGTTATGCTCAATATCGTAATTTGAAAACTTTATGTTACTTAAACGGCGTAATTAACGTATAACCCATTTAAACTCACTTTTTGATATCAAACTTTTTACCCATTGATGTTATATAATATTTTGGGATTTTTAAAGATTTTTATTTAATATTTGGCTGATCATAACATAGGTCTCTAAGCTTAATTCGTTTAATACATGTAACTCAGATTTCTAATTTGACTCTTTTATAATCTTTTAAATGACCAAAATGCCCTTATGAGGCATGAATTGTGTTTAAATTCATTTGGGGCATAATAGAAGATATCTTACTGATATTATAACATATTTAAGCCATATTATCTCAGGGAACTTGCATATGTCTCTTACGGTTACCTGTAACGCCCTTTTCGCGTTCGGTTCGGTTTATGTAACTAGTTTGCATAAATTGACCGAGACGGGTCAAACATTATCACTTTTGTCTCAAAATCCAGAATGTATTTAGTATACCCATATTATACAAGTATTCAAACTTGTCGGGTCTAAATCACATTCTATCCGGTCTTCACTTAATCGTGCGTTTGAACCGTTTCGTCCTTAGAGCTAACCGGTCTAAGCATAAGCTTAAATAAAGACCCGTTAGAAATCTAATAGGTTATTATAAACCTTCGTTCCAGATTAGGAGCACTGGTAAAAGCTACTTGCATTTTGCTTGTTGAGAATTATACTTTATTCAGGTAAATACTTTTAACTTATTTTCCCTATACGGGCTTGGGTTACGGTATATAAAATACCGCTTGATCGAGCATCAAATCTTACATCTTTGGGTGGTGAATTGAATAATTTGATCGGCTCGTTTAAACATTCTTGTTCACTTAAAGCCTTTGGGGGGTTAATGACCATGTCCCGGATATCCTTGGCATCATCTTACGAGATGGCCACGACCTGAGCACGAGGTGTAGGCGTACACCTGTCAGTGTATAACTCTATAATGTGGCGTGTCTATTGATCTTTAACCCGGACAAGATCCAGGCTACTGAACGCGCAAGTAACATGTAATTCGTTCACATGATTATATTGTATAATTAACCCAAGTTATAAAAAGGTTTTGTGCCATGTGCATTCAAATCAATTTTCAACCATTTTTAAAATGAGTCAGTTAAATTGTATTTACCAGTGTAAACTGACGTATTTTTCCCAAAAAGGTTAAGTGCAGGTACTACACGTAATAGGCTGGCTGTCTTCTAGAGCGTCCACAATAAGTCTCGCAAGCTTGGACGACAATAAACTGTTGAACAATATCTTATTTTATTTTGATCCGCATGTGGATCCGTTTCAACTATTAGTGATATTTAATATTACACTTTATTGAAGTTGAAATGAATCTATCTTTGCTTCCGCTGTGCATTTATATATATTGTGTTGTTTGTCTATGATGATACCAACTACGTCACGATACTCCCCACCGGGCCCACCGATGACACGTGGAAAATAGTGGTGTGACAACCCTTGTGAGTCTTTCAAAAACAGAAACTCTCTCCCCTGCCATATTATGCACGATCTTCGACCCAAATCTGTCGAATTTGGCCAGACAAACATCTATCACAGCACCTTCAATTCTAACTTCTTTCAACTTCTCAATCCAACCAGCCGGTTCATTGATATTGGAAAGCTTAATGAAACCAAACCTGTTACCCGCACAATCTTTTTTAGCCGGTACAAACGCGTCTTCCAGATTCTCCATATGTTCAAAAGCCTTCCATAAAATAGCGCGATTACAAGAGTCCGGTAGGTTGGAGATCAAAAACGAAGTGGCGTTACGAAGCCGAGCTTCCCTGTTAAAGAAAATCTTCTCTTGTTTAGCTTGCTTTTTATTCAACATAGTATTCCAACCATCGTTGCTGACAAACTTGTTCCTTCCATAATAACCTCTCCTACCTCCAAACTCCATCGAACACGACAGGAAGGGGACGAAAGACGGATCTTTAAGAGGTTAATAGGATTTGTACCAATCTAGCTTTCCTATTAAACAATAGGCGCGACCGATAACAGACCTACTAAGCAATCAAGAAACCGAAACTCACCCAACCGAAGAAAACCCAGAAAACTCGAAAAGACTGTTCAAGAGGCGAATGGACTAGGAAGAAAACAGATTAGGGAGGAAGGTTTTGGCCAAGGCTCACTAAGATGATTCAAGCCGCACAACCTCAATCACTAATCGGAGTTAATCCGTCGTCGTCGAGCCGTCAAGCCACAGTCATCCTATCAAGATTTTCTTTCATAAAATCGGTTTTCAAGCGTACAAATGCCTCTCAGTAATCTTTAATTAGTTCATATTCAAATGTTTAGACATTGCTAAAGGATGTTGAGACGTTGAGTAAATCTTACTTCAAAAGTCAACAACAATAACTCTGTGGCTTCCAAGACCAAAAAGCAAATGACAATGACTGACATACCATGACCTCGTTTATATTCTTCACGGTTCACACTGTTATCTAATTTGTTTGTAACTAGATTTAACATCCGCCACGATGCGGCGGGGATCCATTTCATATGCATCACAGGTGATAAAACCCAAGTGTTTGTTACATCAACGTTCCATAAAACATCGCCTAGCATATATATCAAGAATGTACAAAACAAAGTTGTATAAAATGTTTTCCTGCAGAATGTTTATCAGAACTTGGCATGCTAACAACTAAAACTCATGACAAAGATGAGGTTAGAACTGATGGCAAAGATGAGATAGGTCAATGACGGCAGGCAGTAACAGCTTCACATAGTTAGCGTTGGCAATGAATTGAATTGAGATTGCGTTGCAACTGCAGCACCTCTAATGAATCCCCTCTCTTTTGGTCGATTAAAGCAACGCCCATTAACTGGAAAAAAATATCAGGGTGTTAACGATAAGCACTGTGTATGGAAAATGTTTATACACTGATACCCATATCCACAGATCTGGTAAAAAAAAGTCACTTTAACCCAAAAAGAATAGATATACACATATACCCTCCAGTCATGTTAAAAGTTGCAGTTAATCATCCGCATAACTACTAACTAATATAAATATATTAAGAAAAAGAGCATTTAAATCAATCCATACGTGTCCGTTTACCACTTAAATACAAATCTTCAGTTCAAGTTACCTGTTGATTAATCGGCGTTCCTCCATAAACAACCACCACCTTGACACATGTCTAATACAAAAACTTCCTTGCCTCCTCGTGTATCTGCATGTAATGCAACATACATACGTCAACTTAGCAAATCATCGAAAAAACATAAATAACGTTTAAAGATTTATTCATAAATAAAAACCTGGCAGGAGAGTTCTCTTGTAGGGGATTTAATTAACGCAAGCGGAAACACAGGCCGGGTCCTACGTGGTCTCTGCGGAAATTGGCCCCGCATAATTCCACTGATTATCGGAAAGCAAAACGCTGTTGTTTTCCCCGACCCAGTTTGAGCACACGCCATTAAATCCCGACCTGTTTGACATATTTGCACCTTCTAATATTATTATTCAGAGCTTCCCCTAAGTCTATCTTTGCAAATGTATTAACCGGAGGTGTTACGTTTTCAGCACTCGTTTCTACAGGAATATCCTCGTACGCATCAAAATTGATACCGCTGTTTTCCTGCTCTGTTTTAATCTCTTCAGAACTGTCGATATCGTCATTACCGAAAGGATTAACCTCCACGTCTCTACCGCCCCAACCACCGCCTCTATTTCCCCAACCACTTCCACCGCCACGACCTCCGGTAACGTATCCTGACCTACCGTTTTCACCACCCAGTCGGAAGTAAGCTTTCAGGCAATCAGGCGAGATTTGTGAATTGTTTGTGTTGGGGAGACTTTCTGAGACTTTTTTTAGTTTTGAGGCAAACAAACAAAGTTGTTAAACCAAAATGAGTAAGATGAACATTTTTGTCAGCAAACAAATCTTGCCATTTTCATTTCGCTTGTTAACTCCATCCATTTTTCTCAGTTAAGGTAGGGGTGTTTTCATATTTTTATGCTAACTTAAAGGGCAATTCGGTCTTTTCCACTTTATATAAAAAGACCGAATACCGTTGGAAAAGACGAAATTGCCCTTTAAGTTAAAAAAAAAGACGAAAATACCCCCGACTTATTGGAGAAAAATGGATAGGGGTGATGTAAATGTTAGGCAAATATAAACTCACATTATTGACAAAAGTGTGGCAGCTTTTGTTTGAGTGCATATGTGGTTCCAATCTGAGAGTGGGCACTTCAATTGTGATTCTTGGTGAACCCAGCTCTAAGGAGGATATCTTTTCAGTCAACATTTGTAGGAACCTGGGATGTGATTATAGAAAAAAATTTATGTTGAGATGGTAAGTAGATTAAATATATTAGATTGAATACAGTCTAAAATGTTGTGCATCAAAGATTAATATATTACAATGACAAAACAAACGTGTATGAAATGAGTGTTTTATGAGAAGAACCTGATGGTCATCTAGTTTACTCATCAAGTCAGAAAAAACAACATTTTTGGTACACTCTTCATAGGTGGTGTTAGAAGGTGTGATAAGAATTTTAAGTGAAGATGGAGAAGTTTCTCGGGAAAGGGCAACGTATAATTGACCATGAGTAAATACTGGTTCTGGAAGATATATGCCAATTTTGTTAAGAGATTGACCTTGGCTTTTGTTAATAGTCATAGCATAGCATATTTTCAATGGAAATTGTCTTCTTATAAACGAAAAAGGTAAATCATTAGTCTTATGTACAAATTTAATTCTTGGGATATATACACGATTACCTATTGAAGTACCAGTTTTTATGCGTGCTTCTATGATAGTCGGCAATAATTGAGATATTAACAATCGAGTACCATTGCATAGACCTAGCGTTTGATTTATGTTACGAATAAGCATGACAAGTGTATTGATTTTTAAATCTAGTCGATGAGGGGGGATGCCAGGAAAACTTAGCTCGTTTAGATATTCTTGTGGATATAAGGCATCAACATCTGTTGTGTTTTGCGCATATGGTATCATTGAATCATAACTGATATAAGATCTTGTTTCTCCAGGAGTTAGATTCAACACGATTTTGTTTATTTCATCTGCTGTTTCATTCTTTGGGCAAACAATGGCTCTATTTGATAAATTCTCAGCTGATGGATAATTAAGTATGGATTCATCTTAGACAAAGTTGATAAGAGAACGGATGCCATTTTCACCAGGTTCAATTAGAAAATTAGAAGGAATCTGAATGGTTCGTGTGTTCTGTGGATCTTGCACATCAGGATCTCCTACTAACCCATTCCCAATGTCTAGTAGCCATGAAGCGAAGTTGTTGGAATCTTGCATAGATGTTGGGTTTTGAGCATCACCTCTAACACGCATATTCTCGTTTAATTTATACACTTTGAAAAACTGCCATAAGTAGGACATTGGTAACGATGAGGGGATGATTTCTGATTGTGTGCTTCTGGGTTTCACTGGGAGTGTTTGACGAAAATCACCTCCAAGAAGTACAGACTTACCACCAAATGGACGTGCATCATTGTCAAGAATGTCTTTCAATGTTCTATCAAGGCATTCAAAACATCGACGATCACTCATTGGCGCCTCATCCCAAATAATTATCGTCGTCTGTTTTAGAAGATCAACAAGTTGAGTATTTTTTTTTATGAAACATGTTGACTGATCTGTTAACTCTATTGGTATGTGGAACCGGGAGTGAGCTGTCCTACCAGAGGGCAACAAAAGAGAGGTAATTCCTGAGGCAACAACTGCAAGCACAATTTTGCCAATAGACCTAAAGAAGGATATTATTGTATTCCACAAGAAAGTTTTTCCCGTTCCGCCATGGCCGTAAACAAATAACAGCACCTGAGTTTCACTGGTGTGTGGATGTATTGCAGCATTATAGACACGTAATTGATCTGCATTAAGGGATGCGTGCATTTGAGAGTGTTGAGCAGCTAAAGCTGGTCTGTTATAACTTGTTTCTTCCATTAGAAGTCGGTTTCTCAATGTTGCAAGGACAGCCTCAGATGGCATGGGAAGACCAAAATCCTTAAGTGACTTCGATGGAGTAGCAGACCTTAGCAGCTTTTCAATTTCCAACAATACTTGTTGTTGTAAATCGAAGTCATTTACAAATAAATTGGTATTTCGAGAAGAACGATTAATTGACAGACGTATGTCATCAGACATCTTTTCCCATTCAGTTTCCCATAAAAGTAGAGGTTTATTTACCTCGCAAAACAAAAGCATATGAACAAAAAGTGATCTTAATTCAGACGATGTGGCCCAAGTAGAAGCATCAATAAAGGTTGTTTGCCATTCTCTATCATCACCTATTAAACCCAGCGCATCACATGCATCTCGAAAAGTTGTGTGTGTAGTGTTTGAAACTGTGCGTATGTCTGCAAACGACTTACAACCTCTTTGATGACATAGAAACATGCGTAGATAAAATAACTCCCCTGAAGTGGGATGAACATACGTAAGACGTCCTATTGCTGGAGTACGTAGTTGTACTCGACGAATCCATACTTTCCCAGATGCATCCCAGCGATATTTGGAAGGGTATTCAGTGTAGGTCAGATTTCGTCCTTCTGATTCTGTTTCTGAGTTGTTGTTAGACAACCACTCGGTTAAAGTCGTCTTCCCAAAAGACGGGTTGTTGATAATGGACTGTAATTTGCTATTGTCTCTGAAAGTGACATTTTGCATTCCCTCCAAGTGGACTGCTAGTATTTGCACAGCAGGATTGCGTTCATGAATTGCGAAGTTCAAAATTCTCCATGCCGCCTCGTGTGGGCAAATAAATCTTCCGTCTACAAAATTTTTAATCTCATCAACCGACGAATGACCATTTGTGGATGTAGATGTTGAATCCTGATCGGCTTGCTGAATTGCAAATCTAACACGATCTGCTCCTTTTGATATGTATTTGAATAAGTACTTAATCATCATGTTCCATCCACTGTATTCTACATTTATATGGGCGTTGAAACGGCTAGACAAACGTTTTTATAAGGGACAACATAACCATTGTCAATTTGAATACCATTCCTCAACACATGATGGCCATTGGGTGATCGTTTATAATGAACACATCCTTCCTTGTCAAACCAGGTGACAGTTTCGAAGTTTTTCGGGAAACTTTTGGAACATTTACCATCACGCATACACGGAGCCTTTGGATTGAGCAATCCACATGGGCCGTGAACCATACACTCTGTACCAGTTTTATATAAAGAAGATTCTGTGTCAGGGTCTGGAAACTCAGCAGTAACATAGGGGTTAACTTCTGAGGCATCCTGTATTATGAAAGGAGCGGTTACCCAGAGTAAGGTGTGGCAGTGTGGTAGACCTCTTTTTTGAAATTCAATAGTATACAGGTCTGAGGAAGAATTAATAAAACAAATTGTTAGGCACATAAGTGAACAAAGTGAAGACAAATAAATAACAAAGGAAAAGGAATACTAACATGCCGCAACGTCACCAAACGTTTTATCCTCCTTCATAAACTTAATAAACTCCTGAACTTTCATTTGGAAAACGCGTGCTACAATATCAGGACGATCTTCAGAATGCGTGCAACCAATGGCAATAAAGTGTCTAACGATTTCGGGCCATTTAACATTGCATGTGAATGTAATGAAGTATTGAGGATTACCAAAGACCCTGCATATTGCTAGGGCATCCTGATAATGCTTATACATATACCGTGGCCCCCCTGTGAACGAAGATGGCAAAAAGATTCGCTTGCCTATATTGTGGCAATTTGTATCACCTCTAGAAAGAGCATCATAGAGACCAGAGACATACTCTGAACGGAACAAATCTTGGTTGGCATTTATGTATTCCAACCTAGTCTGTTCTATGCATATATATGCGTCCACTAAATACTGTTGAAATAATCGACCACCTTTTAGCAAAAGAGAGTACACATTTTGATGGTCATGAAGTTGATAACTGTAGTACATGTTAATAGTCATTTTTTTGTTTTGTGAATGACCAGCCATATGCAATCGAAGGTTTGGAGACCAACCTTGCTCAGCAAAAGGGAAAAGCAAAGGATATTGCAAAGGCATGTAAGATGGATGAAGTTTGCTTACTCTTTGAGGAGTGCCATCCTTCTTGTGAAGAATAATATCATAATTGCTAATATTTGAATCATCACCACGTACGATGCCACCTAATGTACCAGGTGCAGGAGGTTCATATCTTCGATCGGGAACATTGTTATAAAGACGGATACTGAAGTCAGTGGCATTTCCATTACCACACAATTCAATAGAATTCTTAAAAAGGCGAGCATATTCATTGCAAGAATGAAGCGTTTCACTTAGATCACTTACGATTGCAGTTGAAAGATTCTGGCCGCTTGAGTTAGTAAAGAAGCGAAGCCTATTTGAAATTTCATTTGCTGTATCATAAATATACATTTGAAGAAAACGGGGTTTCTCGTTTGATGGAGGACATAAAGATCCAATCCAATGTGAAACTTGTCCTGAAACTTTAAAGACGTAGGGACCACGACCATCGTTAATGGTATCATCAATTTCTGCTCCAAACGATGTCATGGAAAACATATTATTGTATGCTCTAATATTTTCCATGAAATGAGAGTTTTCAAAAAGTTGCTTGATGACAATTGGCGGATTAAGAGGAAATGACAGCCTTACACAACCCGATTTACAACATTGATTATACCGTGGCCGTTCACTACGGGAAGCATATAAAACTCTTTCTCCAAACCAGAACATTGCACTACAGAACTCACATACGAAACGGCAGTCCCCAGAATCTAAATACACAGGAAGTGGCCTCCAAATCATCGAGGATGTGGCAGAGTTGTCACCAATAACTGATTGCATAGGTTGCGACATTCTACGGGATGGACGAACACGTGAAGATTCACCAACTTCATACACACTATCGCTCAATGGACGTTTACCACGCGACCGTCGTGGTGACATCTCATAAAACACTAAAGAATACGTAACTGGTAAACATTCATATATGATCAGTCAGTTATAAAAACAACCGTAAACATGAAACTAATAGCGGTATGTGACATTTTAACAAATATACTGCTTACTAAATTAAAATATTACGAAAAGTAAACAACCACGGACCGGGAAGCAACTGTGTTTTGTAACCTGTAATATACAACCGACAATCTTTTTAGAGAGGCCGATTAAAGAGTTGCTAAAACAAATTGTACATTGCAATTTTCATGAGGTCTTCAAAAAGAATTAAAACTACCTTCATGCTATAGGTTTGGAGACAACAACGATTAAAGAATACCATGAAGCATGTGTGTAGCCTTCTATGGCTCCTATCTTCAATTGCGATGATAGGTCCTGAATCCATGAAAGTCGAAACCCAAGTCAAAATTAACCTATCCACAGTCAGTCAAACAAATGCAAATACTAATTATTACTTTAGTCTTTAACGTACTTTTACTTGTTTAAGAAAACTTTAATGAAACAGATGATACAAATAAAAACTCTAAACACAAGACTACAAATTTAACAAAACCTCAGGAACTTTTTAAGAGAAGCAGGAAACTAATAATTTAACATATTGAAAAGACAAAACGTTATAAAGGTTAAATAAATGGGTCCCCAAAGAATTTCTTAACATGTTAAACTTAAAAGGCCGATTCAATGAGCGAACGGAATAAATTAAAGGCAGAATCTCAATAATTCCAAAAAATTGGTACAGCCTCAAATTTAGAAAGAGACGATAAATATTTCGATCTAATTAGAACGCTTGCAAGCATTAAACAATTGAAGCTGATAAGTCATTAGGTTAAATGTAACAACTCTTATAAAAAGTCATAATTATTAAATTAATTAGTCCAAAAGGAAACCCTAATTGAGACACCCAAGTGATTCTGAACAAACCCTAAAATTTTCATAATTTTCAGAAGCAGGATTAGGGCCCCTAAAACTCAGGGGGGGTTAAACCCTATGGACGATTATCCAAATTGTGAGCTGTATAAAATGAATTTACGAAAACTATCAACTCAGCTAAGCTAGTCCCAAACGTGGCAACCTATAGCTAGAAAATAGGTCTCACGCGGCCCGCGTGAGAATAAGCCAAAAACTGAAGCGGGCCGCGTAAGGGTGAAATTTCACCTATAAATAGTGGGGTTTGGGACTGGAATCTGGGCACAGAAACGACGTAAAATTTCGAAATATTCACTGAGTTACGTTCGAATTACTATCACAGTTCACAAATCAACGCTGCAAAACAGGGTATTAGCACAATCGCTGCTACGATTCATTTTCCGACGATCAATATATCCAATGAATGTTTAAGTGCCGCCCACATTAGGGTTATACTTTATCGTTCGTCATTAATTTGACGGATCATCGTTAATTCGATGGATAAAGTATTATACTTTGTCGTTCGTTGTTAATTCAACGGATCATCGTTAATTCGATGGATGAAGTATTGCATTTTGTCATTCATTGTGAGAATTTGATCTCGTGAATTATCGTAATTGCTGGATTGATTACTAACCCAGTTTTGTGTGCATTGTTATTTATATTAGGTTAACAAGGCTAATTCATAGATTAGACTCTATCCGTATTAAATCAGCGATGTGAGTCATTCTCTCTTTTTATCAAATCTATTTACAAAATCATGTTATTTTCAAAGTTATAATTACGGGGATTAAGTCTTTGTAATCACCAAGTTACAGCCGGTATGTGGGGTTTTGTATACATTACTTGATAATCGTCACCATTGGGGCAGCCAATGGGGGATATGACCATAGTCACAGACACCATTGGACGAATGGGCCAATGGGTTGAGTGACAAGTACTGTGGGTAGTTGGCTTGATATCAGAAACATTGTAATCGCTCTTAATACTGTAAATTATAACAAATGTGTCATTTTAGTAAATAGAATGATTCACTCAGTATTTCCCGCTGACAAAACCTTTTTCAAACATGTTTCAGGTGATCTGTTGTAATTCAGGAAAAGTGCTGGGGAACATTTCAAGCTTAAGATAGTGGCTCATTATAAAAATAAAGAAATAAATTCTGTAATAACACGCTTTTATATTAAAAACATAATATTGTAAATTATCGGGGTTTTATCCCGAATTGTGAAATAAAATAATCGGGTAAAATTTTAGCTTTAAACGATCCTGTTTCCGCTGTTAAACTCAATTAAATCAATACCGCAGTATTTCTGTCCCGCGGCTCCTGAAACGGGTCAACTCGGGTCGGGGGTCGTGACAGAAAAAGGTGGTATCAGAGCCACTGGGTTAAGCTAATTAAGTATTTAGAAATACTTAATTTTTTTCTTGATTACTATTATGTGATTATTTGTATTATTAACTGATTATTTGATTATTTGTTAGTTACAGTATGGGTAAGAAAAAGCTGTCAAGTATCTATCTTAAATTAGATAGATCATCTAATGAGAAGGGAAGTTCATCCCGAACCAAATCCTCGAATCAGGCTGAAATTCCTGAAGAAGGAATATTCGTGAAAAAGGCACAATACGAGGAATCACTTTCTCCTCGAAGGAGGGAAATGATTATTAAGAAAAGTAAAGAAAAAATCCGAGAAAAGAGGATTAAACGGGAAACTCAGGAATTAATTGATAAATCACATTGGGAAGATAAACTAGATGAAAAATGGGCAAATTTATATATGCTAGCCACAATAGCAGAAAATATAAATCTTTAAAAGTTTAGTACCCTACTCTCACAATCTAGAAACCCTGTGTGATAAATAAAATTTGAAACCTAAGTGTGTTTGTCAGTTATCTTTGTAATCAACTAGTACACAGTGTGTAATAAATTACAAAGTTATTTGTAAATTTTAACTTAGTATTTTATGCATTTTGCATATATGCTACATCAGCATGAGTGGAATATCCGAAGTTTTTCAGAACCTTAATCTTTACCCCGTAACTATCGAAGCTTCCAAAGAATATACTAGCTACTATCCCGATGTTGAACAACCAGTAGAATTCAAGGTTCCACCTTTGAACAAGCCAAAACAAAAGAAAAGAACTTATGTAGGATGGAGGAAAATCCGTAAGAAGAAGCCAGCTAAAAAACTGCCCAAAATAAACAATCCTTTGAAAAAGGGAAAAGAAATTATAACCGGAGAGAGTTCTAAACAAATGGAAACTGAAGACAAAGAGGAGGATAAGGAGATAGAAATACAAATGGAGGAAATTACTAAAGAAGTAATAATGGAAGTTGGGCAAGGGTCTATACCAGCTCAGAGAGAAATCGGAGAGAGTTCCAATCCAAACCAGGAAAGAACTTTTCAAGATGAGATAGATTTCCTATTGGCAAGTTGTGAAACCATTCAGCCTGTCAATAATAATAATAATAATATTTTTAATTATTCTCTTGGAAACCAACTCCCTATGAATTGGGAACCAGCAATTCCAGACCCAATAGTCCACTCCCAACCCATAGGAATGGACGAATGGTGGACGAACGATTGGCAATTTCAAAATATTGTCAACGATCCTTACTCTTTTCTTCCACAATTCGATCCAGAACCCCTACCTAATCCTCCCATGAGTAATGAAAACATGGCTGGACTTCGCCACTTTGGTGAAGAGTTGTTTGATGCTGGAACTAGAATCAGGGAAATAGGGGGACAGATTGCTTGGAAGTACGATGAGAGAGAAATGCGTTTTTAGAACAGCAAGTAACGAGAGATAGAATGATGATAAAATGGTAGTTGTATAATAGTACTAGTAAAGTTAGTCTGTAAATAACCAATAAAACTCTGTATGATATTTGTGAGTAATGATGCATATTATAATAGATATATAAATGAAATCGAGAAATCGATTGTTTTGACTATATCTGTATTATATAATTTTCTGATTGTTTGTATATAATTATTATTTGTCAGTTACTAATAAAATTTATATATATACATTATCAGATGGCAAACAGTGGTAATGAACCTATTAATGAAGTTAATCATTCTGAACAACATTCAAGAGATCAATATATGACTCGGCAAGATATCGAAAACATTGTTGCTCAAGGGATAGCCAATGCTATTCCAGCATTCGTTGCTGCTATCAAGAATCCACCCGAACCGCAACAGATTGTTCCTAGTAAACAGATTACTGAAGATAACTTCAGTAATAGTGTAAATGGAGGCAATAATCATGTTAACCATAATAAGGAACCACATCAAGCTCCATTACCCAAGAAAATGAAAACTGCAACGCCTGGTTGCACTTTCAAAGAATTCCTTGCTTGTAAACCCACTGAATTTGCAGGCAATGAAGGAGCAACTGCATCACTGCGTTGGTTAGAGAAAACCGAAGCAGTCATTGCAATAAGTAAATGTGGTAAAGATGATCAGGTCATGTATTCATCCAATCTGTTCAAAGAAAGTGCACTTGAATGGTGGAATACTGTGTTACAATCAAAAGGAAGAGTAATAGCTTATGCTATGACTTGGGAAGAATTTAAGGGTTTGGTGGAAAGAAAATTCTGTCCTGAGTATGAAAAAAGAACAGATGGCGAATAAGTTTCTAAATCATCGGATGATGAGTGTGGATTGTCGCGGTTATACCTCGACATTCTTTGAATATGCAAGAGTGGTACCAACACTGGCTTCGCCAGAACCGGTACTTATTTCTCGCTATATTTGGGGGTTAATTAGCGAAATCCGCAATATTGTTAAAGCTGCGAGACCTCGCACTATTGATGATGCGGTAGAATTAGCCAACACTCTGACCGATGAATTAGTACGCACAAGAGATGAAGATAGGAAAAAGGCATTAGCTCAGAAAATTACCCAAGGATTTCGTGTGGGTAATAATAACAACTTCAAGAGAAAAGGAACAGGGCAATCTCCAACTCCGTCATTTTGCAGGAAATGCAAAAAGAAGCATTATGGAAGATGTGATATTACTTGCAATTTTTGCAAAGCTATAGGACATCGTGAAGAAAACTGCAAAAAGAAAACAGTAATCTGTTTTAACTGTGGAGAAGTAGGGCATTATAAAACAGAATGTCCTAAATTGATCAAGCCAGTAGATAACAAACCCAAGACAACCGAAGGAACTACAAAGAAGAATGCCAGGGCATTTCAGCTAACCACTCAAGAAGCAGAACTTATTCCGGATGTGATAGCGGGTACGTTCTTAGTTCACAACGTGTATGCAAAAGTATTATTTGACTCTGGTGCAAACCAAAGTTTTATAAATACTTCATTCTGTCAAGCTCTTAGTTTACCTTTAACCAATATTAGGCAGATTTTTACAGTTAAAACAGCAGACGGAAATTCAGTTAAAATAGATAAAGTGTTGCAAGAAGGAAACATAGAACTTTTAGGACATAAATTCTCTGCAAAACTATTGCCGATGAATTTAGCTGAATTTGATGTTGTATTAGGAATGGATTGGTTAGTAGCCAACCATGCTAGAATCCTTTGTGATCAGAATTCCATAGAAATTCAATCACCTACCGGAGAAGTGATTAGGATTACAGGAGATAAACCACGGAAACCCATGAAGTTCATATCAGTAATGAAAGTTGCTAATTATGAACGAAAACAAGGAATAGTGTATATGATTTCAGTAATCATTAGCACTAGGGGAAAAGATCTTAAGGAAATACCAGTAGTATCAGAATATTCTGATATATTTCCAGAAGATTTACCGGGATTACCTCCAGATAGAGAAGTAGAATTTAGGATTCATTTAATTCCAGGAACTACACCGATAGCCAAGGCACCTTATCGGTTAGCACCTACAGAAATGTTAGAACTAAAGAAGCAATTAGATGAATTACTAAGTAAAGGATTCATACAACCTAGCTCATCCCCTTGGGGAGCGCCAGTGTTGTTTGTGAAGAAAAAGGATGGTTCAATGAGAATGTGTATCGATTATAGGGAATTGAATAAGGTTACAATTAAGAATCGATATCCATTACCTAGGATTGATGATCTTTTTGATCAACTTCAGGGGGCTAGATATTTTTCTAAGATAGATTTACGCTCTGGATATCATCAATTGAAGGTACAAGAAGAAGACATACCTAAGACTGCTTTCAGAACTAGGTATGGTCATTACGAGTTTACAGTCATGCCCTTCGGGTTAACGAATGCACCTGCAGCATTCATGGACATGATGAATAGGATCTGTAAACCGTATTTGGATAAATTTGTAATTGTTTTCATAGACGATATACTTATTTATTCCAAAAGTCAGACAGAGCATTGTGAACATCTTCATGCACTCTTAACTTTGTTAAGAAAAGAAAAGTTGTACGCCAAATTCTTGAAATGCGAATTTTGGCTAAAGGAAGTGCAATTTTTAGGACACATGGTGAATCATGAAGGTATTCATGTAGATCCCTCTAAGATAGAGGCAATTACCAAGTGGAAGGTTCCACAAACAGCAATGGAAATAAGAAGTTTTATAGGTTTAGCTGGGTATTATAGACGGTTTATTAAGGATTTTTCCAAAATAGCTGTACCATTAACTAAGTTAACCTGTAAAGCCACTAAGTTTGAATGGGGACCTAAACAGGAAGAAGCCTTTAGGATTTTGAAACAGAAATTAACCCATGCACCAATCTTAGCATTACCAGAAGGAACTGAATATTTTGAAGTATATTGTGATGCTTCAAAATTAGGATATGGATGTGTGCTTATGCAACGCAAGAAGGTAATTGCGTATGCATCAAGGCAATTGAAAAAGCACGAAGAGAACTATACGACTCATGATTTAGAATTAGGAGCCGTAATTTTTGCCCTTAAGATTTGGAGACACTATCTTTACGGAAGTAAATTTACTGTCTACACAGACCACAAAAGTTTAAGATACATATTTGGGCAAAAAGAGTTAAACATGAGGCAAAGGAGATGGATGGAAATCTTAAGTGATTACGACTGTGATATTCAGTATCACGAAGGAAAGGCGAATGTAGTTGCAGATGCCTTAAGTCGTAAGTATTATGAGAAACAACGAAGGGTTCGTGCTCTCAGATTAAATCTACAAATAGATTTAAGGGAACAATTGAAAAATGTTCAAACTACAGCAATCAAGGATGATGCTGAAGGAATGAAAGGACGAATCAAGGAATTAGAACAAGGAGTAGATGGAATTTGGAGATTCCACAAAAGTAGAATTTGGGTACCTAAACAGGGAGACTTAAGACCTAAGATTTTAGAAGAAGCTCATAAATCTAGGTACACTATGCACCCAGGAAACAATAAGATGTACCAAGATTTAAGGAAGAATTTCTGGTGGATAGGAATGAAAAAGGACATAGCCAGCTATGTTTCTAAATGTCTTACTTGTTCACAAGTTAAGGCAGAACATCAGAAACCTTCAGGACTATTACAACAGTTAGAGATGCCAGTATGGAAATGGGAACTTATAACAATGGATTTTGTTACTAAGTTACCCAAAACCAGAAAAGGTAATGATGCGATTTGGGTAATTGTGGATCGATTAACCAAATCAGCTCACTTTCTACCTATGAAAGGAACCTTTAGCATGGAGAGACTGGCTAAATTGTATGTAGATGAAGTTGTATCCTTACATGGAGTTCCACTCTCCATTGTTTCGGATAGAGATAGTCGTTTTACTTCCCATTTCTGGAAAAGTTTCCAGCAAGCTATGGGAACTCGACTAAATTTGAGCACTGCATATCATCCACAAACAGATGGGCAAAGTGAAAGGACAATCCAAACTTTAGAAGACATGCTCCGAGCATGTGTGATAGACTTTGGTGGAAGTTGGGATGATCACTTACCA